>KE747827.1:384535-434323 GCA_000465215.2 Pyrenophora seminiperda CCB06 | reverse complement strand
GGCAAGAGTGGCCTGCACAGCGACTGCATGCAAATATTGGGACACGGCACAGACCTCGACAGGCCGGCAAATATGCCCAATGCGTGCAGCAGAGCGAACCCGGAAGCGACCTTTCATCATTGCGGTGTGAATGAAAAGCAACCTGCCCTGCCACGGAGAGGGGGACGGCTGCGACTGTGACCCGTCCTCTGCCGTCATGCTGAGAGCAGAGACATACATACAGTGCGGTGTACGGTCACGACGGTGTATGTATCATGTGCGGTGTACGGTGTATGGTGTACGGTGTACAATACTGTACAGTCATAATCAGCTGCGCAGAGGCGCAGAGGCGCTATCCTCCAGCCCATTTATCATCCATTGTGCCCCCAGCTCCGACACCCTTACATACATACATACATACAGTACATAGTACACCTACACCCACCCTGCCCGGCTTGCCTTTGCATGCCGGCTTTTCTGCTGACGGACGGGGGCACTGCGCTCCGCTCAGTCGTCAACTGACACGATCGCCCCGGCGATATGAGCCCGAGAGTTTATCCCTCGCCGCGATTACCATGGTGGGCACGGCAGGCCCACCACCCCTCAAGACCCACCAAAGAATGCCGTCTGTTTTGCTGGGCGTCGAGCTCGAAGTCATGTCCATTCCCACCCTCGCCCATATTCCCTCTTTTGCAGTGACCACCTTCCGCCCATTCTCAGTAACGAAGGGTGCATCCCCTGCCCCCCTCGGTCAACCGTCTCCACTTGACCGCATCTGCCACCATATTCACCGTGTTTTCCCATCTTTGCCATCTGTTCTGCCATGTTGCCCATATTTGTGGCGTTGAGCGCAGGAAAACGTGGAAAGGTCGGCTAACACTGACTTGCTGCTGTCAGCTGGCGGAAAGTGGGCCCCCGCCTTTCGCGTGTATCTTTCGCGCTGCAGGCTGCAATGTGCGAGTCTCATCAAACATGAGTGGCTTGCATCTGTACCCTCAATTCGTCATGTTCACCACAGTGCGCATACCCTGGTCGACGACGTGGCCTGCTGCGCCTTTCCTGCCTTTGTTACCATGTTGGGGGAGGGGGGTAAACATCCCTTGCGCACAACGGATGTGGGATGCAACGGCTTGCCGATGCATTCCTGCCCCAGATCCAGCCATTCGCATCCGATGAGCTAGTCCCAGTCGCCTACCCAGGTATTGCAGGTTCCACCTGGGCAACTGGGGTCCAGCTGAGTGTGCTCGTCATAGACATTTTTTTAAATTCATCACAATATCAAATCCTTCCGTTTCAAGTCGTCAAATTGTGCGTCTGGCAATGCGCATATTGCGACCGCGTTGACGTGATTGGGTCCTCTGACACCAAGACTGATCTGACCCAGGATGAACACGACCAGATGCCACTAACCATTGCACGCCGTCGAACGGGAGCGGGCGGTAACTTCGATCACAAGGCGAACACCACGCTGCTACTACTACTTAGACTATGTACCTCACTTCAACCTCAAGCTTCCACGAGTGCCAGCTCAAGGCTGCATCTCCATGCTCCTCACTGCTGCCGAGCAATTTCCACACGGCATTGCGGCGAGGCGCGAAGGTTGTCTCGGGCGTATCATGGGATGCGAGCTGATTCGAGGGGCAGCATGCTCAGGCCCTTGCCAATAATCTTTCCCTGACCTCGTACTGAACATGAGACTGCCGACGGCGACTCGAGCCTGTCAATTCACTACCTCCATGTGCAGGCAGAGACGATAACGAGAGTTGGATCCCGCATCTCTGCCGACAAGTAGCCGATGCATGAGAGGGCGTATTCTTAACCACGGGGTTTACGGCTAATCTAGTACCGCGCTCGTATCCAGGAACGCTCTGCTAGTGAAGGTTGGGCGAGCGGGTGACACTGACATGGTCCCGCCCCTGTTGGCAGCACATGGTGGATCTGTGGCTTTTCATGTCTCCATGTCTTCGGTGAAATAGATGCAAAGTCAGGCCGACAGACCCTGGTGGCGGGAAACAGCGCTTCCCAAGTCGAGCGAACGCACTTCTGCTCCTTCGACGGCCAAGCCTGACCTGGCTGGGGGGAAACGGCGGAGTATGCCGAACCATGGATGTCACGATGCGGCTACCATGTCCGATTCCACTCTCAGACTGATTACTTGGTCGATACTTGTCAACCAAGTGTCATTGCTGCAACTCCAATGCACATGTGCATCAGCTGTCCATGGTCCGAAATTCTTCGCTGGGCTCGTAAACGAAGACGCGGCAATGCGCGCAACCTACGGGTTACCTTCCGTCTGCAGAATTGGAGCGGAGGTGAGTTGCCGCTTGCAGCGCAGAGCCTGGATGCATGCGACCCTTGCAGCAGGCATGCTCTGCACACGATATTCTTCCTCCACTAGAACCCCACTAGAATGCAGCAGAGGGGGAAATGTGCACGAGGAATAAGGTGATTAGCACCTGATGCGCCAGTGCACTGCTGCAGAAGGCGGGATGTGATGTGCAAGGGCCTCCGTATGTACGTAGCATGTAGTCATCACAGCCAAAATTTCCCTTTAAATTTGTCCCCATGTAGGTGCATATGCACGTCAACTGTTAGTCGCGTTCGCGGATAATGATGCCATATCCTATGTGCAACGTCGGCGTCAACTCCGCGTTGCACCATTTCAAGCTTTGCTCAACGCTGTCGTGGCTGTGTAGCGGCTTGCATACTCAGTGGTGATGTGCGCAACACCAGGCATAGCAAACTTCCGCCCGCTACGCCCTTTCATCTCACCTGCTGTCGCAACAGTGAGCATCTTCAT
The DNA here is from genome assembly GCA_000465215.2 of Pyrenophora seminiperda CCB06. Taxonomy (NCBI): domain Eukaryota; kingdom Fungi; phylum Ascomycota; class Dothideomycetes; order Pleosporales; family Pleosporaceae; genus Pyrenophora; species Pyrenophora seminiperda. The sequence continues at coordinate 431,544 of KE747827.1, read as the reverse complement.
CTTACTGTATCAAATTCAGCCAGCCCTTGGCCCGTTCCCACTGTGAGTTTTGCCACAGCTCAGCTTTCTACATACTATGTACACCTACTACCTTTGCACCGTTAAATCTTCGGTATGACATCGTTTCGCATGCGCACGTCCACTTTTCAAATCTGCCTCTAATCCCACTCACTGTCCACTGCCTACTCTCCACTGGCCGCCGTATTCGGCAACCCGCGACAAGCTCTGCACCACAGCAGCGCGCGCAGCAGCATGTACCCCGTGGTAACAATAAAGCCTCTCCGCCTAGTAAAGTATATAATTCTAATCATGATGCTCTTGACAAATACAGTAATGGCTCCAGCAGGGTGCGATACGTATCTGCACCCAGAATCGCCGAAGAATCGCCGGCGTCGGAGCCAGCACTGCCCAGCAGATCGTCTCCAGTCCGGCTTGGCCCGATCTGGCATGGCGCGGCTGGCCTGCCCACCTGCCTGACCCCAGTCGTGGTGGCCTCGTCTACCTGCCTCTCTTGGCCGAACACCTCCTCTCTCCTCGCAGCTCGCCTGTCCTTTCCTCATCCACCCTGCACCCACCTTGGCCTGATAGGTATTCCGTAGCGCATCTGAGGGTAGCGCATCTGAGCGCAGCCCGGGACGGACTTCACCACCCTCGCCATGTCTTGCTCCCGCTAGCAATCTGTACAAACTTCCCCAGTTTGAAGCAAGAAACCTTGGAGTCAAATTGCAGGTCGTCTCCGATGGGTTAGGCGCTACAATCGGCCCATCTCTTAGCAAAAAAAAAGGGCTCATTGTCCGATCTGGTCCTGGAAGCTTGGATCTACCCGTCGGAAGGGGTTTCGACGGGCTTCCCCAGTCCCCGATACTTGGAACACGTCGTCCGCCCCGTTCAGAATCGATAAAGCTTGCTATGCTTAGTCTACTCCTACACGTTGAGCACATGAAACGGAACATGAAGCTGTCGCACCGATTCGCCGGCTTGTAGCGTCGTCCTAACCCCAGATTGTCGTCTCCTGACAGACAGGCGTCTGGACAATGCGGTCCCCACCGATAACCTGTCAGCCAACTCCCAGACTGTTTTTCAGCCTGTTGCTACGAAAATACGAAAGCGAGCTGCTACTGTCGAAATTGACCGGTTCATAGGCGTCACTCCCGCAGAACTGCATGCAAGCCACAGAAAATCATCTCGTACACATCTCCACGCTTGGATCACATGGATTCTCAGCCTTCATGTGTCGCTGTTTCTGTGGAGCCCGAACGGTCTCGATGTGGTCTTTCACTGCAGTTTCCAAACTCAACCACACCACCCGGGTCATCTCTACCATACCATTGTGACCAGAACGCTGGTAGCTAAAGTGGAAGTTTGGTACCGAACTTGATGCGCGTCGCCGTCCTTGCCCATAGCGATCAAGTGTCACCGCTGTGACCGCACCATCTCCCGCTAAAAGTGCATCACGAACAAACCAGATCGCGAAGCGCTTCTCCGCGGCCATATGACGATTTTGCGTGTCGTTTTGGCTTTTTAAGAATTTGTGGGGATAGCTCTAGATCACAGACTGCAAAAGCAGGGTGTTTGATTCTGCATCTGCCTGAGGAAGAGTCGGCTGCAGGATGACGAAGTCAAACTGATTCCCACCACTGTACACCTAAGAGGCCGAGTCTGGAGTAGTCTTCTTGTCACACGAGGGTAATCACTATCAAGCGATCCGCTTTATGGTCCGTGGATTCTATCGTCAACTACTACTCATCAGCTCGTAAAGATCAATGTACGCTTGTAATTTGGCCGCTTACTTGTTCCCGCACAAGCGAATCGCTCGCTTCAAGACTCTCATAACGGCTCTTGCGCCATCGCAGCGATCTTATTTGGTCAGCGGCAGGTCCCAGGCATCGTCGATGTGCCAGCTGCGCCAGGGTGCAATCCTAGCCCCTACTCTATCTCGACCTCCGTTGCACACGCTGACGTATGTGTTTATCATAGCTGACACCGAGTAAGCAGCCAAACGGTCACCCTATGTTGCGCGAATCGCCTATGACGCATCAACGAACATGAACATGCAGGCGCCCGCAGCACTTCCGGAATTCCCGAGACCATTTCAAAGTGGTATGATCATATATGTCTCCTACAGTTCATAAGCATTTTCCTTAATTGTTATTTAAAGGATGAGTATTTCCAGAAAGAGCAGGCCTTGGGAGGCAGCATGTTGCTTTGCTCATTGTTTTTAGATCTTCATGTCCTCTGACACCACTGATGGTTGTTATCGTGATCTCATTTTTTAGTCAAACTAACAACATTCTTACTCTCATGGCGTTCCTATCATTTCTTGTGGAGCAGGATGCGTCAGCTCTACCTCCGAATCTCGTAATGTTTCCCCAAGTTGGGTTTCCTCTTTCATTCACCCAGTCCCGCACTTCTTCACTCGATTTCCAATCACTCGCGCATGCTCCGCATCATGCTGCATATGCACCATCTACCAATTTTCCAGGCAGAACTAACTCTAGGCTTCATTACCAATTTCAATGTCTAGAATCAGCCGTCATTAATATCATATGATCGACTCACTTGTACTCCTACTGAGCTTCCGACAATGGTGCAGAATCTTGCAAGGGTCATCATTGTGGTTGGTTGGTTAGCCGACCCAGAAGCCACGGTTGTGCCTCGAAGGCCTCTCCCCTCACACACACATTCGCAGTGAACATCCTGTCTGGACTCTAACCATATTCTAAGCAGAGTTCTTGGCGAGCACCTGTGGTCTACTTTGGCGAGAAAACTGGTTCCGAGGGTATGAGTAAGACATTGCAAAATCTGATAACGCGCGTACAGCATATGTCGACAGCTCAACAACCAACCACAAGCTGCAAGGCGCAGTAATCATTGAGGCAACGCATTATTAGATATACGATCACTGTTAGGGTAGCATGGTAACTGATGACATATAGTACCCGCTGTTGGTATACCCCTGTCCGCTTCCAGGATGATATAGGAAGCTCCAAAAAGGCCAAAACTAAACGGAATTTACTCCTACCATCAATGCTACAATTATTACAGTACTAGAACCCCAATTGAGACTCCAACCATTCTTTGCGCCACTGTCAATAGACGTGTTCATCCGCCAGGTAGTAGCTGAGTCTACAGACCTTTTACCCCTCCCCCACATTGCGTCTCGATCCCGTGGAACATCGCGCAACTATAAGAACCCCGTTTCTAATATTTGTCAATATTCATCAGCCTGGCTAGAGAATGAGGTAGTGGTTTAAAGATTACGTTGATGGAGAAGCTCTTGTGGCGGGGTATAATGAGGGGAAAAAGTGTACTTGAGTGGATATCTATCGCCTCATACATATGACAATGATTTCTGTCTAGGCATCAGATGACTCTGCCTGCGCATGTAGCTGCCTATCTTCCTGCACTTCCTTTGGAGGTATCTGATGGTTGCCTTGCAGCTTATCATGCACATGTTCGAAAGATGCCCAGGGCTTGCGTTCCAGCTCCACGGGAGCGCCAGCATGGTATCAGTTCCTCTGAATGCACTATGAGTCATCGCGGGCGCTTAACACACGAGCAAAACAACTATAACGAGATGTGAGCTATGTCATCATACGGATTATCTAGGTCTTTAGTCGGCCCTTCTACCTCACTATCGCTGTATACTTGCCTTAGTATTGTCTTCTAAAACACCTGAGCACCCGCACATGTTGTCCGTCATCAAATCCTTCTCAACAATATTTATGTTCCCTCTTTTCCAAAAGCCAACCTTGGGATACCATGCTGAGTGATTACTATCGTTGCGCCCCAGCCCCTTTCGTGTGTATATAAAGATGCTGAACTCACCCACTTCTCCTACGTCTACAACTGTTCTATACCTTTTCTCAAAAACTTTTAAAACCACCAACCACTACCATGAGGTTCTTCTTCGTGAATTCACATACAAAATGTAAAGCCACGTCCTTTTCTGAACGTTAAAACGAATGGTCGCGTAGTACGAAACATGCTTTTGGCAGCGCTCTTAAAAATACCACATCATACAAAACATGTCTTTGCGCTAGTATATCCCCGGATATATAAGTACGCTCGCTGCTATTCTTCTTCTTCTCTCTTACCTTCTACAACACCTGAAAATCTCCGAAAATTCACAGGACCCCATTGAATGTTGCTGGTGTTCCACTGTTCCGAAATTCACCTACAACTACTCGATGCGACCTCTTTCTGGCCTCCGAAGTATCTCTGAAAACCAACGTTTACTATAGCCATGTTTGTGGGAGGAACAGAACTAATAGCCGAAAATATTTTAACATATGCGTCTGCGTGCGACGCGGGTTTTACTTCAACATAAAACTCTACCGTCACTGTCTCTTCTCACTTTCTATCTTCATATCTCTAAAACAAACATAACATCTCCCGTTTTGGGAGTGGAGATCGAAATCGATGTGACATAACCAAATGTCTTTCTTTCTTCCTGTACAAGTGCAAAATAATTCTTACACCAAAAGACTGATTCCTGACGGTATATGTCCCCCCGGGCGGTGGCAAACGAAATTACAAAACTTAAACGTTGTCTAGCCATATTTCTGAGCCTTGAGAGTGTCAAAAAGCCGGCTTCTAAGCTTCCACTTCTTCCCCAAAACATACTATATCTGCTAAAAATGACCCTTCGTGGAATACCTATATGTTACTCCAGCGATTGAAACTACGTTGTTCTCAAACTATGTGACTACGGCAGTGAGATCTGCCCCGTAGCTGTCGTCCCGGGACATATTTTTTTCCATCTAAAACTATAAAATGAAGTTCACATTCTTTATATGCCGCGCGCCTGTTGTTCCAAAAAATTCGAAGAGACCTTACATATACTCGGCGGCTGAGCGTGACTACGTGTCAGCACTACTGTATATATATCTCTCTCGTCTAGAGCAAAACACAACTTCTTCTTTACTCCTTGCTTTGCTGGATTTTCAAGACCTGCGTTCCCTCGCTTTATGTGTTGACTAAAAAAACTGGGAGGATAAAATTCCCATGTGTCCTTGCTTCCCCTCTGAAAAAGTCTCGAGAAAGAACAAGATATGCCTCTCTCTGTCTCTGTCTCTTCTCTAAAATTGTCTATCTACTTCCTATATAAAAACTTTCCGGGAAACATTTACGGCTGCTCTCTCCTATGAGAAGGGGTCTCCTATGAGGAGTTTTACTAAACGATCAAGATAGAGGGCAATGTCCGCTTGTTTTCTGGACTGTTGTGTACCGAAATCCAAAAGAATTTACTCTAAAAACCAAGAAATGGTAGCCATGTGTGGCTCCAGTTCGTGAGCATTCTATCTAAGATTACCCGTCGGCTTTTAACACGACTTTACGTTTCTCATTTTGGCTCTAGCGTAATCGCTACTAGACTTACGTATAAAGTCGGCCCTTACTCTCTCTTACTCCTCAGCTCACTGAAATAAAAATTCTTTTACTCAAACTAAAAAGGAGATCGATAGTGAACCATGTGTTCGACTTTTCCGACTGTCTCTTTTTCTGAAAACTCAAAGTCAGTAGTGTCCAGAAACATGGCTTCGCCTCTTAAAAAACTTCATATTAACCTACGACGACTTGCGGGGTAAAATGAATCTCTACTCTGCCTTTTCCATGGCTGTGTTCTGAAATAACTGACACAACGCACTCATGGACCTTTGGTTTAAAAAAAACCTTATAGCACATGGTTACATGTGTGCAGTGAAAAAGAAAACCGAGAGAAGACAATGTTTTGACATTTCGATAAAATCTCCTCATTGTACAAAAGAAAATTCTAGGACCCTACATGCGTTTTTCTGGGCACTGAAAATAATTGCATCACTCAGCTCATGCGTTGCTTTCCGACTAGCTACAATGCTTTAGACAAGTCACACACGGATAGCGCAGTAAGGTTATAAAAGCCGGGAATGCGGGTCCCTTACTACTATACATCTCCTTTACTCATCTTCCTAGACAGAAACGATTAAATCTAAAAAGAAAAAAGCCGCAAGACAAATGTGCTGTGGAAGAGGTCGATGTCTTTGATAGTACACCTTTTTCTCTAAAACGCCGATCAACCCTCTTCCATGACCTTTTCCCTCTCCCACCTCTCTAAACTTCCACCGCCGTGGATAAAGACTTGAAAAACCTACACGACAGCGACTTTGTGCTGTCTTCTGTCCAGTTGTATCAAACATATGGACTTTTCATTTGCCCCCAAAACATCCTAAACAGAACATTTATCGACTGGATTCCCCGGTTTCAAAAAACCGAAAAGTAGTAGCAGATCGTGGTCATGCGAGCACTCAGCCCCGAGACCCTTCATTTCCACCAGTTGCTACAAGCTATGCAAATAAAACGACAACACGTCTATGCTGTTTCTTAAAATGCCCTATCTATGATGCCATGCGGGAGATTGCCTTACTGATCGCATTACATCCCAGTCGCTTTGCAATCACCAAAGAGCCTAGATTGAAAAGTGGTTTGCATCCTCTTGATGAAAAGGACGTACAACGAGCCTCTATTTCAAGCATTTCAGATCGCTTTACTATGAAAGTATGTCTGGGTTTTCCCCTCCGTCTTTTCTCGAAATGTAGGAATTCAAGTGGGAGTTTGTTGATGTTTGGAGTCTTGCTATATCTAAAATGTTTATGAGAATACAGATGAGTGACGTTAAAAAAGACACTCGCTAACCAGTAATGTTCCTCGGCTGTCTGGACGTCTCTTGAGTAGCTTTACCCTAAACGTGTGTGACTGCTGTAGTTTCGGCAAGTTCGCTATAACCCACCGGTGATGAATTACCATGCCAAATGCCGAGACATGAATGAATCTGTCCCAAAGCAACTACGGCACTGCTCGATAGAATGTGTACAAATCAAGACATTTGGTTTCAAAGGTGGCACTATAGTACTTGTGCCTTGTTATTAAGGAAACAAAAGTCACTATGGAGATGCTACCTAGGTACCTTTTACCTGTACCCTTACTGGGTTTCCAATCTCGGAATCCCGAGAAAGTCACGCCCAGACAAATCATGATTTGCGGCATTGTGACGTTGACTTTCTAGGCCATGGTCAGGTGTGGGTTCTGTACCAGTAGCGTACTGTCTTCCGTACTAGGGCAATTGGATGGTTACACAGACCCCAAGAAATGACTTCACACTCCTGGGTTTGGCACCATTTGAACCCAGTATATATAGCGAATAATTTGTCAAATTATCACCATCACACCAGCTGCCGTAGTATCGAGCACCGCACGTTTGGTGTGGTGGTAAATTTGCAATGTCGTGAGTAGTGGCTATAGTGGGAGTCCAGGTTCGAGTACTAGTAAGCTCGGTCTGCCCAGTAGCGCTACACCTTTTTTTTTGCCATTTTTCATGACCTCTTTTGTTTTGGCTACGGTGTGATGTACCGGTTGCTCATGCGTTTTGTTTACGAGCCAAAAGAATTATGGAAAATGCGCAATGTTCACATGCACATACACAATTGGGGTTGATTTACGTTGATAAGAAGAGTGCGGAAGACCTCGTCTCTCATAGATTCTGTTGGACAAAGCTCATGATTCGACCTCATTCTTCTCAGACTTGGGATTTTGGATAATGTTTCGTGGTCATTTAATGCAACTGGAAAGATGTGGGAATGAATACGGAAGACCTGAATAGAGAATCATTGACCAAGCTGTCTGAGAAAGTATGGGCAGAACAGTGACATGATCGAAAGTTCAGTGAGGTAATAAAGGCGGTAAAGACGGAGGATGCATGCCTTCACCTGTAGTAGAGGTCAACCTCCGTCGCCGCACTAGCTCATCTTGGCGCAACCAGGGTCTCTCCATCCGCATGTCGGAATTTCGAGAAACACCATCCCACGGCCATCCAACCCTAATCGCACACCCGCCATTGCGCCTCCCCCCCACATTCCCACCATGAACCTCTCCGCCTTCCGACCCCTGTTTCGGCCGTCAAAAATACCCTCAACGACGCAAACTACAAACATCTGGCAACGCACACGGCAATGGCAAAGTCGGCAGCAACAGCAGCAGCAGCAACCGCTGCAAAGAACACCCACAGCGTCCTTCTCCTCGACCGCGAAAATGGCAAAGCGAAGCAAAGGCCCCGCTACTGATCCACGAATAGGTACGTCTTCTCTGCCCTCTCTCCTTGTCATCACTAGCCACCCTGAAAGATGATCCGTCGCTGTCCCTCCCTCCTTGCTGCCGCGCAAAGAAAAAAATAAAATAACAAAAACTAACACAACCACCCACCCCCTCTAGTAAACATTCGCTACCACCTCCAACACCCCCTGACCCCGCGCCCCCTCCACTTCTCCCGCAACCGCTTCCTCCGCCACTGGACTATCCACCGCGCCTGGATGCTTTTTCTGCGCAAGCGCCGCTGGGCCGAAGAGCGCGAGCTAGAGCGCCAATACATGTCGATGCGCGCGGCGTGCGAGCACCTGCGGCTGCTCGACAACAACGGTAACCGGGTGAGCGAAGCGGAGGCTGGTGGCCAGGGCCCAGACGCGGGGCGTTTGGGCACGAGGGGCCGTGAGGTAGGACGGTTGTATCGGAGTGCTATGCTGAAGAGGGGGGGTGTGGGGTAGTGTGCCAGTCGAGTATGGGAGGGTGCAGACGGATTTCCCGAGCAGGGACGGGTGGAATCATGCGTGGACGAGAAACTGAGTGGGGTTTGGACATGTACATTATATGAATAGCAGACAGGTGATTTTGGACGGAGGAAGAATTGATTAGGCCATGTGGGAGGAAAGCCATGCGCAAGCACATATTTCCAATTTTCCACGGCATGTGCAATGCTACGGAATTCAAGCTGTATTTGATATATCAGTATTACTGCTCAACAGTCATCTGCTGTGCCCAAAGCTCTCTCAGTTCAGACTCTCAAGTTGCCCTCTGCACCAAGCTCCTTAGGTATACACAAAGATGGGGTTAGAAAATAAAGGAGTGGATGATGATGGCGTGCCCGCAACCATTAGCCAAGATCAAAGTCCGCAAATGTGGCTTCTCTTTCCCCCAAGCCACCCCCATTGGAATATGCTCAAAATGAACAAATGAACAAATGAACAAAAGCTCGAAGGCTGCAGCACAGCCATTTCGAAGCAATGCAGCAAAGCGCTCAACAAACGCCCATGACAGTGATAATCCCACATGTTACTCCTGTTGTACTCCGCCCAATGCTTTGAAGAATAAGAGATGTCGAGCGTGATGGGTATCACTCATAGTATGACGCATCCGCAGCCGGGGTTTTCCTTTTTGTCCACAGAGAGAAGAGCCGCACGGGTTGCCGCTTCGAAAACGTCGTCGACGCCGTCGCCAGTGAGCGAACTGCACTCGAGGTACTTGCGTGCGCCAATCATCTCCTTCATATCGCTTCCTTGCTTAGGGGTTGTGAATTTGAGTGACTTTTTACGCATCTCTTCCTGGGCAAGCGGGTCGTCACGGAGATCCTTCTTCAACCCGACCAAAATAATAGGCACCGTTGGACAACGCTCGCGGGCCTCCTCGGCCCACTTGTGTTTGACGTTGTCCAGGGAGTCGGGTGAGTCAACGGAAAACCCAATGAGAATGACATGGGCTTTGCTATATGCCAGCGGCCGTAAACGTTCGTAGTCTTCTTGACCGGCCGTATCCCATAACGCCAGCTGAACGGACTTGCCGTCTACTCTACAGTCGGTAACGTAGTTTTCGAAGACTGTTGGCACATATCGCTGAGCGTAACGTTAGCATGCTACTATGAAATGTAACGCAGCGGGAGATGGGGACGTACAGTGGGAAAGTAGCCGAGGGTGAAGACGCTGAGAAGACTAGTCTTTCCGCAAGCACCATCGCCAATGATGACTAGCTTCCTACGAGTGCATGATTAGCATAATGTACGAGCGCCGCAATGGTGTGACCGAGCGTGGTGTAGAGACAAAGTGAGTTTAGAATATATCAGATCGGATGACCCGAAGGAGAAAGAATTGAGCGCGCGTCGATAAAAAGTGGGCATGGGAAGCCTGTAAGATGGACTATTTTTAGTCCGAAGTGTGTCCGGACCGGGTTGGCCGATGCAAGCTATGGCGCCAACGACGGGGGTACCACGAGCCCAAAGTATCGATGCATCTCATGCTGCAGCGAAAAGAAGACTCAGGGCGCTAGGAATTGATGACCCAAATTGGGAGCATGTGAATTGGGGTGGAAGGGAAGGCCTAGAGCTGAGCGTCTCACCGCGTGCAGGGAAAGCCAGCAAAACAACGGGAGACTTGAAGTTGGACAGGGGGTAGAAATTGGATGTTATGAAGGAATTGACATGTGGAATTGCACGTACCTGCGCATGACAGGCTCGCCATTCTGCTGCTGCTGTGCCATGGCGACGGATGAAAAATTGCCGCAATGAGCAAAATATGCTGTTGGCTCGGGATGCGCGGAAGGGTAGAAATCGGGGTTCGACGGAGCGCACGTGTGCTGGCAGTGGCCGATGGTCGAGGATGCAGTGTGTCCGGGCTGGTCAGGATACAATCAAGTAGCCTGGTTTGCGCGAGGGGGTGAAGGTGACGGCGGATGGAGCGACGTGTATCTCGTTGTACCGTGTGTGACAGCAGCTAGCGGCTGGCAGTGTCTCGGATAGCGGATAACGACCGACTGCAGGACCAGGGAGGAGAGCGAGTGTGTGCGTGGTGCGATGTGTGTGGATGCGGATGTGGGTGCGGATGCGAGAGGGTGCAGGTAGTGAATGTCCCGGGCGACGGCAGTGATGATGATGTTGATGATAAAGACAACACGGGGGAAGGGTCGCAAACGATGGGGGGGTGAGCAGGACCCTTTAATAATGGACGTGGACGATCACAGCGGCGGCATGCACGAGCTAGAGCTTCGGGCGGCTGGGGCTCTGGAGGCCTCGGTGGTGGTGCGGTGTGGGTGTGTGTGTTGAGATACGAATGGCCGTCCGCTGATGAGCGCCTGCACAGCCTCTCCCTGGTTCCTGCCGTTCCAGAAGGCTCGCGGGTGCCAAGACGTGGCTCCTGCGGCAGGTGCGAATCGCGACGTCGGTGCCACAATGGGCCGTCAAGCGTCGAACCCAGATTGAGGCTACGACACTCCGCATGCTAGCTTTGGGGCCCCATTCACGCACACACGACACCGAGTCCTTCTAGAGCCGCTGCCCCTACAAGACGCTGCGACCTGGCGCACACGACGACGATACCCGCCCTTGCAGTGCGTGACCGGCCCCTCCAATTCCTCCCCCGTCACTTTTGTTGCCGTCAAGCAGCCCGCTGTGAGCTGACGGGCGCATACTCGCAACCCGCGTTCCCCGAAACTTCTCCCAGCCCACGCTCTAATAGTTTCCCATAGCACCGGCGAGCGAAGCTTGTTGTTTGGATTCATGGCCCAAGGACCTCGAACATCCGCCCCGGCAACCATGCCGCCCAACGGCACTACCGCAGCCCACGATTCCGTCCCGACCGCCGTAAACCGCAAGAAGCAGAAGCGACGGGAGAAGGAGGCCGCAAAGAGAGCTGCCCAGGACCCGCCCGCGCCTGCCTCTGCGCCCGCGCCTGCAAGAAATGGTGCTACCCCCGCCCTGGCTTCTAGCGGCCAGCAATATGCGGAGCCCGAGCTGGAGGAGCCACCCTACGAAGAGGGCGAATACTACTCGGACGAGGAGTACGAGCACACATATGGCGCGAACGGCGACTACCAGCAGGGCTATGGTCACGCTCCAGTGCGTGGCGGATCCGGCAAGAAGCCACGGAAGAAGAAGAAGGCACCCTCAGGTCCCCCTCCGCTTTCCTACTCCCAGCACATTGCATCGCGCCACAGCCCCGCGCCCGGCCATGCTACGTCTCCAGGAGTCCCGCCGGCGCGATCTGGCCCCAAAAAGGACCGCATATGGAATACGTCATCTATCGAGGAGCGGGAGCGCATACGCGACTTTTGGCTGTCCCTGGGCGAAGATGAGCGCAAGTCGCTGGTCAAGATTGAGAAGGAGGCTGTGCTGCGCAAGATGAAGGAGCAACAGAAACACTCGTGTAGCTGTACCGTCTGTGGGCGCAAGCGCATCGCTATTGAGGAGGAGCTAGAGGTTCTATACGATGCGTATTATGAAGAACTCGAGCAGTACGCGCACCACCAGCAAGACGTCGGTAGTTTCATTCCTGAGGCTAATTATGGTTATGCGTCCAGTGCTCCTCACCCGCGACCCCTGCTGAACGCCCCACCACCGCCCGGCCCCTACGACGACGACGACGACGATGAAGAAGAGTACGACTCGGGCGAAGAAGACGAGGGAGAGTCCGAGTACGACAGCGACATCTCGTCAGAGGGCGAATACAGCTCAGGGGAACCAAGCTTAGCGCCGCCCGAGCCGTCAGACTTCCATCGCTTTGGCAGTAGTTTACAAGTCAAAGGTATGCATACATCGGTATCTATCTTGGGAGCATGCTGATTCATCGTTTTAGGTGGCATTCTTACCGTTGCTGACGATTTGCTTAAGAACGATGGGAAGAAGTTCATCGAGATGATGGAGCAGCTTGCCGAGCGCAGAATGCAGCGTGAAGAAGAGGCCCAATTCCACCAGTCTCATCCAAACATGCAGCATCGTGCCTACGGTGGCCACAGCCACAACGCCCCGCCGCCAGAGGAAGACGAGTACGATGACGAGGGCGAAGACGACGAGGAATACGACGACGAGGACTATGAGGAGGATGAAGAGGACGAGGAAGTGCGTATTCTGTGCTGGAGTATCTACTTGCAACTAATTCAGCTCAGGGCACCATGACTGAGGAGCAGCGCATGGAGGAAGGTAGGCGGATGTTCCAGATATTTGCAGCGCGAATGTTTGAACAGCGAGTACTGCAGGCATATAGGGAGAAGGTGGCTGCAGAACGACAACAGCGGCTCTTGGAGGAATTAGCGGAGGAAGATAATCGGAAAGACGCAAAAGAGGCAAAGAAAGCCAAGGAAGCCCAGAAGCGAAAGGAAAAGAAGGACAAGCAAAGGCAGTTGAAGGCAGAAGAAAAGGCACGTAAAGACGCTGAACTCGCTGCTAAGGAGGCGGAAGCCAAGGCCGCCGAGGAGAAGCGACTGGAAGAGCAGCGCAAAAAGCGGGAGGAGCAACGGAAAAAGAAGGAGGCCGAACGCAAAGCCCAAGAAGAGGAGAGGCAGCGGAAAGAAGCAGAACGTCTTAAGCGGCAGCAAGAAGAGCGCGAGCGACAACAGGAAGCCGAGAGAAAAGCACGCGAACAGAAAGCTCTGGAGAAAAAGGCCAAAGAGGAAGCTAAGCGGAAGGAACGCGAAGAACGGGAAGCAAAAGAGAAAGAGGCCCGTGAGAAGAAGGCCCAAGAGGACAAGGACCGCAAGGAACGTGAATTCAAGATCAAGGCTGAAAAGGACCAAGCCGCTCCTGCTGCTGCGAAGAAGATATCACACCCCGTTGCTGTTGCTCTGCCCCCTCAGTTACTCAAGCAGAACTCTTCAACCGGGATGCCTTCGCCACACGTCACACCAGCTGTGCCCAAAGCCCCAACACCGAATCGGCAACGCCAGACTTCGCAGCAAAACTCACACGGCTCCTCTCCAAAGACACCACATGCCACGTTAGGAACAAGCAAGTCGACATCTCCTACCTCGCAAGCTCACAATCAGACCATGCCAAAGTCTATTCTGACAAAGCCGAACATGCCACATATGCCCACTCTACATGGTCAGCCAACATCTCCCATGCCTCACTTGGGACCGCCACCGGGCATGCAAGGACCGCCAGGACTAAGCATGGGAAACATGCCTCCAGGCCTGAATGGATTTCCGAATCAAGGTTCGATGATGCCTGGCATGATGGGACCACGCTCCAATATACCGCCGTTCTTCCCACCGGTTGCTCCTCAAGGCTTCCGTGGGTTCCCGCCCCCAGGAATGCACACACCAGGTACATTGCCACTCAATCGCGGATTCCCGATGGACGGACCGCCCGGCTTCCCTGCGCCTCCAGGGTTTTCTACGCCTATGCCTTCGCCTTTCCCATTGGGCATGCCAACTCACTCAAGACAGGGGTCTGGATCTTTTGAACGAGTGTCCAGCGTCGAGAGTCCGCTCGGAGCCTCCCAATCACAGCCTATCCAGCGCCCGACGCCTATTCAGCGACCCTCGAGCATCAAGCCAACCGACGAGCGTGTTGATGAGCTCGCAAATCATCTCGGTAGCAAAGCCTTGTTAGACGATGATGAGGATGATATCCCGGAACTTCCTGAACGCAGGCAGAGCTTGCAACAACATGGTTCTGCTAGAGCTGCCTCGTTCGGATTTGCGGATATACCAGGCTCGCAGTACGGCTCATTCGGGGGACCAGGCGGCGGTAGCATCTGGGGCACACCACCATTGCAAGGTTTCAGCTCTGGTGGTAACTGGGGCAACTCGCCGACGTCGAACATGTTTGGCAGTCCTCCCTTCCCGATGGGAAACCCTCGGATGCATGAGCGTAGTGTCACCGAACAGCGCATAGTGTGGCTCCGTCGTACTATCTGCGCAGTTTGCAAATCGCTAGCTCCCAGCTCGGACCCGGAAGGCTATGTGGATGCTTCCGAGGTGCATCGCCTGGTCGATTCATCGAGGAATGCCATGGAACCTGTTGTGACTATAGATGAGATTAAGGAGGCTTGCGATATCCTGGACGTGGCGCAAACCAACGGCGGTGGTATTCTGGAGTACAAAGAGCACAATGGCCGCCTCACCCACATCAAGTTCAATGATGCTGCACCTGCGCCTCCATCTCTTGGTGAGATTGGAAGCCCCGTTCCCAGTCAAAGTATTCTGGCTGGTGGGTTTGGAAGGTTTCCTGGTCTTGGTCCACAAGGCTTTTGATCAACGTGTCAGACATGTATTCCTGTGCTCTTTTGGCAATAGCTTATCAGCAAACTGATAAACTATATTGAGTCTTTCTGGGCTGTTCTTTTTCCAGACTCTTCAGATAGTCTAGGCATGCCTTAGTTGTAAACGGAGGCAATCTAGGTTACTTCTTTCGTGCCAAGCCTAGTTCCAATACTGCGTGCAGACTAATACGTTGCAGCGATGATTTAGCTGACCTGCAGTCCAAAAAGAGGTATATCTGTAAATCACTCACGAGAAAAGCTGCATGATTGGCTATGCTCGCAACCGCGGTTGCTTGTAGTCTAACGGGTAGTGTCGGACGGCTCCACCCAGGTTGATGGGACAGTTGCAGTAACATGGTTTGCCAGAGGAGCGGTCAAGCTCTCCGCCCATCTGGCATCACAGTCTTACAACCCCGCAATTGCGACTTTGATCAACCAACCTTGTCGAGAGAAATTCGCCGTAGCGCATAGACATGATCGTCTTTTACCATGATCGTCTTTTACCATGGTCATCGGTGAGCATGTGAGATTTACACTAACAACAGCTTCATGTCATAGTCAAGAAGATATGAAAGCATAGGCATGCTAATAATAGGATGGATGGGGGGAGGTTAGCCAGGTACGAGTGCAACGTCATCGGAAGGGGCAAGAATCAGCCCTGCAACATCCCTGCTAGTCGTGCTGGCGGGGTCCCTCTTGCATGAGCCTCAGGTGTACCACACATAACATAGGCCCTCCTACTCCCCGCAGTGAGCTGACTTCTGGCCTCCTCTTAACACAACTTTATTTCTGCCTGGCCATTTATTTTTCCTCAACACTCCCTCTTTTGTATACTTCAAACACATTGACAGGAACCATGTCCGACCCCATCGCCGCCGCTGCGCAAAAGCATCCTGCGCCGAAGGGACTGGTGTATACTTATGGAACGGCTGGAGTAAGTTTGATAGGCATCTGGAGAATGAAGCATAGAGCTAATTGAATTGTCGTAGTTCCGAACCAAAGCGTAAGCAAAGCACCATCAACATTTTCCACACCCGAGTCTCCGACCGCCAGCGCCCCGCATGATACGTCTCGTAGGATACGACTAATAACCATAGTGACGTTCTCGACTCAGTACTGGCCCGCGTTGGTCTTATTGCAGCTCTCCGGTCAAAAGCGTGCAAGGGAAAATGGATTGGCGTCATGATCACAGCCTCTCACAACCCTCCTGAGGACAACGGTGTAAAGCTCGTTGAGCCAATGGTACGTTTCCAGGCTCCAAGGCGATTGCAAACATGACTAATTTTGGAATAGGGCAACATGCTTCAAGTACGCTTAAAACTCCCTTTTCAAGGCTATTCAGCGATGGTGGTGATCTGACAAAGTACACAGGAAGACTGGGAAGTCATTAGCACGGAAATGGCCAACAAGACCACGCCCGAAGACGTTTCCAAGTTCTACAACGACATGGCCAACCAGAATAAGATTGACCTCGAAACCCCTGCCCGCGTCGTCGTAGCTCGTGATACCAGGGCGTCCGGATCGAGACTGCTCGGATGTCTTCTCGATGGTCTCAAAGCTGCCGGGGCTGAGGTCAAAGACTATGGCTTCTTGACCACACCACAACTGCACTACATGGTGCGTTGTCTGAACACAGAAGGCACAAAGGACGCATATGGTACACCCACCGAGAAGGGCTACTACGAGAAGTTTGGTGCGGCTTTCAAGACGGCGCTCCGGGGAAAGAAGCCTTCTGGAACTTTGACCGTTGACTGCGCCAACGGCGTTGGTGGACCCAAGTTGAACGAGCTGATCAAGTACCTCCCGTCCAAGGATGAAGGTGGTCTTGAGATCTCCGTCATCAATGACAACGTTATCAAGCCCGAGAGTCTGAATGTTGACGTGAGTAGTATACCACACAAAGTTGGGTAGCAAGCTAACCCACGAAACAGTGCGGCGCAGACTACGTCAAGACTAATCAGCGGGCACCCCCTTCATCCAAGGCCGGCCCCGGTGACCGATGCTGCTCGCTCGACGGCGATGCTGATCGCGTAGTGTACTATTTCAAGGACGAGAAGAACGTATTCCGCCTACTTGACGGTGACCGCATCGCCACCCTTGTGGCATCCTTCCTCGGCGATACTGTACGTCAAAGTGGGCTTGCAGACCAGCTCAAGATTGGAGTCGTTCAAACAGCCTACGCCAACGGTGCAGCCACCAAGTACGTCGAAGACAACTTGAAACTGAAGGTTGACTGCACACCTACAGGGGTCAAGTACCTACACCACGCTGCTGAGAAGCTTGACATTGGTGTGTACTTTGAAGCCAACGGCCACGGTACTGTCATCTTCTCACATGATACCCTCGACACCATCGAGAAGCACGAGCCCCGCAACCCTGGCGAAAAGGAGGCTCTTGATGTGCTCGGTGCGTGTATCAACCTCATCAACCAGTCAGTTGGTGATGCTCTCTCCGATTTCTTGCTTGTGGAAGTCGTCCTTGCACACAAACACTGGGGTCCGCAAGAGTGGCTCTCGACCTACAGCGACCTACCCAACCGCCTACTCAAGGTAACCGTGAATGACCGCAAGATTTTCAAGACGACAGACGCTGAGCGCAAACTCACTTCCCCAGAGGGATTACAAGCGCAGATCGACAAGGAGGTCCAGAAGGTCCGCCAAGGTCGCTCGTTTGCTCGTGCCAGCGGAACAGAGGATGCGGTGCGCGTGTATGCCGAAGCTGAGACCAGGGCCGAGGCTGATGATCTCGCCCGCAAGGTACACGATCTCGTCAAGGCTGCAGGTGGCGCTTAGGAATCGTCACACATTTCACAGAATCCGCGACCATGGCAGTATATATTGGAGAACTTGGCCGATGAGACTGGAGGCCAGGTGGATGGCATAGGTGACGATTATGGGATTGAAGACAATGGCGAGTCTTTGGTGGTCCTTGGTAGTACGGACAGCACAGATAGTACGGATTCTACGGATAGTGAAAAAAGTGGTTAGTCGACATGGTCAGAATCACCACCAGAACACATGAGCCGAGGGATTATTCTATGTAGGGATAGCGAAATGAAGTTGGATTAGCCCACGGAAATGGACACATCTGGCACAGCTGTGAAGGCCTCCCCAGGGCGTGGTTGCGGTTGCACGTCCATGTTCCCCACTTGACCTCCTCACGTTGATGCGGACCAGGGTCTCGGCTTCACCGCACCCAATGAAAGTAGGGCGACGTACGAGCCCTCAAGCATGAACGTGGCCGAATCTTGTGGACTGGACTGAAACGGGTCATTTTTGAAACAGCAGCTCTATCTCAACAGCCGCCATGGGCGCTGATTCATGCAGGCCAAGTTTGCGACAAGTCAGGCGTGTGGTGAGTGATTTTGTAGAGTGACGGGAGAAGGATGAAGTGGCGGTGCAACCATGGCTACTGGCTACTGGCTACTAGCAGTGGCGCCACGGCCTACGGCAATGGTTTTTCTCTCCACAAAAGCTAGCAGAGCTGCTACGGGCGATCATCCCAAGTAAGTGTATATGCATTGTAGCGCTGCTTAAGCGTCCAGGCCTGCACTCGAACCAAAAATAAAAATGTACGTTGCCGCGTACCCCTGCTGCCGGCGTTTAAACGGCGCACCGTGTCGCCACACAGCGAATCGGCGGGCGTGCCTGTCATTGCGGCCAGTCGTCATCTCGCAACAGGGATGCTCGTCCTTTTCTGGTCCCTAACAGGCGTTTGCATTCAGACGCGACGCTTGTTCGGCTTGTTCGCCATCTCTTTGCACCTTAGCTTTTCCCTTTGTACCTTTGTGCACACTCTTTGTGCGCAACATCTTTTCTCTACCACAATCCCTTTGTCGTGTAGTCTGCTTATTGCGCACCCCCTGGCTACATACACCCCGCGTGAAATACGATCTCATCAAGTGGATCAGAGTCGATCATCTGCTATAGACATGCGCTGAGCATTTCCTCACTCGCACGACATTCTTTTACATCTGGTGCACGTTTTCCGACGCATCTTTTGCAACACCCCCTTCACTCGTTACACCCGTTCGCTACACTGCATACACTCGCTATGGCATCACATTCAGACATGTTGCTCCGGCGGGACCTGAGCATAGAAGAGAAGTTTGAGCAGTTGATGTCGAACAATCCTCTGGGCGCTCAAGTACGTCACCCCCCATGCCCAGCTCACAAGATAGTTTCTGACAGCTCCAGGTGTCCCAAGACTCGGTTCTCATCGCTATAGGCACCTCGTTCGCCATGACTGCTGCCATTTTTGTCGGTTTTATCCTCCTACGCCCTTTTAATACTATCGTATATGCCCCACGTCTGCGCCACTCAGATGAAAAGCACCGACCGCCGCCTCTCGACAAGAGCCTCTTCGCCTGGTACAAGCCTGTCTTCAAGACAAATGAGCCCGAATATGTGGAAAAGATTGGCTTGGACGCCACCATATTCTTGCGATTTGCACGCATGTGCAGAAACATGTTTGTGGTGCTGGCTGTTGTCGGATGCGCCATCATCATTCCCGTCAACATTTCCCAATCGGTGGAATTCCAAAAGAAGTTCGATGGCAGTCTCGGCAGCAAGGCAATCTTTTTGATGACTCCCAGAGATTTGTTTGGTCGCATCTTCTACGCATTCGTTGTCTTGGCATACATAATGGATATAATCGTCTGCTCCTTCCTGTGGTGGACCTATCGGGCTGTACACCGGCTGAGACGCCAGTATCTGGAAAGTCCAGAGTACCAGAACAGCCTGCATGCCCGAACGCTGATGATTACCGATGTTGGCCGCAGCAATCGCAGTGACCAGGGCATCGTGGAAATTACAGACAGTCTAAAAACCACGCCCGAAGTACCTCGCGCGTCTATCGGGAGGAACGTCAAGGATATTCCAGAACTCATCGAAGACCACGAAGAGGCCGTTATTGCGCTGGAGCAGGTTCTTGCCAAGTACCTGAAGAATCCGAATAAGCTACCGGCCGAGCGACCCTTGTGCACACCATCCAAGAAAGACCCAGAGTATACAGACAGGAAGCAAAAAGTGGATGCCATCGACTACTTGACAGCCCGCATTCAGCGCCTGGAAGCCAAAATTAAGGAGGTTCGCGAGACTGTTGACAAACGTGACGCTCTAAGCTACGGGTTTGCCAGTTATGAGTCTATTGAATCAGCCCACATGGTTGCATTCACAGCACGCAACAAGCATGTTAAAGGCACCACGGTTCGACTCGCACCCAAACCAAAGGACATCATCTGGAAGAATCTGACCCTGGACCCCAAGAAGAGACGCTGGAGGAGAATAGTCAACAACTTTTGGATCACCCTGCTCACGCTCCTGTACTTCATCCCCAACGCCCTCATTGCCGTCTTTCTGTCCAAATTATCCAACCTCGGCTTCGTATGGCCCAGCTTCCAGACCGAGTTGGCCAGGCACGCGGATTTCTGGGCTGTTGTACAGGGTCTTGCAGCCCCGGCTCTCACATCGCTGTTCTACTACTTCCTGCCCATCATCTTCCGTCAACTGTCAATCAAGGCTGGTGACCAGACCAAGACCTCACGAGAGCGTCACGTGACTGCGCAGTTGTACGCCTTTTTCGTCTTCAACAACTTGTTCGTCTTCTCGCTCTTCAGCGCCGTATTTGGCATGATTGTCATGATTGTGCAACTCGCGTCCGAACAACACGTTCCCTTCTTGACAATTCTTAAAGACATTACTTTCTTCGATACCACCATGCGTACACTCTGCGAGGTCTCGCCTTTCTGGGTCACCTGGCTCGTACAGCGCAACTTGGGTGCCGCCATCGACCTTGCCCAGGCGGTTAATCTTGCCTGGGGCAGTTTTTCCCGCAAGTTTTTGAATCCTACACCTAGGGAGCTGATTGCTCGCACTGCGCCGCCGCCTTTTGACTATGCAAGCTACTACAACTACTTTTTGTTTTACTCCACGGTTGCGCTGTGCTTTGCACCGCTCCAGCCTATCACGCTGGTCATTGTGGCAATTTACTTTAGTCTAGACAGCTGGATGAAGAAATATCTGCTCATGTAAGTATATGCTAGTTACCGCAGTCATCCTCCAACTAACGATATTCAGGTACGTCTTCTGCACCAAGAACGAATCCGGTGGCGCCTTCTGGCGTGTCCTCTTCAACCGCATGCTCGTCGGCGCATTTCTGTCCAACTGTATCATCGCTTTGCTCGTAGTCGCACGAGGATACGCCGACAAGTGGATGATGCTTGGTGCCATGGCCCCGCTACCTATTGGCTTGCTCGCGTTCAAGTTCTATTGCAAGCATACCTTTGACAGCTCTTTGAAGTACTACACCCAGGGCGACCGGTCCAATGGCACTGAGGCACCGACTCCAATTGACAAGGAATCTCGGAGGAGGGATCGCGTCGCAGTGCGATTTGGCCACCCCGCCCTCTACCAAAAACTCACCGTTCCCATGGTACACGAGAAGTCAAAGCACCTCCTTGCCGAAGTCTATCGCGGCCGTCTCGACGGCGACATTGGCGACACGGCTGCCTTTAGCGATGTCTACACTATGAAGCGCATGTCCAAAGAGAACCCGGGTAAGATGGCTGGCGGCGCCCCCGCTCCCTTTGAATTCGTCTCGGAATCAAACATGGACTTTGAAAACTTTAAAAACCGTCCGGAATTCAGCGATGAACATGGAGGTGAGGGCTCCATTTACGGCGCTGAGAGCAGCATTCACCGTCCCGATACCCCGAGTTCCCAATGGGGTGATCGTGGTCGCAGCACAAGTCGTGATTCTCAGAGGACGACTGGTGGTGCGGAGGAGAACATGGGTGTCTCGTATCCACAGGGCTACCACCAAACGCCCTCGCAACTACGAGAGTACAGTCCCAGTCCCGATCCAGGTCTCTCAAGAATACAGACGAATGAAAGTCCGTATGAGATTTCGGATCAGAGGAGGTTGGTCAGTGGAGCGGCACCTATGGGTGGTGCACAGCAATACACACCGTACAGTCCCAACCGTGATGGACAGCAGGATTATTTTAGACGGTAGATGGGCAAGTGAGACGAATTTTCTTTGTTTAGAGAAGTTGACATTTGCGAATATGCATTGCGAGGGAGTGAGCGAGCCAGCTATTAGATCTGGAGGCATGTGTCACTGTAACCATGCTAGAGCGATGTTAATTTTTTTTGAATAGCCATTCTCATGCGCTTTGAGATGGAGTTATAGATACCAGAACATTGTTTATTGTTATTGCTCATGTCTCCCTGTTCATGGTCGAGGTTGCTACTCTGTCGTATGATACCTTGACAAACAATGTAGTGTCCTTTGCTTGTCGTTTGTTTGTTCGAACAAGCTAAGTCCGCATTCATGTTCTAGTGCGTCAGGGGTGTTTGGAGCCGCTGTAGTTCCTTCCTGCCCTCTTGGAACTATATTGTATCATGCCCTTGGACCTAATGAAACGTCATGCAACGACGGTCAAGGCAACAGCAAAGGGCCACGCTCGAGGTTGTCACCATGCATCTCTTCTCTCCACCTTGCATACCCCGGATCTCGTGGAGCTGTCGCAGTACCGTACGAAAGCAGCACCGAAAACACTTGTAACGAACACGCGCGTTGCCGTTTGAATCGCTCTTATTTTCTCTCGGATGCAGCAAATGCCACGGAGCCGCACCTCGGATCAACAACGTCCAAGTACATTTCGAGCTCTTCATCAATGCAAAGCAGCCAGGCTACAAAAAGGAGCTTCTCTTTTTGCTTTTTTACTAGTCGCATGATGGAAGGTGCCTCAGGACGGTCGACTGCAAACGGCAGCTTCAGCCTCAAGCCAGGCTGCGAAACAATTTCACGGCACTATGGAGGATCTCCATTTCGAATCATAACGGCTGAGAAGGGGTTCTGGGTTGACAGCGATAAACATGTCGAGTTGGGTACGGAATAGTGCGACAGCGACCAAGTGTGCAAAGCTCAGCCCCTGGGCATTGCTGTGACTGGTGGCACTTGGCACCACCAGCAGCGCTCTCCGGAAGGTGGACATCCGAAGGTAAGCTTTGCACTAGGCAAAGATTGGAAGACAGGTCATCAGCAGCCGCCTTCTTCACGGTAACTTCGGGATGCTGCCGATGTCCGGGACGGGCGGGTGCTGTGCGAAGTGGGTGGTGCGACTTGTGCAAATATACATCTGCAGAGTTGCTGGAGTCAGCACGCTGACAAAATGCCAGCTGCCGCGTCCCCGCCTAAAATTAGCCGTTTCTCCACAGCGGACGCCAGGTGCCTTAGGGGCAAAAGATGGCCATGACGGCAACGGGCTGGGCACACTGGGTTTCAGGCGTGCTGGGAGAAGGTATCGATCCTTCCTACAAGATGAGGAAGATTGCATGCGGATCTGATGTGTCTTTCTTGACATCACACTAACCACAGACCACGTGCATGACGCGTTTCGCTGCGTCGATCTAGGGCTGTGTGAGATTACCACCAGGCTAACAGATCCAAGTGCAAGCCCAAGTGCAAGCCTACTTTGTACTTACTGGTACACAAGCGCAGGGATACCGTACCGTCAGCAAAAGGCTTATTACTCCCACCGTATCGGCTCGCCTACGAAACGTTTGGCGCACCGCTCCCCCCAACTCGCAGCAGCGGATTCGAACAAGAACCTCCTCTCAAATACACTCGAACGTGGTCGCCGTTGATCGCCGACTTCAACATGCTGCGCAAGAAGGCTCAATACGTGAACATCACACCCATACCGTCCTTTATACCGCGCCAACTCGCAATCGACTTCCTCCACAGCCACGGCGAGATTATCGAGCTCAACCCCCTCGTCACTGGCCACGAACCCATCAAGGCGCCGCGCGACGCTCCTGCCGACGAATTCTACTCGACATGGTACGAGATCTCGCAGCGCATCCAGTACATACCCGGCATTGGCAAGATTGGCAGTGGCGCCATCAAGTTCCGGGGAGTCTTTCACGACCTGCCATTCGGCCTGCAGACACATACGTACGCTCCTGCAAACGTTGACTTGCGCAACAAGTGGCAGATATGCGGCAACCAGCCTGGTGAGCCGGCAGAGCCGCGGGAGCTGGGGTCCAATGCGCCACCAGAGGGGCTCTACATCAGGGAAGATGTTGAGATCAAGTGCAATGTGACCATGCTCAGCTTCGTGAAGAAGGAAATGAAGGCTGCAGCCAAGGTCATGGTGGAGCGACTAGTCAAGAAGGCTGAGCTGCTGGACCAGGGCGCGATACAGGCGCTGATGGAGAATGGGCGGTTGAGGACGGTCAACCCAGCTGATCGCTCGGAGCGTAGGACGCCCACCACATCACCCACACAGGCTTACCTGATGCCTCAATCACCACGACTCTCGTCGTCGTCGCCACACATGCAGAATGGCCAGCAACAGTACGCGCCTCCCGTACCCCCAAAACAGCTCCTTGGCGAAAACAACTTCATCACAGAGCTACCAGGCGATTTCTACCACCCACAGCCATCCCCATCATTCCTCCACCCCAACGACAATCGCAAGTCCAGCATCTCTGAGCCCTCGCAATACTCTCCCAAAGCTCATGACGAGCGCTGGTCAACGGCATCGCAGAGCTCTGCTTCCTCGCGCCCGAGTTCCTGGACTCCGTCCGATGGAATGCGATCGCCAGGGTTGGAGCACAAGGGCTTTGCATCCGAGTTGCCAACCATGCAGGAGACAAAGGAAGAGCATATTGTACGACAGAGACGAGATACGGAGACGGGGCAGCAACAGCCTATTTCATACACGTATAACCCGCAGGACTTTGCAGGCACGCAGCAGCCACCACTACAGTATGCCACCAATAATCGGCCTCCGTATCCATCATCTATGTTCGGACAGTAATACCCACCCAGGAAAATGGTGGCTCGTGTTATTTTTTTGTTTTTTTCTCAATGCTGCGACATGGTTTCGCTCTTTTCACTCGCTTCAAAGATATCCAAAACGGGGCGTTTTTTTTTGCCATTTGTGTACGCACATTTTACGCCTTTTATGACTTTTGGGGGGGTTTTTTTTTCGGGGTTTAGGCGTAGAAAGCACACAGATATCCCCTTTTATAGTTAACGTAATCGCATGTTCTTTTTTGTTCTTGTTTCTCTTAAGCTATTGCCCGCATCGAGAAACCTTCTTAAAAGGGGAAGTAAGTAAGCTGTGAAACCTTGAAGGCACAAGGTAAGCCAGATGGTAATCCGGGGTAAATTACTCCGTATACGGAGTACTGATGATCTCGTGGCACTACCCTACCTAACCAAACCTAACCTGATTAGTTGCTCAAACGAGCACAACATCCAACATCCTTTTATTCTCCTCCTTTCGAATCTCAACCCACCCCTCTTCCTCAACCCTCACAATCTTGCCATCTACACAGATCCTGCGCCACCTAGCATCCTCTTCCTCTATGCCTTTAAAAGAAATCTTCAGCCATTCCACGCTGGAATAACTAACGCTTTTTTCCTTTACATGCAATCCCCCCTGATACGCCAAACCCATGATTCTCATAATCTCGTCGCCTGTTCTTGGTCCCTCTGCCTCTGGTGAGGATTCTGGACTAAAATAGACTAGGCGCATACTTCCGTCCAGCGGCTTGCTTTCTGGGGATATGCAGAAGGAGTGTTCGAGGTTTGATACCATTGTAGCGAGCACGTATGTGTGCTCGCGTTGCGGAAGCTCAGTTTGAATCTTGTGTTCACGGTCATGGCTAAGAGTGATTTTGGCTTTGTAGGCATGTGGTAGGGAGCCGTCGGCGGGGTATAGCGCTTCCTTTGCGGCCATTTTGAAGCGGTCGACGCCGAATTTGCGGTAGGCGGTTGTGTCGCTGTCTGCGACGAGGGAGGCGTGCATGCCCCAGCTAGCTACTACTGCGCCGTGAAGTACACCGTTTCCCTCGCTGTTCTTGGGAAGCTGTTCTTCATCCTGGCCTTCGTTGATGAGGAGACGGGCGCCTGGGGAAAAAGTGGCGCTGAAGATGGGTAGGGGCTTGGATGAGGTTGATGCTAGGGCGTTGAGACCCCATGTATGTTCTTTTCCCGCATTGATGGAGTGGTAGAGGGCATTTGCCGTGCCGAGCGGGAGAAGCACGACCTGAGGGCTTATATATGTGGCGCTGGGGCTCTGGGCCGACAGACCATTCACGAGGTCGACGATGCCGCCGTCTCCGGATAAGAGGATGATGCGGAGTGGCTGGCCGCTGTTTGCCGCTGGGAACAGCGTCTTGTCTGTGAGTTCAAGGATGCTGGTTGCAGAGGTTGTTGTGTGCACTTTTATCAACTGGAGCCCAGCTTCTCCGTAGATGGCGACGAGTATCGGACCCACTACCCCGTTGAAGAAGTCCTGTGCTAGCTGGCCACCGGATCCTACGGAAATAATCACATGTGTTGCGCGCTGCTGCGAGGCGGCTGTGTGGTCTTGGCCTGGTGTCGCAAGAGGGCGCGGGGAGACGTCGAGTAGTGTAGGTGGTTTGGTGGCATCTTTGTTCTCTTGCAGGGAGATGACTATCTCGGACGTGCCATCGATACTCTGAATCGTGGTGATGATCTTCTTGGCCTGTTCATCTTCGTTTGTGGAGACCATGGTCGGTAGTTGGTTGCCGTGACTGACTCAGCCTCAGCCTTGCTTTGCGCTTGCGTGATGAAGATGACTGAGGGGTCCGGGGTCCACGGGTCGGGAACAGCAATCGATCGTGTGTTGGCGGCAACCGGGTAGAGGATAGAACAGACTTCTGTCGTCGTGAAATGGATATCCTGGCCTAGGCTCTATACTCACCGACATGTTATCTAGGCGTGTGCATGAAATGGCCGCCCGATCCTACTGTCCATCCCACCTACGGCCTGCCTTATTTCCCGTCTGACAGGTGCGCTAGTCCCCGTACGTCATGTTGGAGGACAGCGCGTGAGACCAAAAGCAGACATGAGCTTGAAACCCGTCATGCTAAAGTTACTTTTGGCGATACCTATCACTTGAGACCCAGCCTGTTTCCTGAATCATAAAAGGGGGGAGGTCACTGGGCTTTTGTTTCAATGGCCAGGAGTTGCTGCGCGCAGCAGCAGCAGCGTAAGCACCGGGTTACGTCATCACTTGGCAACACACGACGCCGGACGAGGCAGCTGCGCGGCTGTACCTGATCTTTCAGCTACACCAACAGTTTATATTTGCGGCGCAGACAAAGACGACGCTGCATGCTAGATACGACAAGAACCTTTCAGACACACCCGCCGCCTGCTTTTGCAGTGAAGCCCGCAATCTTTGCGCGCCCAGCAATCTAATCCATCGAACCCGCGCAATTGCGACCCATTTGCCCAACATACCACATGCCACACTAATCTCCCTCCTCTTCGCACAAACAACAACCACACAACCACCGCCCAACATGAACGGCTGGGGAATATTTTTCATAATAGTTCTGATCTCCTTCGTACTTTCTTACCTTGGATGGTACGGCTACGTCCGCTGGAATGCCTCACGCAATGGGCTGCCACCGCCGTCATGGAACCCGATAGTGGCATTCCGGAGCACCGCCGCCACCCCCGACACCTCCAACTACCCTGGCCCCGCGCCCACGGGCATAAAAGGCTGGTTCGACGCCCAGGTGCACAAGTTCAAGAACAGGAACAACCGGTACACGACGGGCAGCGGTTACGAAGACTCTGGCTACGGCGGCAACCGGGGTGTAGGCGGTGGCCGCGGAGCAGGCAGCCGCTTGGACCCGGACGAAGCGTGGAGTTCGCGCGTGGGCGACGAGGCATACTACGAGGAGCAGGAACTGGGTCTCCATGAACCGCCAGCCTCGCACCAGCAGACTGCCAATCCCTTTGCTACTGCCTCTACCGAGCCTGCGCGTGGTCGTAGCCGCACCCGTGACGAGTATGACGAACATCTTGATGCGCGCAACAACCCATTTGGCGACGATAACGCTACTAGCCTTAGGGGTGTCAGCCCCAGGCCCGTCATGGATGCCGATACGAGCTATCATGGTGGCGCTACGGCAACTATGCCGAGTGCCAGCCAACACCAGCACAGGGCTAGCCGGAGAAGCACAGAAAACAGCCCCACGGAGAGCCGGAGGAGTATCTTCAAAGAGGGCTTATAGTTTTGTGGGGGGATATGGAGCGGGTGTGGTGTCTTTTTTTGCTGGTATAACCTCTTCTTTCTTGTCATGGGCCGAGTATCTGGTGCTTTTTTGCGAGTATATAACCCTGGTGTGTGTTTCCTGTCTTTCGGAATTTCCTTGTCTGATTGTGTTTTCTTTTTTTTTCATTCTTTGTTGGTTGGCTTGGGCTTGGAATGGGGACTGTCCGGAGCAAAAAGCGACGGTCGTCGAAGTTGTGGGCCCCGATATCGTTGTTATGCAGGGAGAGACGCGGGAAGTAGGTATACATTGTTTCTGACGGACGTCCCCATTTGAGGACGCGATCAGGACAGAAGAATACCACATTTTTGGCCCCCCTCCCCACCCCTTTTCTTCATAAAAAGGTTCATTGTTCTGTTGTAGCGTGTTGCTACCTCATCTTCACTTTTTCTTGCGCTGTTCCCTTCTTCCTGTCGTTTTCTTCCTACTTAAACTGGCTAGGAGGGACTTTGGTACTGTTCTCGTCTCTTTTTGGTCTCTTCTTCTTTCTCGTCTCCGCCTAATTTACTATCTTGTCTTGTCTTGTCTTGTCTTGTCGAGCTTCTGAGGCGTAACGTGGTGTGTCTGCTTGGGCCTTTGGTGCTCTACATGCAAACGTAAGCTTCGTCCTGACTTGCATGTCTACTGGGGTATTCGTTTCAGTGCCCTTGCGGTCGAGGTTTCGTTCAAGTATGCTCGTCGCTGTAGCTGGGGCTGTTTGGCCTCGACATCTTGTCTCTGTCTTACCCCCGTTTGTATAATGCCCTCTGCCTGTGGTCTTCCTTTCTTACCTCACATCTCTATCGTTATCCATTAACTTTTCTCACAACCAATCCCCACCATACGGGAAGTAAGATTGAACGGAGAGCAGACCCTGATTTCGGGTATGAGTCATTAATTGTACGACAAGCTTTTGCAAAAAAAAAAGAGGCATGAAAAAGGCAAAAAAAAAGGTGTAGGGGTACTGGGCAGACCGAGCTTACTAGTACTCGAACCTGGACTCCCACTATAGCCACTACTCACGACATTGCATATTTTTACCACCACACCAGGGAGCTGGTATGAGCAGGACTGGCTGATGTGATGGTGATAATTTGACAAATTATTCGCTATATATACTGGGTTCAAATCGATCAAGTAACTTGAAGTTAGTGCGTAAGCAGGAGGTGTAAGGACAGAGGCGATATGGCCTAACGCTGAGCATTGTCAGAATCCTGTCAAGTTCATCTTTCACGATTCACCTCGCCTATCCCAATCCGGATACGGCGGCGGCTTGGCGTGCCTATATAGCTCGCCTGCAGCCTAGCAACAACACAACACGCCCAGAAACCTCTGCTCAGACAGCCTTTGTGATCTTTTGCGCACAGCGAGCACCGACTCAATTCAACATGGATAGTCACAGCAGTAAGTACTTGCATGCTATTTCCTGTAGGAGGCTTAGGGTCGCACGTCCACCGATACTGATCAAGTTGTTTACAGGTAATGCAGCTACGCCGTACCTTGAGGATGCCGTGGCTTCTGTCTGCAACAGCAAGCGCAAGGCGGACGATATCAATGACGACGCCGACGTCGAGAACCATACAGACAAGGTACAGATTCTCGGTGAACCGGAAGACAGGATGTCCGTCTTGACCGTGGCATACCTGAAGGACCAAGGACAGTTATTCGATGCGCATCGTCACTATCTGAAGGAGACAGAACTTGCCACTGCAGATCAACCTGGAAACGCCGAGGAATTAACCCTCATGGCCAATATCACCATGAACCGCCAGAACATCCTGATTCATGAACTCCAGGAAAAGCTCCTCAACGGCGACAAGAAGTTCAAAGAGTTGGAGATCGAATGCGAGAAAGCCAAGGCCATGCTAGCAAAGCAGAGTACGGCAAATAGTACACTTGAGGAGGCACCGCAGCTGGATCCCACACACGCTGGGGCACCTCGGCAGAACATCAAGATCAACTTCCCCTCTGGTGCAGGCAAGATTCGCCCGGCTCGTTATGGTTCGAACAGTTATTGGAACCTCAATTTGTGTCACATTCACTTCTGTACTCCACGCATATGCAAGTATGGCGAGCTTTGCGAGTGCCGCCACGCACCTCTTGATGCAAGCGAGAGGCAGAACATTCTTCGCCTTCAGCGGAAGCCTAATCAGGGTCAAGAGTTTTTGTCTCGTATGGACGGCTTTCTCGCCGGCAAGCGCGATACAGCCTAGATGTCTAGTGGTTTGTGGGCTAAAAAGGTAGGGTAGGATGACTCCAAGGTTCGAAACTTGGATTTTCTCAATTACTCTTCTTGTAGAATTAATGAATTCACTCACCTCACTCTTACTGGCATACATAGCAAACCTTTCAACGATGACGGGCCATGTCCAAATACACTTGTATGCTATATCTGTACCAAGCTTGCACATTTCTTCCACCATCCCAATCCACTAACTAATTGTGAACACCTAACAACCAACTACCTGCCAACCGGCACAGGAACCGGACCAACCGGCCCTCGACTCGCCCCAATATTCGCCTGATGCATCGTCCTCGCCCCCCACTGATCCGGGTAATCCACCGCGGTATGAAAAACCTGGTAATTCGCCCACATGACAACATCGCCCTCTTGCACCCTTGGCAGCATAATGTACTCTGGCCTAAGCACGCGTTCCTGGATCGGCCGCAGCCAGTTTCGTATCTCGACTACGTCGTCTAGGATAACGGGCTCTTCTGTCTCGCTGGCCCGTAGGAAGGCGCGTCGGACACAGATGCCGTGGACCATGAAAGCTCGCTCGCGTGTCACGGGGTTTACCCATACCATGGGGTAGCGTTTTATGTCTTGTTCAGCGTAAGGGGCGAGGTCTGCGAGATTCTTTTCTTTTCCTTGGCTGACGAGCCCGAGACCGGTGGAGTGGGACTTGCAGTCGGACATCCATTGGTAGGGGTGTGGTGCGTATTCTACCCAGGAGTGATTGGCGATTTTTTTCTCTTCTTCGGTCATCATAGAGTAGGTTTGCACGTTGCTGAGGAAGGCGGTGAGGCCTGGTTCTGTTGGCATTGTTAGACCGCTGCCGTCGTCCCAGTGGATGGTTAGCTCAGGCGCCGTGGGTCGCTGGATGCAGCGCAGTGTGGTGAACCAGGCTGGGTCACGCGCGTATAGCGGTGCGTCAATGTGCCAGCGTTGGAAGCGCGTATGGCCTTGATGGAACTCTTCTTCCTTGGGCTCATCCGCGTGCCATGCGTGGAGAATGCCTTTTTTCATATCTACATTTTTGAGACCGTAGTGGTCAGCACCCTGGGGACCTTTTCCAATCAATCGCAAGTTTTCCGCGCCGGGGATGCTGTAGATTTCCCGGCCTTTCTGGAGTTGGGAGGTTAGGTAAAAGCAAAAAGTTTCGTTGACAAGGGGAGACGAACGGATAGAAGGCCGCCTGTTTTTTGGAATGACTTTAGATCGCCGTGGGAATGCACTTGTGGTGCTTCGGGGTCGAAGCGGGTTACAAGCTCCCATTGCTTGATGGGCGCGAGGTTTTGCTGTCCCCGGACAACGACGAGTTTATGTGTCCGGATTGCGTCGGCTAGTGCTTTTACATCGGCATCTAGGGTGAAGTGTTAGAATTGGAAGTTGGTTATTGTGGGGTCAGTATTGTACACACCACTGATGTTGTTGAGATCGAGATCATCTATGACGGCGCCAAAGTCATGTTTCTCCTTTGCAGTCTTATCCATCTCATTGATCGTAAACGATGGCTCAGGGGCAAGAATACCGGGTGCCATATTGTTGGCTCGTTGTCGTGATACCTTGCGTCCAGCTATCTTCCGACGAGGAGGTCGTCTCTTCGAGGCTGTCTTGAGCAAGAAAAGTGAAAGGTCTAAAGCTGTGAGATTGAAGCCAGATGTCATAGAGAGCTAAAGTCTCATCTATGCTGCATATATGTTGATCACATGGACCAACACAAAAGATCCATAGCCCCTTTTCACCCACTCTCGCGAGACGGGTTTTTCCGCATCTTCAACATTTACTATGCATCTTATCGCAGGTCCCTGTATCCCAACCCCTCCCTGAAACTGTGCCACAGTGTCTACCGAGCGTGCGGGGTACCATCCTGCAAGACGACATGTAAGGCGGTGTTTCCAGCGAGTCGGCTATCTTATCAGTGGCCCGCTCTCTCGGCCGAAATCTAGAAGTGGAAGCTGTTGCATGTTGCCACTTCGGCCGATTATATTATTTCGCGGGGTCACGATAGCCGTTGGATCTGCAGCTGAAGCGGAGGTCCAGTGAGCTTCACGATTCCTTGGTTGTGGCGGACGACTATCACGCGCTACCGGCGGCAGCATACGGAAAGTTTACGATGAACATTCGACAAGATTAGACGCAATTCACTTTGTTTTAGCCCTACCTAATTTCAGCTGGGCTATAGGAGACCATCAAATAGAGGCAGTCAATGGTATGTCGCCGAGTACATGACGCAAATTTGAAATCTCAGCAGACAATCTTTTACAGGAATGAGAGATATTCGTATACGAAATCGAGATACAAAGACTGTAAAAGGCATTTTCCGCAACTACCTCCATCATATATGCCAGAGCTTTCAAACATGCCATGATACAATAGTCAACCTTCAACATAGCGTATCACTGGTTCAACCCGAAGGATGATCGCTCGCTGCGATATTGCACTGGTGCATCACACGCGGTCCATATGACTTGGGAAACTCAGTCTAAACACCAACACATTAGTATAATTCCCTCCAATCCAGCCATTCGCAATGCACTTACAATGCTATGCCACAGCGCTCGGTTGTACCACAAAATGACATCCTTCTCCGTATGTGGGTGAGCGTAGATATTCTCAGGCTGGAGCGCCAGTCTCATCAATCTATGTCTTTGATCAGAACAGGCAAACTCGATCGGGAAGCGATACCTACTTGTCCATAAACGCCCTGACTTCCTTAAGATCCTCAACAACAGTCTCCGGACCCTCCGGACTGCTCTTGAGGTATAATTTGAAAGCGCCTTGACCGTGAACCTGCAGTGACCTTTCGCCAGTCTTTGGATTCGTCCATACCATGGGATATATGCAGATTTTGCTCTTGTCCCACTTGGGCAACTCATCAAGTGGCTTTTCTAGCCCCTCGGTCTCAATAGAGTGGCCCAATCGCGTACTATGGGTCTTTGACATCCAAACGAAAGCATGTGGTGCGTACTCAATCTTGCTGTTCATGACGGTATTTCTCGTCTCTTCGTCAAGCAGCTCCAGTGCGCGACTACCCGCGACCATCGCCGTAGAACCTGGCGCCATTTTCATCTGGGTACCTGCTTCATCCTCCCATCTCACGGTCACATCTGGACCCTTGGGCGTCCGGACTGCCAATAGACAACCCACACGTGGGGGCGGAATGTCGTACAAGGAGCCATCAAAATGCCACTGGTAGAAACGGGATGCGCCTGCCTCGCGCTCAGCAGCTGGGATATGTGGCGGAAGATGGAACTCTTCATGATCAATGCCTTGTACTTCGAACCCTGGTGGAAATCCAAAGTGGCCTTCTGGAACGGGGCCACGGCCAAGGATATGAACATGTGGCTGCACTGGAATCGCGGGGCGTTTGGGAATACCATAAAAGTCAACGCCGTTGTGGCTTGTTAGGTAGGGATCCGGTCCGTGAGCAAAATTTCCAGTCGTTTCATCGGGGTCGAAGCTGCTTTGTGTTAGTGCTATGTTTTCCGAGCAACATCAATATCTTACTTGGCAGTTAGCAAGTATTGCTGCTGAGGCTTCAGCATCTCTGGCTGCTCTTTGAATACAAGCAGCTTCCATTTGTGTAAAGCATTCGATATGAAGTCAAAGTCGGCGTCGGTGAAGTTGTTTAGGTCGATCCCATATATTTCCGCACCAAAGTCGGCTTTGCTGCCCTCAGAATGCTTGATAGGGACGACACGTCCATTGGTCGTCTCGGCATGTGGTAGATCCAGAGTGGGCTTCTCTGCCTTGAGTTGCAGGTACTTTGAGCCCTCTGTCAAGACTGCTGTGACGACCATTGTGCTAGTGTGTTGCGTATCGAAAGTGTGCCGTTCAAGCGGAGTGCTCTACGACGTGACACTCTTAACAATTTCCGGATTGTCGCATACGAACACCGACATGCAGGAGCCATGTATAAGCCTCTAGATATGGTAATATCTTTGATCATCCATACCCGAGCTAGTGGTACTGGGACGGGCATAGTGATAACACCTCGGCTGGAGTTGGCCACATTCGGAACTCGGCCGAGCATCCACTTTTGCTACTACGTTCGTTTCCCACTATCATCATCCAGATCGTTGTCTCCGTGAAAACGCGTGTAGGTACGTACAACCATAGTCCGGTCCGAAAGAGGAGTACATAGTCGTGTCTTGAATACCACAGCAGCTGCATCCATTAGTGTATAACGTTCATCATGATCGCTCGCCAGCTCGTCTCTTCATACTTCACAACAAATACAGGCACCAAGCTGCATTACCTGCAAGGTGGTCAGCCTTCAGGCCCTCTTCTGATCTGCCTTCATGGGCTCGGCGGCTCAACCGAGACATTCATTCCCCTCGTACAGTCCTTGCCGCAGACGTACAATATCGTTCTCATGGATTTTCAAGGCTTTGGAAAGACCGCTTTGGCCGATCCTAGGAAATCCATTTCAATCGCAGGCCATGTCGCCGACTTGAGCGACTTTGTCACATTCTTACAAGAACCATCAAGCGGATCAGTCACATCCAAGGTTATCTTTATTGGACACTCCCTCGGAGCTATTGTTGCCTTGCACTATAC
The DNA here is from genome assembly GCA_000465215.2 of Pyrenophora seminiperda CCB06. NCBI lineage: Eukaryota > Fungi > Ascomycota > Dothideomycetes > Pleosporales > Pleosporaceae > Pyrenophora > Pyrenophora seminiperda. The sequence goes on along the minus strand of KE747827.1, from coordinate 396,841 downwards.
TGCGGCGCATATGGAGAATGTTGAAGGCCTCGTGCTTCTTGGTCCAGGTCGAGCAGCAGGTCACATACCCGCGGTTCGGCAGCGTATGCTTGACCTTGCGTCTACAGTGAGAAAGTCTGGCATTGGACTTGCGGCGGAGGCTGCGGCCAAGTCCAACTTCTACGAGGATACGTAAGAGTATCCAAAACTGTCATCGCAACCAAAAGTTTACTGATATTGTTTCCACAGTCAAGAGCGTAAAGTAGATCCAGCTGCTCGGGAGGCTGTCAAGGCTGAAGTAAGCGCTTCGGATCCAGAAGGCTATGCGCAGACTTGCGAAGCTCTCGTGAGTCTTGACCACAAAGACCCTCAATACGAGAATATAACATGTCCGGTTGTTTTTGTTGCCGGAGATAAAGACACGATCAGTCCCATTGAGCGATCAAATGACCTCAGTGTGCTCATCTGTGGGGCAAGTCACGTGGAGGTCGTAAAAAGTGGACATCAACCAATATTGGAGGACTTGCCTGGTGTTAAAAAGGCAATTGATTGTTTTCTCCAAGTAATCAAGTAAAAATGGCTGAGGACAATCAACGAAGAGCTTCGATAGGGTTACATATACGTAGTCTGTAAAAGGACAGAGCTGCGAGTATAGTGATTCAGGTATTCGTAAAGTCGTAGTTTGCTAGATACAAGAGATCATCAAAGCTATTCGCACCTGTTGCTGGAAAAGGAAAACTAGGATGCGATTGCGTAAAGTCTGTACCTAGTAAGTTGCTATCACTGGAGTGGTACATTGGAGGTGGGTCCTCAGAGGAGGGCGATGATGCGTGATCTTGTGGAAAGGCGAGTGGCAAATTCGCGCTGTTACTCTTACAAAAGTCTCTGACCAAGGCTGAGACATTGAATTTGATTGCAGGTGTGCCATCTCTATTATGCTTGCCTCTCCGTTGTTGCATAACATCCGGAGCAGTTTGGGCAAGAATTGCTTCTAACAACTTGGTGCCCCTGGTTGCAATCATGCTATCACGTCGTGACTTCAATATGCGTACTACGTTCTGAGCATGAGTGCGGTGCTCCGAACACTCCCTCTCGCCAGGATCACGATGAAGTACGTCTAGCAACAGAGTGATGGATGCGGCCACTGCAAAAGCTTGATGTATCCACAGGGTAGGCCCATCCTCTTCGACCAGACAGTTGTATTCCTTGATAATGGTCTTGGAGGCAGCCAGACAAGTTCGACGAGTGAATGCGAATGCAGGGTTTACGAAGCTATCCAGTAGAAATGAACGATGTATCATGACTATCTTATGACTTGAGGTGATAGCAAGAGCATGTCGTGCCCATGGTACCCACACAGGCCAGGTGGAATCTAGCGGCGCATTCGTCATGAAAAGAGGTCGTTCACGCGTCGCTAGACCACGAAGTCGGGCGTCATAGTTCAATACCTTCTCGTAACGAGTGTAGGCTGTGTTGGACGATATGAGACCATCTTGAAGCTGGGGCATGATGATTGCAATATCGCGCAAGAACCGGGAGTAGCTCGTGATTGTGGGTATGTCAGCGTCGACAGGGATCAAGTCGTGATCATGGCTGTTTGAAGGCGGTGCAGACGTAGTGTATCTGGGACTAATAAGATAGGTTTCCGAAAAGGGTATGCTGAACCAATCTTGATTGCAAAGCTCGCACCAGACTCGGCGACCCGTCTCATTCACCACTAGATTTCCTGCTATATCAGGTCCCAAGTGATGAATGCCCAACGATTGCGCAACTCGCACAGCGGTCGCAAGATGAATGCTTTGCGTCGTACTAAAGCCTAGGAGATGCGCAGAGACTGTCGCTGTGGTTATAGCTTGGCATGAGAGGATGTTCAAGTTACTCGTGTAGTCGGCCCGATTGAGGCAAGTAATGATGGCTTGAAACCACCGCCGTGAAAGAGTTTCTCGTTCTGCCTCGTCAAACCCCCACGCTCGCGCTTGAGTATCTGGTGCGCATGTCAAGCTCGCAGTGAGGATAGAGAACAAGAGAGCAACCCATTGGAGGTTGACAGCAGGGTCCTCAATCATTCCATTGTGGGTGTCGTAAAAGTCGGATAACTGCGTCTGAAAAGTAGGGTCGAAGTAACTGCCGTGATACCACAAAAGGCAGTCTCTGTGGTAGTCGACCAACTGTCGGACTTGCTGCGCATTTGGGAGTAAGAGCTGAAGCACTGGAAGCTGTGACAAGTCTTGGAGTATGCCTGTATCCACACCTGGCGAAACATTCTCAGCAGGCTCAATGGAGACAACTGTATGGCAATCAGGGTCTTTTCTCCTTCCCCAGGCGAGAAACTCTAGTACTGTTGCAGCGTCTCGAGTCGCAGCGATGCTATCAATGTCATGGACAGTTTCATTGCTGTGTACATCTGGTGTCTCCGGATGCAGGTTGTGAGCGGTAGCAACACGGTCCGTTGGATTGTCTTGATGGATCTCATTTTCGAGCTGCGTGAGTCGCTGTCGCAGATAGTCAAGTTCTTGCGCCCGTGAAGTCAAAGATTGTGGTGGGGATGTTGGATTGCCTTGTGCATCGTTTATTCCGCATGTGTCTTGCTGGTCCCTCCGAATGCAATTGGTGCAAGGGACCGTCTTGCTGCATTTGACCTTTCTCCTCGTACATGCTGAGCAAGTCAACCGGCTTCGTGACGAGACCGACATGACCATCCGAGGTCACGTGAGTTTAGAGTATGAAATGCAGATGTTGTGGCCATGATTCGGGAAGCTGTTGGTGATAAGCGTTGGGAGTGAAGGATGTGATAAGGACTGACGTTGCATAAGAGATCAACGGTAGGTAGGCCGGCCGAGCTTCTGCCGATAGGTAGGTACCGGTAGGGGTAGGTACCACTACCCTATCTTGGCAACGTCTATTTTGCAACATCTCAACGTGTTCCAAACAAGACATGAGCGACGCTTATCTGCAGACGGCTGCAATCAATGAAGGATGCGGACGTCACAGTCGGTAGCGCATGACATCCCTCCAACCGCAACGTTGCCAATGATAACAATGTCGGACCACCCCATCTTCTCAATTTGGCGGCATGCATGCGGCGCAGTTGCAGTAGCAGTATCTGCACAACGGACCCAGACGTGCATCAAGACTGGTCCAACGAGGGCAGCGGCTAATATACCGCTAATCTGACAATAAATATACATGCACAAGCCCGCCCGAGTGCGTGGCATTTGCGACCATACCTCAGTCATGCTTTTTTCGACCAGTTTGCGCAACCGCAGCTATGCGGCAAAAGAAAAGCTCCACCAACGTCTCACAGACGCATCGAGCTGGCGCCTTCCTAAGCAAAATAGTGGCATCGCACCACCCAACGTGTGGACAAATGCGGACATGGAACCGGTGCCGCCGGAAAAGCGCACCTGGGGCAGGAGTGCTTTTGTGACCTACTGGTTTTCGGACTTGGTGACCATATCAACTTGGAGCTCAGGGTCTGCCATATTTGCCTCTGGTATTTCGTTCCCGCATAATCTGCTGGATCACGTGCTGACTGATGCAGGTCTGACGGCGACTGACGCTGTCCTCATCACGCTCGTGGCAGGAATATGCAACGCCTTGCCAACAGTACTTAATGGCGCCATCGGATCGAACCTGCACATTCCGTTTCCCATCGCATCGCGCGCGAGCTTTGGGTACTGGTTCAGCTACTTTGCCGTTCTAAGCAGAGCTATCTTGGCCATGTTCTGGTTTGGAGTGCAGACAGCGAACGGAGGAACATGCGTGACAGCGGTGAGTAATGATGGAATTTCACCAACATGACAGGTCTCATACCATACCAGATCCTTACAGCCATCTGGCCCAGCTTCCGGACAGTCCCCAACCATCTCCCTGCATCAGTTGGCCTTACGACAGCTGGAATGGTCTCGTACTTTCTGTACTGGCTAGTCCAATTCCCATTTCTCTTGATTCCTACCCACAGGCTGCAATACATGTTTTGGGTGAAGACCATCCTACTACCACCCGTAGCCATTGGGATGACTGTTTGGGTTGCTGTCAAAGCAGGTGGTAATGGAACCTTCTTTTCTCGTCCGGCCTCTGTACACGGCTCTGAACGGGCTTGGCTCTGGCTGTCAAGCATGACTAGCATTACGGGAGGCTACAGTACACTCGCAGTTAACATTCCTGACTTCTCTCGATTCAGCAAAGACCCTCGAGCCCAGTACTGGCAGCTACCAGTAATACCCTTCTTCAAGACTATGGTGGCTTTGATGGGCATCGTATCTGCATCTGCTGCCCAACAGATCTGGGGCAAGGCTTACTGGACGCCACTTCAAATCATCGATACCTGGATGGACACATCGGGTGGCCGTGCTGCAGCCTTTTTCTGCGCTTCAATCTGGTTACTTGGACAACTAAGCGTCAACATTAGCGCCAACGCCGTCTCATTTGCCAACGATATCACCACGCTTGCACCGAAATACTTTAATGTGCGCCGTGGATCCATTCTAGTGGCCTTTATCGGTGGTTGGGCGCTATGTCCTTGGATCATCGTAGCGTCTGGCAAGGCTTTTCTCAACTTTATGAGTGCCTACGCCATCTTCATGGCACCCATGGCTGGCATACTCTTCACCGACTACTGGCTGATTAAACACTGCAAGTACAATGTCCCCGCTTTATACGACCCACACGGCATCTACCGCTACGGTCGATATGGAACAAACTGGAGGGCATTTGTTGCAGTGTTTGCCACCATTATACCCTTACTGCCTGGTTTGGCGAACAAGGTCAATCCAAAAATTAAGCTTGCTGATGGCCTTCAAAATCTCTTCACATTCAACTGGCTTTATGGCTTTTTCCTATCCATCTTCTTGTATTACTTTTGTAATCTCTTTTTCCCGCATGAGCAAACGCTCATCTCGCACGTTGTCACCGGATTCGAAAGTCTGGATGGCATGGAAGTGGAGCCGAAAGAGGGCAGCTATACAAGTGATGAAAAGGTCGGCGACTTGAAGGCTGCGCACGAGCCGAAAGTCTCTCAACAGTCATCAACTCATGATGATTGAGAGGTGGTATAATGATATATATTATTCTCGAGAACCGCAAGTCATCGTATAGACCACATAACCAGAAAACTCTCTGCCTCAAAACCCAAAATCCTCCAATTTCTCCCCGTCCTCAACACCCCACGTCCAAATATTCACCTCCACATCATCGCCCGACCACAAAATGCCCTTAACCGTCCTAGAACCCCAATTCCTAAACCCAGCCTTGCGAAACAACTTCATCGACGGCTCATTCGTTTCATGAGTACAACCCGCAAACACCTTGACACCCCTCTCCCTCTCAAAATACTCCATCAACCCCTTCGTCGCCTCAATCGCATACCCCCTCCCCTGATAACTCTCCAAGAAATTAAACCCCACATCCGGAATCGTCGGTGCAGGCACCCCCTCAATCCTCGCCAGCTGCATGCTCACCCTACCAACATGCTCCAAATGCCTCTGTCTCTCTGAAAAAGGCTTTTCGAGATCCTCTGCAGATTCTTTTTCAGGCCGTAAGCTGACGAGGTAGCGTCCGTAGCCCGTCTTTGTGAGGCGATCAACGTCGTTTTGCAGCACTTTGCGGCAGGCTTCGCGATCGGGGACTGCTTCGATGATGCCGGGGTGCCATTTCACTGACATGGGGCCGTGGAGGAGGGCGAGGGTGAAGTCGCAGTGAGAGTCTAGGGCTGGGTTGGCGTAGGAGATGTAGAGCCGGGGTGTGGTGATGTGGAAGTCGAAGATTGTCATTTTGGGTGAGCGAATCAGTGGAATTAAGATTGGATGGATGCAAGTGTGGATGATGAATAGTAATCGGAATTTTTGTTGTATGTAGAGTCGGATGGATATATATCTAGTTTATATCACACTCTCCTCAGGCAGCCAGCCGCTTAGTCATGGACAAGGATCGCAAGGCAGCAAGGCAGTATTACCAAGCACTAACGAGGATGAAGAAGCTCTTTAAGGGTTTTATCCATGTGCCCGATAAGCATGTGCCCCCTGTCAAATCTTGTTGTTTGAGGGATGGGAACGGAGATATGGATGCGGTCATGGTGTCAATATGAGTCATCATGCGCCTTACAGAGCGCGCCCTACGCACCTTTCTTTGCCAATGCACCCACTCCAACCAAAAATCAGAAATATCGAGCATTTTCACACTCGACGGTGTATTTTTGCTTGCACTTCCGTGCATGCATGGTATGACAAAACACAGTCGTCCATGGTCGAGACCGATGCATCTTGCACGTGAGTGAGGCATGCTACCTAAGCCTATTCGAGCCAAGCGGGGGGAGAAAATGTGGGGACTCTACCTTTGAGTTGGACCCCGTGACCCCTTCCCAATCTGGTAGACTTTGACATCTCTGTCGATTCTAGTGCTCTTTGCGGATTTAATGGCGGCATGGAATTTCTTCGGTATGGCAGAAAGGGAGGTGCAGCATGGGAGTATGGGAAACGCTGGTTCAGAGTCTTGCGAGCTTTTTCTGAACAGGTGTGTGCTTGGGGAGTTAGAGGAGGTATCTTTGAAGTCCATCCGGACGGTTTTCAGACGGAATATGTGGTAGCTTGTCTCAATCAAACGATTACACAGTCTTGTACAACCGTACAAACGCAGTTTGAGCTATCCCATACAGCATCACCTCCTCCCCAAATCAATATCCAACACTTTAACCATCCCCTCGCCCTCGCCCTCCCCACCACCACCACCACCACCACCACCACCCACCCCAAAAACCCCAACCCCCACCTCCACAACCCCTTCAAACAACCCCTCCACCAACCCCCTCAACTCCCCCCCCCGTCTGCCTAAAATCCGGAAACGCATTAACCTCCAACAACCACGTCTTCAACCCTCCTCCTTGCTCCTCAACCGACACCATGTAATCCAGCCCAAAGACCTCAAACGCATTAGGCAGCGCCTGAAAATGAATGCTCATTCCCCGCGCTGCCGCTTCAAACGTGGCAGCCGTGACGTCTTGAATTTCCTGGAAGACGGCGGATTTCCAGTCTGTGCCGCTGGTGGTGGTGGTGGCTGGAGAAGAGGAGGAGGAGGAGTAGGGCTGTGTAGGAAGCTCATCTGGCAAGTCCCAGAACAGGCCTACGCTACCTTCCCTGTCCCCAGTGTCTTGGAGACAGGTATTCGTTAGGTGGGCGCGCATGGCTTCATCGCGGTTTTCCTGCAATGCAGCGTGCCAAGGGGGGAGGTAGGGTTTTGCAGCGAAGAGGGCGAGCATGGGGCGGTAGACGAAGACTTTTAGGGCGCCGGTGGCGAGGACGTAGGTTCTTATGTGGAATTTGCGGAGGCTGGTTGGTGTTGTTGTTGCGGTGTCTGCCTGAGGTGGGGAGAGGAGGAGAGGCGGGTGGATGTAGGGTTGGGCGATGAAATGGCGGAGTTGGGATGTTATGATGCCGTCTTTTTCTGCCTTGTCTTCTTTACCGTCAGCACCATCACTCCTCGTACCTCCTCCTTCTTCATCATCTCCATCTTCATCATCACTACTCTCCGGATCCCACTCTTCAAAAATCCCCGTAAGCTCCTCCTCATTCGAAAAAAGCCTTATACCCTGCCCCCTCTCACTCATCCCCGGTTTCAAAATCCACCATTCCCTCCCTTTCTTCACCTCCTCCTCCCCACTACCCTCCAACTCCGCATTCCTCTCCCAGCTCGCCCGCAACTCCCACGCCTCCACCAACGCATCATCCAGAAACTCAGCATAATCAACTTCAAACTCCACACTGGGCTTTACATGCTGCGCCAGCACGGAATCGGGGTACTTTGTCACCCAGTTTGCAATAGTGGTGCTGAGGTAGTGTTTGCGGATTAGCGCTTTGCGGATGATGTAGGCGTTTGCGAGGGAAGAAGATGGGTGGGCGGTTAGGTGGTCCCAGTCGATGGCTTCGTATTGTAGGAATTGGAGAAGACGGGATGTGGGATGGGGTAGTTGGGAGAGCGAGGTTATGAGGTGGTAGGAGGATGGGGGGAGGCGTTTTTCAAGGGCGGCGAGGATGAGGGGTTGGACATAGGCGTCTTCGTAGTTGATCAAGGCGTAGATTTTCTTGTCGTCAGATGAAGATGCCATGATGGGTGATTGGTGTTGGTCTAGATATTCCCTTTTGCAATTAATTGCTTCGATGTGGATAGGATGATGCAGGTGGTGTTCCGAGACTATCACCCTTTTAACTGCATCCAGTTATCGTGTAAACTTCAACCCAGCACGCACTTCAAAAAAACAGCAACAAAACACAATCCAGCCGCGAACATATACGGGTATAATATTGATACATACAAAGGAAAGTCGTTACTGAGGGAGGCTGGGCCGCCGCTAAATCAAGCCCTGCTGCCGCCGGATCGGTTTTCTCGGAACTTCGGAAACCTAGACCAGAAGAAAAAAAACCTAAAAAGAAGTTCACAAACAGAAAATTGCCCCCACTCTCCTCTTTCCCTCTTCCTCGCTTAAGCTCTAGCCAATCAGCGAGCAATGCCAACAACTAAAAACCAACGCCCATTTGTCCCTCCCCCCCATCCTCTCATCTTTTTCCTGAGAGTTTTTTTCTTGTTTCGTTCCCCCATCCCATGCGGGTCGTAGCAAAAAAGTATACATTAATTCAATTCAGACAACTTCTAAATCGTCGTCATCATCATCCATGGCTGCAATGAGGCCTGCATCAAGGCCGCCGAGGCTCTCCCGTCCAGGCTCGCGGATGCCTTTGCCGTCTAGGAAAAGACGGGCTCGCTTCTTTGCCGGACTGGTGGTTTCCCTTGTACCGCGAAAGGCTGATTGGATGACCCTCTTGGGCGACGGTATGCGTCCGTACTTGAAGCCCCAGCCGACAGGGTCGCTTGCGTTGGTCGATTTGCCAGACACTGTTCGCTTGCGCTTTACAGGTGCTAGGGAGACGTCTGAAGATGTACGGTTGAGAAGGCTTGTAAAGTCGCTGCCGTCGGGTTTGTCTGGCTTGGCTGCCCCTGAGGCTTGTGAAGATGTGTAGCCTCGAGCAGGTAGGTTTTGCATGCCAGCACCCTTGATTTTCATATAGTCGCCTCCAGTGCTGCCGTCTCCCATCGTTCCTAGCTTCTTGGCGAGCTCTCTCTCCTTCTCCTTCTCGGCCAGTTGTTTCCGGAATCGGTCTTCACGGCTCGCTCCGCCTTCCCAGCCCTGGTGGTCGCGGTCAATGAGCTTGGCTGCACCGCCTGGACGTGGTGCAATGTAAAAAGTCTCATGGAGTCCTCGGTCGTGATACTTACCTTCCTTCTTGAGCTCATCTCCTTTGGGTCCGCCACTCCGACCACCAAACATGCCAAACTTGCCGCTGCTTGGGCCTCCACCGAAGCCTGTCATGGTGTTGACCTGCATCCGGCCCTTCTTGGCCTTTTCGACTTGTAACTGAACGTGAAAATCACAGTACTCAGTCTTGCGACCATCGACCCACTGGGTGCATCCCTTTCCATCTTTCCGTTGCGCATGACAGAAATCCAAGTCTCGCGCTGTACCAAGTTCGAGAATGGTATCGTCCGAGCTAGAGAGTTTGAGATTGAACTTGCCCGTATCACGATTCCGTGGCGGCATGATGTCTGGGTTGAGAATGGCGACAAGTGTACCAACAGGAAGCTTCCAGAATTGAGAAAAGCCAGTATCAAACAAAAACAGGTCAAGCTCCCACTTCAGATCCGTCAGTTTCAGAACCATGAATTTGCCATTGGCATCAGCGTCCCTGTCTCGATTGTCTTTGCTCTGTTCCTTGACTGCATTTTTGGTATCGTACGGTGTTGACTTGGAGCAAATAACACCAAGCACGACATAGTCGTTTTCCAATTCCGGTGGATCATACGCGGGCGCTTTGACAGACTTTAGCAGTTGTGGTATCGTCAGGACCGTCTTGCCTTCTAGCGTGCGCGTTACTACATTGTGCTGCATCTCCCGTGATTTGAGGTGAAGGCCAGAGAAGGATTCAAAACTGGGTGCATCGGTGCTGTCGTCCCGTGACGATATCTCGGCATATTTTGACGCCGTTGAAGCGCCGAAACCATTAGAAGAAGACTTGGATGATGGACGTGTACTTTCTGATCGAAACGACAGAGTAGAACTGGGTCGGGGTGACTGTGGTGCTGGAAACGACATGGAGATGGGCCGTGGGGGCGGAAACGATGTGGAGCAGGGTCGTGGCGCAGACGACGGCGGGTTCCTCAAGGTCAAGTCGACTGACGCGCGGTTTGCCATTCTGCTACGAATCCGGGGCGCTGGCGGCCCCATATGGCGAGAAGTGCTGGTGTCGGAACTTTGAGATGAGTTTGTGCGTGATAGCGATGGTCGATCCCTAAGCCCTTCGATGCTTTGCAAGCCAAAACCTCTGCTTCTCCTCTGCTCTGCCTTTTGTTCCTGCCCCTCCCGTTCCTTTTCCTTGTTCCTGCTCTCGGCAATGCGCTCGCTGAAAGATTTGATTTTTGGGGGTTCCATGGCTCTCGTCGAGTTTGATCTTCCTGGTCGCTTTAGACTAATATCGCGAGCCATGAGACCCTTGTCGATGCCCAGCATGACCCTCGCAGGGCTCTTTGGCTCATCCTGTGATCGTCGTATCCGGACGGGCGAGTGTGGGACTTGGATGTCGCTCTCATGCCTCGATTCTGATCGCGATATATCCAGCCTGCGCATGCCTATGCCCATGGTTGTGCTTGCACGTGAGGAGGCCCCGTCGCGATCTGCGTCGCTCGATGTCGTCCGTTTTCTCTGCAGCGCCTTGAGTTTTAGTTTCGCCTCGATGGCCTGCAACTTGAGCTGGAGCGTCTCCTCGTCCTCGTCGCCATCGCTGTCGGCTTGCATGTGGCCTCGCGACATTGGGTGGCGCTTTGAGGGGGAGGGGGAAGGTGAGACAGAATTACGTTCGCGGCGTCTCTCGTACTTTTTGCGTGCGGACGGTGAGCTAAGAAGAGCTTCGACAGATGACTGCGGCGGCCAGTTTGGCTGATTTCCTTTGACTTTTGACGGCGATTAGCGAGCGCAAACGAACTCTCGGCGGAGTTCATTCACTACATACCTCTGCTCTTTGGACTCTCCCGGACAATCATGGCTGTGGTGGTTGAGAGCGCTAACTCGCACCAAGCCCATAGCAACAATGGAACCGGCAGCGAAACAAAAAACTAATATGCCCGGACCTTCAATAGTTTTAATAGAATTCGGCAAACAGCAGGTGCATTGCCGGGAAGATGGGGATGGGCGTTTGTTGACATGCGGTAGTGTGCTTCACCCCCCGGCGTTAATCTCCCCCGAAACCGTGGAACAGGGCCAATTTGCAGGGATGGGGCGCGTCCGACGCGTCGCGACACCAACGTGAACACCAACCCTGTAGAGGACGACGCATGTGATACAAAACATTACAACAAGAGAAAAGAGCAGCCATCATCGAAATGGCTCGCACGCGCTCAAAACCCAATAAGGCAGCCCCCAAAGCCTCAACACCAGAAGAACCGCCAGTCTCGACAGCCAAACCACTACCCGCAGGCACATCGAACCCTCCCAAACTCTTCGTGCTCCCCAAAGATGCCTCAAAAGATGCCCGCATAGTCACCCTCGACAACCCCGCCAATGCGACACCCTCACGATACTTTTTTTGCCCCGAAAAGGGCTTCTACGAGTTCACACGCATCGCCGCACCCAAGAAAGACTGCAGGAGTTGGCTAATCACCGGAGAGCCATCCGAAAACCAAGATGAGCAACCGACAGAAGAGAAACAAGACCCAGCGCGGATAGGCAGCGGCTACATCAACAAGACGGCCGATCTCTTCATCGCAACACCCATGGACACCCTCTTCCTCATCCTCCCTGCGCTAGCACCAAAGTCCACAAAAGACACTAAACAGCATTTCCTCGCCCTAGAAGACTACCTAGACAAGCTGTCGTCTTCTTGCTCACATTGGAAAGCGCTCTTGTCGCAATATCCCTCACTGAAACCCCTAGTAGAGCGGAGAATGCGCGTCTTGTGCGACACTGTCGATGCGGGCGACGAAACCATGTTCCGCATCTCCATGGAGAAGCTCAGCGGCGTATTGCTCAAAAAGGCTGAGCGCATGGTTAAAAGGGGGCTGCCGCCGTCAATGGAAGACAAGTTGGTCAAGACGGCATTGGAAGTACCGGTTATGAATATCAAGAGGGAGGAGGAAAGCACCGTTTCAACCACGGAACAGACATTCACAGAAACAACAACAACAACCACAACTACTACAACAGTGGACAAAATCACAGATACCCCCCCTCCTCCATCCCCCCTCTCCTCCGCCTCCGCCACCTCCCTCCACCTACCTCCTCCTCCTCCT
>KE747827.1:369719-384354 GCA_000465215.2 Pyrenophora seminiperda CCB06 | reverse complement strand
TCTCCTCCGCCTCCGCACCTCCCTCACCTACCTCCTCTCCTCCTACATTCCCCCCTCCCTCCATCCCACACTCACCCCCCTCCTCCTCGAAACACCCCGCTTCACACCCCTAACTGCCCACCTCGCCGCCATAGCAGCCCTAAAAGTAGAAGCCCTCGCACTCCGCAGCATATCCGACAACATCAGCCGGAAGCGCGCAATCGAAGAAGACGACGACAAGATAGCAGCGCGAGAAGAGAAGAAGCGCAAGAAGGAGGAGGAGGAGCAAAGGAAGAAGAGCGAGGGGAGGGCAGCCAAGCAGTTGAAAAAGGTGGATACGAGCGGGATGAAGAAGATGAGCGCGTTTTTTCAAAAGGTGCCTAAGAAGTCGTAGTATGTAGTAGTAGCGGTGAGATGTGTGGTCACGATGGGAGTGAGTCAGTTAGGCACCAGTACTTGCTAGGTATGGGGACAAACACTACAATAACCATGCACACACCACAACAATTTATCAATCACGCAAAAGACCTTGCAATCGAGAATTTCACATCTCTCTTATATTGATCTATACTACTTTTCCTTGCCTGCCTACAACTCTGCTAGCCAGCGCACACACACGCCAGCCAACGCAGTCGTCAACCTCCATAACCTATAAGTATGGTACTACCCTCAAAAGGGGACTCATTACTAATTCCAAGCGGAAAAACGAAAATATGGCTTGCTCCCCAACAAGCAAAAGGCCGTGGTGTCGCTCGCGCTTTCGTTCATCACATGGGTATCCCTTTCTCTATCAAGCAGAAAAACAGACGCTCGCTATGCAAAAACAAAAAGGGCAAAATAAGCCGAGGCCGTGGGGGAAAAGAAGTTAATAGACCTACCCGGCGAAAACGGTGCACACAGTTCAATCCACGGCGACAAGCGTTCACGTGGTAGACGATGGCGCAATTGACTCAAGAAGAACGGGCTGTCGCACCGTTAGTTGTCAAACGACAAGGAGAACGAGGAGTGCTCACTCCGAGCGCGCTTGCTCGTTGATTCACGCTCAAGAGGCTCTCCCCCTCGCTTCTTGGTGACCTTGGACGAACTGCTCGAGCTGTGCGACGACTTGACACGTGACCAGGAATCGAACGAGATCTCTACTAAGTTTGTCAGTAGGTGGTTGAACCTGCACGCAGGTCGAGGAACTTGCCCTTCTTGAACTTGCGGACAGTAGGCGGCGGCGTAGTCTCGAGAGACGGAGCCTGTACACCCTTGCCCTTTCTCCGGCTCGGGGTCGCGACAGAAACGTCGACGTCGGTAGTCGCCTCCTCATCTTCAGACACGATGCCATTCCGGAGATTGCGCTCTTTGATCTCTTGGACAAATAGCGTGCGTGGCTTGATCGATGAACGAGTGAGTGGGCGACGTGCTTCCTGACCAATCTGGCGGCGAACTTGTCTGTCATCAGCGGAGAGGTCATCATCCTCTTGCTCCGCGTCTGAAGCGCCCGACGGTGGGTCGTCATGGAACTTCCTGAAGACCTTGCGACCACGGAAGATGTAGACCATGCCCTCATCGCGGTCGACTGCTTGATCCATCTTCGCCGTCCTCTTGTCGAACTTTTTGGACTTTTGCGGGGCGGCTTTCGCCTTGCCCTTGCCCTTCTTGGACAGGAACGGGTTCTCGTCGGTCTGTGCGCCTGGTGTGGGGACGCGCTCCTTGGAGTCGGTGTAGATGGGAATCTTCTCCGTGTTTTCGTTCATCTGGTCCGCGAAACTCTCTAATGTATAGAGGCTCTTGGTCTTGCGGGACTTGCGAGGAGTCGGCATGGCCTCTTCAATGGTTGAAGGGCGGTTTGTCGGGAACAAAATACGCGCAGTAGAGCTCACATCGTCAACACGGCGCTTGCGAGGCGTCTTGGCTGGAGTGGGGAGCATGCCCTGTGTGGGAGTTAGTATCAAGGACCATGTTGTGGTGGCACAGCACGCAGGACTTGGACGACGATGACGCGCGCGTTGTTGGACACGCGCATCGGGCCGAAGCGCTGCGAGCTACTGTCGGCCAACTTACTGGGGCCATGGCTGTTGCAAGGAAGCGACGAGCGGGAGTAGGCGCAGCGTGATCCGAATCTGAGTCGAGAGGGTTCAGATCCAAGGGCGCGCGACGGGTCGAACGGGGAGAGCGCAGGTTGTGTTTTGGAGAAACGGGCGACGACGGTGGGGAGAGAGCAAAAGGGTTTGCGCGGGCGACAGAAGGCTTGCTAGAGGCAGTGGGGGTGACGTCGCGCCTAGTGCGTGGGCTCGTTTGCTCGCGGTGAAGGTGAAGGTGACTGTCGCGTTGGGCGGCTACTCTGCTAGACCGACGCGGTGAAAACGGCTCGTAGGTATCGCCATACATTGGCGCAGGCGGCGTGTGGACGCGACGCGGCGGCGAAGGTGTGCGCTCCATGTTGGTACGTTGCTATGATGTTGGAGTGTGGCGTGTTTGTTTGTTTGGGGGGTATTGCGAGGTTGTTGTAGCAATGTAGGGTGTACTTGCGGAAATCCAAAATCAAAACAACCTTAATTTAAGCTCCAATGACTCGTCTGCATGGACGTGTAAGAGTTGGAGTGTCTATATAAGGATATGCGCAAAGGTCGATATGTCAGGAGGTTTGATGGTGGTGACGGTGAAGGGCAACTTGGGGTGGAGACGATGGGTCTGTCTCCGATATGGAAGGGTCAAGGCAGGAATGAAGGCAAGTGACGAGGTTGGGGGATGGCGGGTTCCTTGCTTGGCGCGCAACGCATGGGCGGCCATGCGTTGGAACATCAACAACCGAGCTTGGCTGGCCCTTGCTAACCGCCGCCCGCCCCGCCAGGCCAAATACGTCAAACACGCCAACGCCTGTCAGTTTAACATCGTTTTTGCTGTCCCAAACCAATTCGCCTGGCCTTTTGTTTTGCTGCAACATGGACCCACCGAACCTAGGCGCGCTTGATCTGTCTGATTCGGACACGGACGCGCTCTTTGACACGCCCGCAGCGCGCAAGGCGAAAAAGAAGATCAAAGACGAGGCCGATGCAGGGGACAACGCTGCAAGTGAAAAGGCGCGCACAAAGGAGTCGCATTATACAACGGAACAGGCACGTGAGGGGGCGTTGCGTAGGGAGCTAGAGAGTATACGGAACGTTAATAAAGTCATTGAGGGCGTTATCGAGAGCCTGCAAAAGGCCAAGGACAACATGGCTGTAAGGGGTACACGCGCAAAGGGCACAGCACCAGGGCTAATGGTTCTCTCAGACCGTATCACGTACCGTTCAAAATGCATCGACCTTGCTCCACACATGGACCCGAATACTGTCCCAGACCGAACACAACCAGCGCCTCATCCTAAACCCTCAATGGCAAGGAGCATCGCAGGATCTGGTTGACATTGAGGAAGAAGAAATATACCGCCAGCAGGCTGCGCAGCGTCGAGCCGCCGACGAACAGGCACGAAGAGAGGCGGCCGCGAGGAAAATTGAGGAAGATCGCAGGAAAGCCGAGGCTGGTCCAAGAGGAGGGACGCGAGGAAGAGCAAGAGGTACTAGACCGCGTGGCGCTTCAACGTCGTCTACGGGAAACTATGTGGGAGTCGGTGGACAGACTGGACGAGGTCTTGCTCGCAGTGATTCGCGAGGCCGAGCGGGAAGTGGCATTGGACGAGGACTTCGCGGCCGAGGAAGGGGATTGGGTTGAGGAAGCGTGTTACTTGGACACAAGACATCAATCCACCCCAGCCCCAGCTCACCTCGTTCTGTAACACTTGACTCCAGGCAAATGCGCCAGGCACAAAAGAGTCCGTACCTGCAGCTCGATGCAGTCAACGGGCCGGGTGGTGGAGCGGATACGCTTCTCGATCTGGGTTAGCTCGCAACCCCACCCCTCGTCAGATGGACCCCGCCGTGCAATTGTCCGCGGTCTTGCGACTCCACAAGTTCAAATAGATGCTCTGATCCAGTCTCTTCTACTCTCTTTCCTGTTTCCCTTTTCTTGCAGCATTGTCAATTCTTCTCTTATTCTCGTCGTCATGGAGGTTCCCACAGCAACTTCGCTACGCGACATTTACCCAGAAGACGCGCTGCCAGTGGAGACAAAGCGATGGGAGAGCTTACTAGCAAAGTTCAAGGACCTATATGGAAAGAAAGCAGACTTTGTTGCGCGTAGCCCTGGTCGCGTGAACATTATCGGCGAGGTAAAAG
Organism: Pyrenophora seminiperda CCB06; assembly: GCA_000465215.2. NCBI lineage: Eukaryota > Fungi > Ascomycota > Dothideomycetes > Pleosporales > Pleosporaceae > Pyrenophora > Pyrenophora seminiperda. The sequence goes on along the minus strand of KE747827.1, from coordinate 380,173 downwards.
CTGATCAGAGCTCCATGCCATTCTTGCCTGACACCACGTAGCACATTGACTACTCTCTGTACGAGGTACTACCCATGGCTATTACCGCCGACTTCATCATGGCCGTTGCTGTGCGACCGTCGGAAGAGAAGCCACGAGTGCGGATAGCGAACCTCAACTCGGAGAGATTCCCTACCCGCGAATTCGAGATTCCTGAAGGAGAGATCCCAATCGATGCGACTGAGCATGAGTGGACAAACTACTTCAAGTCTGGACTAAAGGGCGTGACACAATTGCTGCAGAAGAAACGGGGCAAGTTCACGTCGGTCGGCATGGACATTGTCTGCGATGGCACAGTACCAAGCGGTGGTGGACTCTCGAGCTCGGCATCCGTAGTCTGCACAAGCGCTTTGGCTGTACTGTCGGCGAATGGCGAAGAGAAGATTGACAAGACAGAACTCTGCGAGCTTGCCATTGTCTCTGAGCGCGCAGTCGGTGTCAACTCGGGAGGGTAAGTCCATAATCTTGATCACATTATTACAGCTGACCGAGTTGTTATAGGATGGACCAGGCAGCTTCTGTCTTTTCTCTGCGCGGCTCTGCCCTGTACGTCTCTTTCAAGCCCAGCCTCAACTACACCAACATTGAATTTCCGCAAACCGAGCCCGAGCTTGCTTTCGTTACCGCTCAGAGCTTCGTCGCCGCAGATAAGCACGTCACAGCTCCAGTATGCTACAACCTACGCGTCGTAGAGTGCACCTTGGCAGCAGTTTTCCTAGCAAAGGCTTTTGGGCTGAAGAAGGAACTCCCGACAGACTCATCACCACTAGGGGTCAGCTTGCGCGGCTTCCACGACACCTATTTTGAAGAAAAAGAGGGCGTGTCGGAAAACACCAAGATCTCAGTCTCCGAATTTGAGACTCAGCTCACAAAACTTATCCAACACACAGAAGACTACCTACCGCAAGAGGAGGGTTACACAAGAGAACAGATAAGCGGCCTGCTTGGCATCTCAGAAGACGATCTCAACCAGCGTTACATGTCAAAATTCCCCGTTCGTGCAGACAAGTTCATGCTACGACAGCGCGCGCTGCATGTATTCACCGAAGCTCTTCGTGTCATCAAGTTCCGATCGCTTCTCGCATCACCGCCGTCAAAGGGCAAAGAGTACCTACAGTCGCTTGGTGATCTGATGAACACTACTCAAGACTCATGTCGCGAGATTTACGACTGCAGCTGTCCAGAACTCGACGAGCTTTGTAATCTGGCTCGCGCTGCCGGTTCGTGTGGTAGTCGACTCACAGGCGCAGGATGGGGAGGTTGCAGTGTACATCTTGTGCCCAAGGACAAGGTGGAAGCAGTAAAGAAGGCGTGGGAGGAGAAGTACTACAAGAAGAAATTCCCCGACATTACCGAAGAGGAGCTAGCGCAGGCGGTTGTAGTCAGCGAGCCGGGTAGTGGTAGTATGCTGTTCAAGGTCACAGGTGAGAAGCTTGCATAGGCGTTGGATCTGGGAATGGTGTTTGTGCAATTTGTGGCGTGGTGGTTGTCACGGGGTAAGACCCGGTCGGTCAAACCAAGTGGCACCACCCTGTTTGATCGCTGTGGACATGGCCTCTCGCCTTGTATGAAGACATATGATTGTCTCTCTGTATGGGAAATGCAAAAGCGCATACTTCACGTCTTTGTATTTCTGTTCAATATTTCATGATTTTCGTCATATTCCTCGTCGTCTTCACACTTTTTGGTTCTAACTTTGGTTCTACTGATTCTAACATCAGTCGCCAACCATGGTTCGCCTCTTCGAACTACAATACCGCGATATAAATTGCCTATATAACTCCCCTCATCCCACTCACTATCCCACTTACTATCCCACTCACTACTGCCTCTATCACAGCCAACTACAGTCTCAAGTGTGTCCACCAGGATACTACACTATCCACTTTCAAACCAAACCTCAACCTCCTCAACCTCCTGTACTTGCCAGGCACCCACACATCCTCCTACCCATCCACAAAACACTCCAAGTATCCGCCAGGATGTCCTATAACCACGTCTATACCGGACCACTCGGAGGCTTCCGCGGCCCCAGCGACACATTCGGCACCCTCTCCGACATCATCAACATCCGTCCCCGCCCCGTCACGACCCCCCTGACGAAAGAACGGGAAGACACACGATGGGCAAGGGGCTACGTGCCGGGCTACCACAACCCTAACCTCGAGAATCTGTCCAAGACGTTTTGGAAAAAGTGGGGACGAAAGGAAATTGTGCTGAGTGGTTTGAAAAACTTTGTTGAGGGGTATCATCATTATAGGTTGCAGAATGGGTCGGTGGAGTGGTGGGCGATGGTGGATGAGGAGGGGTTTGCGGTGGGGGATTTGGGGGAGGAGGATCCGAGGTTTGGGCTGCTTTATGGGGGGGATGGGAGTGATGAGGAGGAGGAGGACGACGACGACGACGACGAGGGATACGATGCAGACGAGGGATACGATGCAGACGATGAAGACGACGACGATGAAGACGACGACTACTCCGAAGAAGATTCCGACTCCTACACCTCAGAACCCTTCGACCACGACTCCTCCTACCCCTCCTCCTCACTCGCCCTAGAAGACCGGTCCCTTGTCACATACTTTCTCCGAACAAACCTTCAGTTCCCTTCAGCTCCGCCTCTGTCAACTTCCTCTCTGGCGGTGCAGCCGTCGGAGGTGCAGCCGTCGGAATCCAGTCACAGTCAGCGACGTGGATTAAATCGTGTTGTTCAGCAACGTGGAAACAATTCAATGGTGGGATATGATCCCAGTGAGCAGGGTGAGCAAATGGGGAATACGAGGGAGGATATGGGTAGAGATGCCTGGGCGTGTGATGTTTGTGGGGCGGAGTGTTTTTGTTATAGTGCTAGACAAGAGGCGGAGGATAGTGAGGATGAGGATGAGGATGAGGATGAGGAGGAGGAGGAGGATGAGGAAGATGAGGACACGTATAAGGGGGTGTATTACGAGTGGTAGTACGGCATACTGAAGCAAATCGAATGCATCAGACATCACGGTACAATTTCATTGTCATCTTTTGGGGTAACATGTCATATTTCGGGGAGTGAGTGTTGGCACAGGCGAGAGTTCCACGACGCAAGATTTAGATCCAGGCTCTGCATTAAATATTCAGAATACGTAAAGGAAGTGTGTATCTGTAATTCTTCCTTTGCATAACATGAGTGCTGCACCTCTCGGGGAGGAACTAGAACAGCCGGACAACTACAGTCACGCCCAAATTCACCACGTCCAATGCTAAGACTACCCCCGGCGACTGTAAGCAGTTTAGGATTTTGTACATTTGCAAAAAGCGCAAGGCTCTGTATTTGTAGAAATCCTATTATAGAGTCGCCGGGGGTAGTCGTAGAATCGGACGTGGTGAATTTGGGCGTGGCTGTAGTTGTCCGGCTGAGAGGCACGCTCTTAGGATTTGTATAGATCCCAAGCTTCTTACAGTTGTCGGGGGTAGTCGAAGAATCGGACGTAGTAAGTGTGGGCATGGCTGTAGTTGTCCAGTTATTTTAGTTCCCTAAGAGCCAGATATCCGTTGTCATCGGAATGTTCATGACGGACAATTTGTGGTATATCGCCACATGGATTTCGAAGAACAGACTCTTGCAAAGCCGCTACAACAATCGCCCAGTGTGATAGGACAGGTGATATGATGGTAGTGGGACTGTCTGACCTGTACGCGGTGACGTCACATGACAACAGCGTTTGCACTGCAGCACTGTATGGGAGGCCAGCCTGGCCCGTGCGTCAAGTTGAGCTCACGCGGGATTGCAGTTGTTGTTGTGCTCCAGCTCCCTCCACGTTGCCACAACCGACTACCCACTCTGAAAAAGCCAACTTGGGTCAACTCTATAGTGATCACCACGAACATGTTGCCACACGACGGGAGTGTGCGTGACAAGGGCTCTGCTTCAGGTCCCTACGGACCAAGCAACCCGCCGCCGCCTCCAGCCAGTCCGCCGCCTGAGGATTCGACGGGCAAGCCGACCAAGAGCAGCAGAAAGCGCCCACTCAAGAAGAAGCGCGAGCGTGCCTACGCCGCTGCAGAAGAAGAGCAAACTCGCGGTAGGAGTGAGCAGACCCTCTCACCTTCTAACCGCAACGATCACCGTCATGAGCAGTCTCGCGGCAGAAGCGACCGCAGCCTCTCACCTGACCGCAACGATCGACGTCGTGAGAAGTCTCGTTTCCGAGAGCGAACTCCGCTTCGTTTCGAGCGCGCAGACGAGCGAACTTTGCCAGCAAATGTACGATGCTATGCCTGCAACGGAAAAGGTAAAGTTCCTAATAGAGACGGTTATCTATATGTTGCTAACAGCCGTCCAACAGGCCACTACGCTTCGGATTGCAAAGACTGCAAAGATGGTTCCACACCCGGCAATAAAGCCTGCTTTAAATGCGGAGAGTTTGGCCACATCGCCAGCATGTGTAGCGCCGACGTGAGTCACATAGTGATCAAAATGATCAAACTTGAATTGATTGAAGATGAGGCCATGGTGACTAATACATACCCACAGCGCTGCGGCGTGCCGGAGGAAATCCAGGACCTTGGTCGTCGTTCTCCGTTGCGTAACAAACGTAATCGGATTACCGAAGGGAACGACTGGTCACCCAAGGAGGGGGCTAACGCTGTCCCTCGGTACAGTCATGCTAGATATGATAGCTACGACCAGTACGGTGGCGGCTCAGCATACGGTGCCGGCCGTGAGAACAGATTGGGTCGCGGACACGATGCGTACCGCCCAGCATATGACCGCCCAGAATATGACCGCCCGGAGAAGACAACGTCACGTACCGGCTATGACAACCACCAGGAGGCCGACTCGTATGCACGAGCTTCAGGCACAAGCTACCTGGATTCTGGACATACGATGGATACAAGGGCACCGAGGTTGGGCTTGCCGCACCTCCTAGATGCCAAGGATATTCAGATGCCGCCTACGGTATACGATCTTCGCGTGTATAACACTCGCATCAACACCCACTACGAAAAGCTTCCCAAGTATCAGCAGTTCCGAAACGGCTTTAACGGAAAGATTTCGCCGGCCATGTACGGGTCGGAGACACTCCACGATCTAGGTCTCTGCTTTGCGACATTTCTTACGCGCCACGTCTGCGAAATCGGCCTTGAATGTCCTTGGCGCCATCACCCGCTTTCCTTGGAGGAGAAAATCTGGATCATTGAGTACGGAAAGGAGCGTGGTAAGGAGTTCTTGGCGAATGTGGAGAAAAGCTACACCTACCCGTGCATGCCCGTTCCCGGCGCAAATCTACATGGCATGGCTGAGTAGTCAAGGAGGTTGGCAGCTGGCACAGGAACTGTCTCGGCGCAACGAGATTTGTTGATGGTCGGAAGGTGATTGGGGGAGAGAGGTGTGGTGTTGGTTCTTACAAGGTTCCGCCTCGTGTGTGATACCAGCCTCGCATGTCGTCCATGCCTTTTATCCCCACAAGCATCATGTTCCCAAACACGTCCAAGTCGTCTGGTTGACCATGCTTGAGGACATCTGTAAAGTCTAGCTCTTTGATGACGAAATGGGTCTTTTCATTCCAGGCAATAGCAAAATCAAAAGCGTTTGCAGCTTTCCACAAATGCGCAGACAGTGTAACGCGATTGTTAAGCACAAGATCAGCAGAGCAAGGCGTGAGTTGACCGTTCATAACAGTAAACAGAACATTCATGTGAAAGGCCGACAAGACCGTACGACGGGCAGACTCCCGCATTATGTACGATCTCCACGCTGAACGAGCAGCTGTGCTGGGATAGAGTGGAATGACGCCGACTGGATCAGTTTCTTCGGCGGCTATAGGTAGCAGGAGAGTGGCCATGTCATACAGATATGGTAGAAGAGCTTCAGCTTGTGCGTAGAACCGAACATCGCCTCCAAACATGAGCATGATCTGATAAAGCATGAGGGCTTGTGTTTGAGCCAGAATCTCAATGGGTGTAGTCGATAAAGTACTAGCAGTGACTAGCTCTTCTGCGCGACTCATAATGAACCGTCCCACAAACTCGGCATTGGTATCGTTCTTGGTGATGTACAGCGCACATGCAGCATACGCGTCTTGTATTGATCTAGGCATGTACTCGTCATAAAGCATCGGGTGAGCCCAAGGCGTGCAGTTTTTTTCCACCATCATCTTTGGGACCGACTTGAAATGCTTCATTGAATACGCTACTTTTTCTTGAGCAAGAGTCGAGATGTGTGCTGCTGAGAAGGGTTTCCTCGCCTGGCTGCTGGTCTTGTAAACCGCCATCTGGTTATGATGATTCGTTGGAAGATCCAACATCTCAGTAAGAACATCGAGTGAGCTTGCGCCAGCGGAGAAGTCGAAATCCAACATGTCGCTAGCGATAGTTGTTGGTGCAGCCATGTCAAAGTCGAAAGGAAGATTCGTATGCTCGAAGATGTTCATTTCTCCACTTGAGTCGGTCGTACCAATGTCGCTTTCGACTTCAGGCGTCTCAATCGGCGGAAGGGTGCTCTGCGAGCGAGGTTGTGGTGGGTAAATGCACGACAGATGTTGCCTAGTGCATCGCGAGCAATGAGGCTGTTCCAGGCCACATTTTCGTTTGGCTTTTACGCATTCTGAGCACGACTTTTGCCTTCCCTGCGAGTTGATTGTGCGGGATCGATCTGGCGGCATTTTTGATGGGTCGCGCGCTGATAAAAAGGATGGTTGAGGTTCCAAGGATGGCTGTGAGGAAGCGGCGCGACAGACATGGTACCGGCACTAATGCCGGTAGATGCTATTTTCGGAATGGGCGCATGTCATTGTTAGTCAGCAACGGAACGTATCATCAACCTCTTACTAACTCAGCTCTGCTCACTCATGACAGCGACAATGTGCACGACATCAATAGTGGCCTTTTTTTTATCAAATCAATGTACTAAATGTCCGGAGAGAGATAATTTTGTGCAAATAGCACGACCGCTATCCGTGAAAGGCTCGGTGGACAAATGTCGATGAAATGCCACAGACAACAGATGATGCATTCAGCCGGCTGCTCGAGACTGTACAAAGTACTGTAAGATATATGGTAGTAATTGAACCCGACCTGGATGCTGCAGTTCATTTAGTAGTTATCAGACACAAGAGAACCCGATTCTTGGGGGGAGTAAAGAGATGAAATGCTCATGCGGGCATGCTCATAGTGCTCTTGGCTGGCCAACAAGAGGAAACTTTGCATTCAACAGCGGTACCATTTCTTCACTCACAGGCCATGCATCATGTAACGGCTCATTGCCTGCTTCGGTTCATTATGTCGCTCAGTCTGACTCTTGCAAATCCCTTGGCCTTCAACTCCTTGCCACATATCCTTCCCCCTTTCTTTGTATGTTCGTGAGGGCCATCATAGCCTAGTCACGCTTTGGTTTGTCTGTCGGCGACGCACCGTCCCCGTATCCCTGCCACCAGTTCTTGATGCGGTACACGACATATGCCGATGCAACAACTGTCCAGAAGATGGTGCCATCCACAGCTTTGTCAAGTATATCCGGAAAGCTCCTTGGTGAGGCCGTTCCATGTAGCACCAGTGCATGCTCACGTTGGCCTTGCCACCATTTCCGGATAGCTAAAGTCGCACCGACTCCTGCGAAGGTTATAGCGCCAACCCCACCGAAGATTATCACAGCCCCATATCCGCCCATCATCGCGCTTGTACAAGCTGCGAACAGAGATCCTGCAGCAACGTTACCGATTCCTGCTTGGATGCCTGCTGCAATACTGCCTAGAATTGACTTAGTACTATGCATTTGTGGTCCGTGAGGAATGGCACATACCAGCTGCAATACCGCCTACCCCAAATCCACCCGCTGAAAGGATTATTGCGGTCAATGCAATGGAGGTGATAGAAATGATAGCGGCCGTCTCCCATGGATGTAGCGCCATCCAGTTACCAAACGCCTTGACCGTACCGATCATGCCAAGCGCTTTAACGCGTTCGATTGCATTGGCCGCGAAATCTTTGGCCTTTGTCGCCAGGTTACCGACCGCCTTGACTATCCCGATCACGCCAAGCGCTTTAACGCGTTCGATTGCATTGGCCACGAAGTCTTTGGCCTTTGTCGCCAGTGCAGTGACTTTCATGGCCGTTGCGCGACGTACGTTAGTCCAGAAATTACCTACGCCGTTGTTGGAGCTGCCCATAGCTGAAGAACTAGCATGTGCAGCACCGTCGACCTCTGCAGAACTGTTTTCGTCATTCTCATCTTCTTCTTCCGAGTCATCTTCGGGTCGGTGTACGCCAGAAATCTCGTTCTCGTCTTCTTCCGGGTCATCTTCGACATAAGGCTGCTTATTCATGTCTTCGGATCGGTGTACGTCATCTGGGCGGTGTTCTACACCTGGCTCTTCAGTAGGACTGGGTGCGGCATCGGGAGCGTAGCCCTTCTTGAACTTTGCGATCCAAGCCATCATCTTCGAGAAATCCATCATTTTGAAATTAGTGGTGACGAAAAGTGTGTAAAGAGTAATTGTGGTGGATGCCTAGTTGCTGCGAAGCTCAGCTCGGATATATAACAGGTGAATGGGTGACTCATCGTACGATGAGAATCTCGTGGCTTCCTATTGGTCATAGAGTGCTGGGGAATTGTCTAGAACAGTACCAGCAAGTGCAGCACTGAGATCGCTCTCTCATGTTTCACTTCCTACATTGTCAACCAAGATGCTTACCATCCAACTTCTGCAAGTTTGATCCCGCAGCTCAGTGATCAGGACAAGATATACATACATTAGAACCAGTCAAAGTGATCCAATATTCATAATTCTGTGCTTGCAGAATACTATTGTCGTAGTCCAATCTCATCGTCGAATCGCAGCGCTTCGCATAGAAGTAGCCGATGTTAAGTAAAATAAGTGGGTGGGTAGTCCGGGACACAGTATGACCCAAGCAGGTGGGCAATGGGTTACATCAGAGAATCATAACGAAAAGTCCACAAAAAAAAAGAGGCATGAAAATGGCAAAAAAAAGGTGTAGGGGTACTGGGCAGACCGAGCTTACTGGTACTCGAACCTGGACTCCCACTATAGCCACTACTCACGACATTGCATATCTTTACCACCACACCAGGGAGCTGGTATGAGCAGGACTGGCTGATGTGATGGTGATAATTTGACAAATTATTCGCTATATATACTGGGTTCAAATCGATCAAGTAACTTGAAGTTAGACAATGGCGACTGTGTCAAGGATTATCCACTCAAGTACCCAGTCCGTGCGTTCGCGGCACGTGCGTGCACCTTAGCCAGTCGCACCGGGGGTATGCCTAAGCTGTAGGAAAGTAGATCAAATTCGCATTTGATACTGCGTGCAATCTACAAGCGTCGCAAGTGCAATAATATCGCAACGAAGCATTGCGCAAGGAGAAAGATCAACAACGTGTCGCCGTAAGGGCGGATAGGCGTACGTTGTGAGTTGTATTAAGAGAAGATCCCGCAAACATAGCCACACTTTGTGTGAACACGAAGACACAAAATGTAAACACCAAGATATTTGTGGTAGCATGTATGTTGTGAGCCAGCAACGCGAAAGTGGAGATGGGATGACTCTTCTAGCGTCAAATCTGCATGTCGATTTGCCAACATCATGTCTTCAAACCGACATAGTACATCTCCAGCCTCTTTTGCGTCATTGCGTGTTCCTTACCTGCTTGCTTATCGATAGGACTGTTTGAACTGTGAGACTGACTATTACTGACTTTGCATCGCATCAAGTCATGTAGCAAGAAGCTAATAATGTACTGTCTATATATTGTTAAAAATTGTAAAATATCCCATCCGTTACAGCGAGCAGAGCACTTAATCCTGGTACTGACTGATCACCTGAACCTGGCTGTTACTTTCTGACGATTAGTCTGGTGGGTACCCCACTAGCGAGAATAATCGTGGGCGGATTCTTTTTTTTTTTGCTCTTTTTTTGCAAAGCGTTTGCTTCGTCCGATCTTTTGAATTTCAATGTTACCTAGCCGAACATTTGTTACCCCTCATCCATATCTACGTCTTGACGTTTCTCACATGTAATTCTGTCTAACGCATTAATTCAGCATTTCCATTCTGTTGTCAATGTCTACTGATTTACCGATCGATATGTACTACCTTTCTCGCATGGAGAACCTACAAGTGTGAGATGCTGAGCGCCCTGCTATTTACAGACTTCATCCCTTTGCACCGTTGCAAATCGCGGAAAGCATTCGTGCAGTGCATGTCAATTCAAATTCGAAAAGCAATCATTCATGACACCTTCTGGTGCGTAATCAACTTTTTCATGATTTCATATTGCTTCTCAGCGGCCCAGCTCCCTCGTGATGAACCCTTCACTAAACCTTGATGCGGGTCCTCGCTATGCATTGCCCGTAGGCTTAGTAAGTCAGTCGTCGCGGTACCTAAGTAGTCTTCACGCTCGCACCAATACACCCGCTCACC
>KE747827.1:285891-369401 GCA_000465215.2 Pyrenophora seminiperda CCB06 | reverse complement strand
CCACCTGCACCACCCACCACAATGACATCTCCCAACATTGAGGCGGTGTACGGCCGCCAGGACTCTATTCCGGATTCCAACCGGAACGCAATTGCAGCGACGACCAGGAAGACACCCGGTGGTGTGGAATGTACGTAACCCAACATCTTCCTTTTCTAACACGACTACGAGCCACCATGACGACTACTAGCTACCTTTCGGCTGAGTATAGCAATTGTACAGCTATCCACAGTGTAGCATGGTGTATCAAGAGTATTGCGTACGCAACAATAGCTAACTCAGTATGCGCAGACGAGCTGCCAACGAGTGGCGAATTGAAGCTTTTCAGAATGCGAATAGAATCAGGACCAAACAGATTTACATATATCACGCCCTTGGACAATTTCTCAAATCCCCTGGAGATCTTCCTCCCGCCCCCCGGCCCATACTTCGATGAATTTATACTGGATGAATACTTTGGCGAACACGCGTTCGATTTGCACACAAATGGAAAGGTGACTCAATGCCTTGCTTGCTGGCGCCCAAAGCATGTGGATAGCCACAAGCAGTGCAGGGAGCAGTGTCGCGTATGCAAGATGGAAGACCACAAAGGAGGAATATGCCCTCGGATATATGCCCGCGCGGCATGGTGGGACAAGAGGGGTTACACTCCGACTCGCAACACATGCCTGCGCCCCAACTTCAAGGCGCTTACATACCTTGTCAAGGCCGGCATCCTACACAGCATCAGTCAAGTAGTACAGCCAATCCGGGTCAATCAGAACCACCCACTCGTAAAGGAATTTTACCGAGGAGGACCGCAACCACAGTATACACCAGGAAAGGTTACATGGCCGATATTGACGTACGGCAGACGACAACAGGAGGGGCCGCGACAGCAAAGAGAGCAAGAACACCGGCCCGCAGTTGTCGGAATCTCCACTACATACCCCGCACCACCTGTACCCAACACGATTGGAAGGTTGGTAGAGATAGCTGCTGAGCGGATTCAAGATCCTACTGAGCCACGTCACGATGTCACTGAGCCAGATCACGATGCTGCGGAGCTTCCAGCGCCAAAAGGGTCTGCAGCCCAGGAGATAAGGACAACTACCCCGCATCAGAGCCGCGAATATTTGTCTTTAAAAGTGGAAGAGCAGGGTCGCGAGATTGAGCGCTTGAAGAAGCAGTTGGAAGATGCTCAAGCTGCCGTCGCTGATGCGCAGGCCACTATCGCTGAGAAGGACGCACAGATTCTCGAGTTGCGAGGCGCCACAAACACGACTGTTAGGAAGCGCGTACGTTTTGCGGTATGGCCCGACGCGCAGGATTGGCGCGGTTCAGGTCAAAGACGATAAGAACGCTACAAAAAGAAGCCTACGATTGAGCAGGATTGCGGCTTTATACACGATGTACGATATTTGGAAGTCCGTATAGGACGTTAATACCGATCACGCCTCCACAGGATGGCAGTCTTCATGCGGAGTATTCTCGAACAAGGACAGGACTTACGATTGATTAAGTCCTATTCGGGGGTATCTTGCACATTAAAAGCTCTTTTCTAGCATATCTTCTGCCACTCTTTCATTACGTGACATGTCCATCTTGACATATCACGAGAATCCAATAACTCCGTCACCAGGTATCTGAGATGGTGAGCTGGTAACTTGATAAAGATCAATATCTGCCTAGGTACTTAAAGAGTCGCTCATATGCTGTTGATATGTTCCTATCTGGGTGTTGTCGTACTCCGTCGTCAGAACTTTCTAGACAACATGAACCTGAGCTTTTGATGTACTGCTAACTTACCTGTCGCAGTGACCTATCTGTATCCTTTTATACTGCACACGGCTCAACATCACGAGACTAAAGCACGCCAAAGTGAGCAACTTTGACTAATGCGAACATCACGATATTATATATCTTGCCGCGTTCAGGTCTCCTCCATCAATACGTGGCGAATACAAGAAAGATAGCACATCTTAGCTTTGTACACATTAAAAATACCCGAGCATCTGTCAAGTATAGCGAATCCCATCGGGTCTGGACAGTGTCAACATGTGGTCAATACACTCTACCCAGACTGCCAGTCGGGGACGTAGGAATCCGCAATAAAGGATCGACAGTTCCCAAGAGCCTAGACCAGAGTTACAATGAGTGTTCAGAATGGCATCAAGCGTTGGGCATGCCAAAAGAATGACATGGCATTAGCCGGGGGATAACCAGCCGACGAAGGGCTTTAGCAGTGTGGAAATGGTTTCTCGGGACACAGGATACGGGTCAACTGAGGCCAAAGAAGGAAAGAAAGAGTGCCGCAGTGAATATTGCTCTACGTCAGCTAGTAAGCAGCTGCGAATATACTTATGGGCGGTTCACAGATCTTTGAACATGAGAACGAATTGGGATACAAGTATTCCCCCATTTCTAACTACACTATTTGGAAGTTGATGACTACCTAGATACATAACATCAGTGATAGCAGCAGTGGTAGGACAACTACTACTGTAGGTACCTGAACCGACCCAGGGAGAACAGAAGACATACATTCACTAAAATCTAGTAAGTGTTGGGAAAAGAGAGATAGATGTATTAAGATAATTATGGGGTATACCAATATGATCTGGGGCAGTATCTTATCCCTGACTTAGGATGTTACTTAATCATGACAAAGGAACACGACAAAACAACCCCACATAGACTGTAATGTCATCAGCTTCCACGTTACACTTTACCCCGAACGGCAATCCCGCAACCATAAGGGGATATGAAACTACATTGTAAGCCGTCACATTTACTTCGGAGTAACACTCCTACGCGCTTAAGCAACCGCTACATAGGTGTTGTTACATATCATCAACATCATTGGTACAATATCGCAAGGCAATTGGTGAATGTACTAGCACTGGAAGCAGGATCAGAGGAAGGGGCATACTGCGTGCCGTTGTGCAGTAGTAGGGTGTTCTATCAATGAAGTCGCTAATCAGAGGGTGCATTGGAGCGACAAGATTCTTTCACTTAAATATCTGATAATAACTGGCTTTGCTATCGATGGGATAGTTGGAATGACTACAAGTAAGTACCTCCTCAGACGACTAAACAGCCTACACGATCGTTCCTTGGACCCGATCATCAGCTCAACCACCGTATCAGTAGTCTACACGATCGTTCCTTAGGACCCGAGCGTAAGGTCAGTCATCATGGTAGTAGTCTATACGATCGTTCCTTGGGATCCGATCATGTGGATGCTTGCGCCATCTTCTGCCAAATCCTTTTCTCCATCATTCCGATCCTTGCTCCTTAAAAACTTCCTGTATATATTCATGACCGTGGTCAATGACGTCTTTATGGTGGCGCTCCAAGTGTGTCCGTAAATCTTGTTGTGATTCTGTGCAGCTGTCTTCAAGTTTGCGCTGCTCCTCACGGAACTCTTCCAGCACGGCAAGGCTTTGTTCCTTTGAAATTGCATCTCTTTTCAATTGTGCGGCCTCTTCCTTCAACTGTGCGTGCTCTTGATCGAGCCTTTTTCGGCGCTCTGCTTGTTCTGCTATTTCGCGCTTTACTCGCTCGCCATATCGTAGGAAATCCTCTTCGAATTCTTGTGTCAGTTGCTCGACGAACATGACGTTATTTTCGCGAATGCTAAGCAATCGCTTACATTCATCTTGTGATAGTTTCTTTGTTGAATCTGTGCTGAGGCCTGCGGGTGCAATATTGAAACCGAGACCACCGTTGTAATAGCTTTGGGTTATCTGACAATACAGCTCCTCTCCCATTTTGCATTCGTCAGGGCTAACTGGGTACCCAATGATATAGGTCTCCCACTTGAAGATTGGTACATCATCTGGGCTGCGGAAGTTCATCCGACAAACACTCTCGAATAATGACTTCAAGTGGCTTTCGCCTCCTGACTCGTGCTGCCTGGTACGATTGCTTTCGTTTCCGGTATATCCGACATACGTTAACATGAATGGAACTGGTCGATTTTGTGCCTGTTCATCTTGTATCTGTTGATCTTGTGGCTGTTCATCTTGTGTCTGTTCAACCTGCACGTCGAGCAGGTCGTCCAGTACGCTTTCTAGTGCAGTGCAAAAGGTGATGATGTTTTCCACTCGCTCTGTGCTCCCCGCCAGGAAATGGTGTAAGCCCTGGTTGATGTCGTCCTCATCAGAGCGGTTAGCTCGAGACTCGTTGTCGATACGAACACATAGATTGTCGTAATCTGAATTTCCAGAGACGTACTGTCGCATACAAGCGATTGCTGTTCGAAGCTGTCTTGGTGTAGGAGCGTGACCAATGTCGTCAATGAAACATCGTACGTAGAAAGCAGGGACGCTATCCTGCTTAGATCTTAGGACCCATGGATTGATTGCCGGGGGGTTTGACTTGGTACATCCGGCCTTGATATCATCTGGGTATTTACTGTCGTCAAAGTATTCTCGTAACTGGTTGTCTGGCTGGTCTTGATTCTCGACTTTCTGGGGCAAGCTGCCGTCTAGGAGGGCTTGGAGCATTGACCTTGGCATATCCGCAAGTATCTCGGCGCCGGATAGCCTCCAAAAACTGTTTTCTTGCAGTTCACTTTTACCTTTGAAGAAAGGGTGTCTTGATTCGCTGAAGTCAGCAAATGCGGCGTCGATCAACGCCACATAGCCACTTTCCATGAAAACTGATGAGTAGTCAAAGGAACGTTTTGTAATCTTTGCTTGTGCAGTGAGGTTGTGTGCCTGCGCCACGGGCAGCCGAATAGACTCGCAACGGACTTGATGGGCTGGTGATGCATATGCGTCGCCGGGGGAATACGCGCTTTCTGGTCTCTCGTTGAATCTGTTGCTGGTTCGCATCTGGGTTTTCTTTTGGCGTTGTCTTGGTTGGTTATCAGAAGGGTTGAGATCGATCACGTTTGGTCCTTGCCGTTCCATGTTGAGTGTGATGAAGGAATGCAAAGTGGACAGGTTGTCCGATTTTGTTGACGGGGTTGGTGACGCTAACATCAAGGGGGGAAGTCACGACCGTCACGCTCCGCCGCTCATCACACCATCACATATCCCTATGACGATCACCTCAGGGATGGTTAACATTACGCGAGCTGTTATAAACGTCAATATTGAATACAGTGATGCAGAGTCATAAGAAAGATCAAGACAATCAATCACGGTAAGTATCTGATGTTTTTCGCCCCATACAGAAAGAATGATCAGCAAATGCAAAGCTGGTATCGGTCATCGGCACATTGACCATTTTGTGAATCATGAAGTCGTCCCACTTACAAGACACCAAAGTTTGTTCCGCTTCGTAAACGTGAGTCGAACGTCCAGAAGAACGAAGATAAACAGCATGCACTGACGCTTCCGCATGTTCCAGAGATGAAGACCACAGACCATTGAAAGTATTCAAGCAAGTTCATTAGAGAGACTTTTTACATACCATAACTAATGTTGGCTTTACAGCCGAACAGCACCAGGTCTCCGATAGGTTGAGAGAGAGTTGTCAACAGGTATACCGGGATAGACAGGATAACATAAGCTGTACATGTGCGGAAATCACTTCACAGTTGAGATTGAAATAATGCGATAGAGTCCTATTATGCATGCCTTGAGATGTATTTAGCCTGCCCTCACCTTCCACCGTTCAAAAGGACATCACTAGCCACACCAACGACGACATTATCGGTATCACTAACGCAGTCTTGTCGGCGGTGACACCAACAGCGGCATCCGTTGCACTAACTCGTACAAAACCTTGTCCTAGAAACTCTCCTCTGGTGCCGTGCCTTCTGTGTCCTCCAAAATCTCAATATCTATTTCGTACTCATCATCGAGTACGTCCCCTGGTACGGCGGGCAACTGGATAGCTGGCCTATTCCTCTTGGCAGGCCTCGTGAGCGAGGTGGCGCTACCGTCTTCTCGTGCCCTCTTGGCGTTGTTCCCGGAGATTGACTGTGGCAGAGTCGTCGGTACCGCGGCCGTCTGGGTGGGTGGGGGATTGGAAGATCCATAGCCCATGTGGTTATGAACTGCCGGTTGGTGGTTTACTGGCTGTGGGTACGGCTGGTACGTCCACGGCTGGTATGGTGACGGCTGTGGGTAAGGCGGCTGTGGGTACGGCGGCTGTTGGTGGCTTGTCTGTTGCTGCGGCTTTCGCCGTGCCTTGGCCTGTTTCTTCGTCTTGTTGCTGCTCTGACTATCTGGTGCCGTCTCTACGATGACACGTGCTGGTTTATGCTTGTATTCCTCAATTTGGGTACAGGTGGATGTGCCTGTGCTGCGGAGGTTCCAAGCCTTTGCTGTAAAGACTGGCTGCTTTGCGCTGTTGTAAACACTGCCTTGTTCGATGTAGCCGTTTGCTCGGAGCACGGTCCATTCGTTCTCTGATGGATAGCATTGCGATTCCGCATACCAACCCTGTTTGTTATTGTTGAAACGCCAACGGCGTTTTGCTAGTCGCATGCTTATATAGATCTTGGGGCAGGGTTGGCCACGGTGGTCTGGATGGGGCATGTGCGCAGCGAGGCCGCACCTTTGGGTGCAAGGAAACGCCGCTCCGTTGTCTGTTATCGGGGGATCGTGGTATATAAGTGGCTCCAAGCATGTTCTGCAATACTTGTCGCCGCCGAACTCTGTGGCGGGGTTGTTGGCATTCCAGTACATGCCCAATGGGGGCAGATATGCCACTGGATGCAGCATTATCTGGTTGAACTGGAACTCATCTGGGAAAACTGGATAGTGCTGGACCACCGTTGTGACTGTGAGGGCTCTCTGGGTGTTGTGATCAAATGCTGGAAAGAACTGGTAGGCTGGCGTGTTTGCTGGTTGGGTTGCGTCTGGTTGGGTTGGTGCGCCTGGTGCGCCTGGTGGTTGAAATGTGAAAGGATTGTTCGAAAATCCTGCGCCCGCCATTTTGATAAAGTGCGGTAGAGAAGAGAAAAGAGTAAGTGGGCAGGTGCGGATTGGTGATATAGAAGGCAGCCAGACACTAGCGCCGCGCGCTAGGCTCAATATGACTCCTGCAGCATTGATGGCACTCATGGAGCCTTGCGTGGGTTTTATAATACTACAAATCCCCCAAGGGCGAAATATCATTACACAAGTATCACATAGAGGGGGTTTAAACAGATATATATTTGGGGCGTGAACAGACAGTTGCATACAGTTGCATACAGTTGGACAAGAGGGACGGGATTGCATGACGACCGCTGCGAGCGCCGGCAAACGGTTTGTATCACCATACTATGAGCTCCTGCTGTCATTCAAGGTGGGTTAGGCACTGTACATCACTGGTAAATGTTGGCGGTATGCGTCCCGGCCCCCCCCCCCCCCCCCCCCATACTAAAACAGTTTCGAATCATCCGCCGGACGATAGTCGCCAGTTGCTTCAGGAGACTAACTTACTCTTCTTTGGAAACACTGGCTAACACAAAGCAGGACTTCCCCACTACCTCTCCAATCCAGCACCGCGGCCGCCGCGCATGTTGACTCAATCATAAGGCTACTACACACGAACCCGTGAGACTATGTGCGCTACAGTAGGCAATTTCATACACCTATCTACTGTGTCTGGGGAAGAAAAGCTGCAATTGGACGGGACTTCTATAAAGCGGAAACCCTCTCTTCCTAGAACCTTTCTTCACGTCGCCAGCGATGTAGAACATTTTGCGAGTATTGAGCGACACCATGTTGCTTGTCTCTTCTCTTAATCGCTAACAACTTTGAGCAGCGCCTAGAAACGTACGCGCCTCCCTAAAGATCTTCTCCAAGTCGGGTCGCTATCTTGTGTTATGTTCAAGGGTAGACAAATCTAAACGTTATGTCGTCTACCAAGTGGGACAGAGCGTCCTCGGGCACATCCCCGCAGCCTGAAGACTGCGACCGCCCCCACTCAGCTCCGGTCTTAGTGCGACCATATCATGTCGGCGGCAAGGCGATATATCATCAGTACGCGAAGCAGATGATCGTAGTACAGATAATGTCTACTTGGAACTCAAATTTGTTCGCTGCTCAGGTGTTATGGGGAAGTATGAGCTGACGAGGTATGTAGATAAAAGAACGCTACCTAGGTATTACCTAGCTGCAGGGGAGCGTCTTTGGTACTATAACGAGATTTGGAAGCCTCGGCGTGCGAGCATACACGAAGACATTCACCATCACGAAATCACAATGACTGCGGAAGTTAACGCACATGCATTTCTGAGCTCGCAGCTCGCAGCGGCACTAGTCATGGAATCATGGTACCTTTTCTCTGAGCTACCTATGTACTAACTCCAGCTGTTCAGCATGTATATCTCCATTCAGAGGGGAAACATATACGACATGATCGTCCCGAGGGTCCAACCATTGCCTGGCTCATTTGATCGTCCCAAAGGTCCAATCAAGATCATCTATTCTGATCGTCTCGAAGTCCAATCATTGCCTGGCTGCCCTGATCGTCCCAAAGGTCCAATTAAGATCTAGCTATTCTGATCGTCTCGAAGTCCAATCATTGCCTAGCTCGTTTGATCGTCCCAAAGGTCCAACCATTACAAGCCGAGCCGCCCTGATCGTCCTAAAGGTCCAATCATTGCCTGGCCTTCCTGATCGGCTCAAAAGTCCAATCATTATAAGCCTATCCGCCCTGATCGTCCCAAAGGTCCAATCATTGTCTGGTTTGTTTGATTGTCTAGAAAGTCCAATCATTTCCTGGCTCGTTTAATCGTCCCAAAGGTCCAATTATTGCCTGGCCGTCCTGATCGTCTCGAAGGTCCAATCAAGACCCGGTTTGGTTCCCTACAACCAAAATTCCTTGTTTTCCCACGTTGTCCCTTCACCCCGGGCGGCTACAGGCCGAGGATAGTAGACCCAAATGGCATCGCTGGTGTCTACTTCGTTGTCCGGGTGCCATTCAAGCCTTATACATGGACGTCGTGCATTGGTGCACGCACTACATGCACTTCTGTTCTCGTCTTGTGCGTTGTCTTCCGTGCGACCTTTGCCGTTCCATATGACATGATGCGACATACACTTTCTGCTATTGACGTAGGTTGACTGGTTGCCCCTGGCTGTCATACGACATACTTTGGTGCGGTATCTTTCATTATGTCCCCAAATACTGTCCACGGCCATGTTCAAGGCCATTGAAAGTTCCTGTGGAGACGAATCTAAAGGCTTCAGGTATCCCTCTCCGTCAGCCGCCGGAATGTATAGATACTTGTCAAGCGGTGTGATTTCTTGTATCTTTGGTACTGGACCCCGCTTTCGCTTTCGGGCTCTGGTTGGGGCCGAAACTTTGGTCAAGTCGATTACTTGCTTGTTGTTCGATTGTTCCGGTTGTGGTGACTGGTTTTGTGTATACTGAGCTTGTCTAAGTGTGGAGCCTCTTTCCGTGTAAATCTCTTGCTGGACCAGATCAAAACCATCCTCGTTCGAATGCATGTCTTGGTCATCTTCTCCAAGTTGCTCTTCACTGTCTGTAATTTCGATGAAGTCTTCTCCCAAAAGCGTAGAAGATCCATATTCGTAGTATCCTTCTGGTGTCTCTTGTGATACCGATTGTTGTGCCCTGTTTCTAGCCGCGTTTGAAATGGGCAGAACTCCTTGTGTACGACTACGACCAGCCGTCCCGAACGTCATTCCTGGTGTTGTGGACTGCATCAAGGATCGTGATTCTGTATGCTTTTGTGATGCAGACGTCTCTTGGCGCGTATATGGTGACTGTGAGGTGGCCGAGGTACGAGGAACTATCGCTGTATTGATGAACCTCCCTGTGTTTTGCTCTCGAGTGCTCAACCATTGTTCGTGTAGTCTTTCGTTCTGATGTGAGCGAGCATCGAACCGCTTTTCGACATACTGGTTCCAGAGGGAAGGGTAGTACCAGAAAAGTTTTCGGGATGCCTCTGATACCACGCGTGTGAATCTTCTTGGGTATTTAGTCTGGAGACTCAATTCATAGCGTTCGTTGTTCGGGTCTTCTTCGGAACACCCTGCATCATGTCAGTTGCACCCCCAAAGCAGGTAATCAAGCCATCACTTACGGTCGCCAACTGGGTTGGGATATGCTGGATCTTCAGGTTCAATTGGCAGCTGAGGGCTGGTATGGGTCGCCATTGCTCGCTGTGGTGCTGGTAATGGCAGGTTTTCTGGCGACTGAAAAGCTTGCTCCAGAGAGGCAGGTACTGGGGCGGGGCCGGCTGTATATTCACTCTGTGCTTGGCCGGTAAACCCCTCTTTTTCGAGGAACTGCTTGTATCTGAGGTACTCCTTATAGCCTAGTATAGTCAATCACACATGTTTGTCTTCGAACTAGGTTGAACTTACTGAAGCCCGGACTGGTCTCGCAGAACTTCTCGTATTCGAGAAATTGCTGTATAGCTAGTCTCATTAGTCGCAAAATCGCAAGCTCGAAGAATAAGCGGCAGCTTACTGAGTTTCGGTTTTGTGGTTGGCTGGTTGCTGGGTTGCTGGCTGGTTTGAGTTGTGAAAGTGGAAAGTTGCCCCAAAGGGGCGGATAGACGATTTTCTTGAGTCATTGTATCTATGAAATGTTAGCAGGCTCGAGGAAAAACGGTGAGGGTACTTACAGAGCTACGAAAAAACGCGAAGAGCAGAAAGAGGGGAGGGGGAGGAGGCCATATTTATGTGGGCGCCAAGCCACTAGCGCTCGCTGTGTCACCACTACAGAAGGTCAGGGAAAGCGCGAGGAAAGTGCCAGAGTGCATAGAGAGTCCCAAATCCTACTACTAATACAACATGTTCCCCCAAGACTCTAGGATGCCCGCAGTGCCACGGTCGTGACAATCCACCCACCCAGCGTCCCATGAACACTGATTCAGGAGTGAAACAGACTCCCTTCACCGTAGTGTCTATAGTGCCCGTATTACCCTTGGCACTCAAAACGTTGAAGTCTATCTAGGTACCAGGAAGGTACGATCCCTAGTTTGATAGAGCCTGAAATCTCACATTATATCAAGTGTGACATCGACCCGACAACTGTCAAAATCTTCGACCCTTTTACTAACACGGTGCCCGGAAGCTACCACGATAGGCTGCAATCACTATATAAGATGGTGTAGACAGGCTGTAGATATCATATCAACGCCTCCCTCCTCTCCTCCCTCCTCCCGGGATGCGTAGTATGGTATTGTCAATCATGATCCTTTGCAAATGAGTGTACATAGCTTGTCAAGTGAAATTTATAGACAGCTTCCTTCTATTCTTGTAGCTACCGTGTATTCCTCTGAGCAGAATGACATGTGGCACTACATGTGTAAGATGTTGTAGAAGATGTTTCGGGACGCGATATGCACTCATGAAGCGACACAAAGCTTTTCACGAAATATAGAACAGGCCTCTATCATGACCTCTAGCAAGGTCTATGAAGATGTACCCCGCTCTTGCAGTCTGTGAGCGAGACAGCACCCCACTATACGCACAGACCACTGGCGAGTACTTATGGCATCTTAATCCCTGTCTCTCCGTCAGTCCTGCATCTAAAGATAATGTATGCTATCCCCCTCCCCCAATATCTACTCGTCTGCTAATACTCCAATAGATGGCTTCATTTCACTCTTCTCGGGTTGATCACCTATCCACAGACAAGCCCTCCCAGCTGGTGCAAAAAGCTGTCCAAGAAGTCAAAGGGATACACAAAGAGTCACTCACCTTCCCACTCCACCAGTTCGCCAACGACCAGGCTTTCGCTACTGGCTACAACTTGGGTTTGAACAAGGGAGTGGCTTTGAAGAGACAGAACAACGAGAACACAGGCGCCGAGGCAGACGCAATCTTCTGGGAAGGGTTCAGAGCAGCGGAAGATGCGCTCGCTTTACAGATGGCTGCCATCAACGGCCCCCTGTCTCTTCAAGACGCCCGTAAAGCACACCAAATCATCGGTTACCACAGGAGCACAGCGTTCCACGAACGCTCGTGGATAGACCAGACTCACAATACGCGTGGCGAATGGGCTACAGACCAGATGCAGCAAGATCATTACCAGAATGCACGGGGATACGTACAGCTTTTTAGGGATCTGAAAATCGCAAACGCTCATATACCTGGCCACAGTTTCCGAAAAGAAACAAC
This sequence comes from Pyrenophora seminiperda CCB06, assembly GCA_000465215.2. Classification (NCBI taxonomy): domain Eukaryota; kingdom Fungi; phylum Ascomycota; class Dothideomycetes; order Pleosporales; family Pleosporaceae; genus Pyrenophora; species Pyrenophora seminiperda. Next base: position 357,372 of record KE747827.1, on the reverse strand, counting down.
CCTAGAATTCTTGCCTCATCCTAAAGATCGGGAGAAGAAATTGGCCCTACCAGAAGAAAAGAATGACCCTTATTTCGACGTTGTCAAGGATATGCTCATGACAAAAAAGGGCACGTCAAGGTACCAGTCTCATCGGAACGAGGTTGACCCGTTGTTACTTTCGGATGAACACCGTCTCATAGTGGAAAAGGGCAGGAAAGGAGAGCTTAATTACGCGAGCATGTGGAATTGCAAATCGCCCCCGGGACAGGAGGAAAACAAGCCCTTCATACCACATGATTTAGCCGAACATGTCCCTGCTATCCAAAACCCACTCGTTCTAGACGATATGGTTGACGGTGATGATAATGGTGGTATTAGTCTTCGTCCGGAGGATATGAGATAATCTCTCATGTAAAGACATCCCAAAGGGCCAGACAAGAGACTCAAACACATGAGGAGGAGGAGCAAGAGGGGAAAGGGAAGTGGGGGCGATGATACATGCTAATGGGTATTTGTGTGGTTGTGTATAGTATCTGATTTTTTGAGAAGGTTAGCATGACGGAGTAGCTACAGAATTTATTTTTCTGAACAGTTGAGGGTGAAGGGAAGATGGGATGGATTGCAAGACAAGTACACTTCTTCACAATAGGAATCCATAGCATGTTTTTCTTTTCCATGGTAAAGTGATTTCCGCACATGCCAATCATGTCTTGCACGTTAGCGATGAGTGCATGTTAATCCGAATTCGCCAAGTCTCAGAGCTACTTTAATCCGAATTTCCTACATGAGCTTACGTTTACTGATGCTTTTTTCTCTTTACTGTATAGCTATTCTACTTCATGGAGGCAATCATGTACGCGAACAAACTACGGCCGCTCACTACGTCCCAGACTGATACACATCACCTGAGCATATTGTAAGCGCTCCAAAAACTCTCCAGAACTAAGAAAATCATATGTTCGCACACATTCGCGCGATATGTCAATGCGCCAGAAGTCGTAAAAAAGACTTCGGCATAGAATTGCGCTGTTCCCAGCGACTACGGAGTATCCGATTCAGATCCAGATCCGACGAATGACACAATGACTGAGAGAAACAACAGTCGAAGAGCATAGCAGACCAATATACGGAGGATCGAAAATACACTATGAGGATGACAGATGACGTGATGGATACCTTCACGTAGCTGAGTGCACTTGCCGAGCAACACGGACAGCATATAAGGATGATGTGGATACTCAAGACAGTGGCAGAGCAAAAGCTATTGTTACGGAAAGTGGACAGCATGATGCCAAAAGAGCATCGCCCAGATTTGGCATACATGGCAAAGCACATCAGTGAGCTTCTCCAGTCGCCTTAACAGCGAAGCCTTTCTTCGCTGCACTCTAGCGCAAACATGTCCACCAGCATGTAACAGCGAGACCTATATGCGACTTATGCACAATTAGATTCCCACAAGACATCAGCTCTTCTCCAACACATACTAGACACCAGAACAAGCCACCGCATATCAACACCCAAAGTAGCAATCCTTTCCTTGCGCCGATCGACACGGGTTCTCCCGCCACATGTATCCTTGTGCAACTCCAAGCCTGCATGCCATCGTTCCCATGTCTTGAGCTTTTCGATGATATCCCGGCAGTCAACCCCAAAGAAGGGGACATAGATAGAATACCTGCTGAATGGTCGACTGCGAACGTATTATATTTGGAGGAGAAAGGTTGCAGGCTTGTTCCAAGTGTCACTAATCCCGCTGCTGAATGAGACGCACTTTTGGCGCAACCCGCTGTGACGACACACGCAGGCGATGATATAATCGAAAAGTCGTCCAGTATCCGAATATTAGCAGAGAAGAGGTCTTATCAGGTCACGCGAGAATGCGCATGTCCTTTCGTAATGTCCTGCAAGAACCACGCCTTTATCCGGGTATCTGTCTCCATATCACAAACATCCCGCCGCGTCTCAGCGCAATACCCCACAAGATGGAATACCCTACACTTGCAGCAGCTTCTTCATTTCCTTTTCTGCCAGTACCCACAACCACCATCCTCACTCCTCACCCCTATGCCTTTTGTGTATACACCTCATCCACAAAATCCAACCTATCCACCCCCTCTTCAAACCCCTTCAACTCATCCACTTTCCCCTCACACTCCCTCTTCTTGACCCTAAACTCCTCCAACAATACCTCAATCGTCGGACTGAACCCCTCTAACGCCTTCAACAGCGCAAGCGTCGTCTTCAGCGTCCGAAGATGCGCATGCGTCGCTTCAGCCGCCTCGTCAATAGACGCATAGATGATATCGCGGGCTGTAATAGTGGAAGCATCAACAAGTTTGGGTTGCGTTCTAATCACAGTAACGACGGAGGCTGTATCGGAAGATGTGAAATCAGAGCGTGAGGGCGATGCAGTCGGGGTGCCGATCTCGGAGTCGGATTCTTCTTTGATCTCAGGGAGGACGATTACGGTGTTGTGCTTGTCTGGGGTCTTGGGTGGTGGTGGGATAGGCGGCAAGGTCTTGTCGACTTGGGCGGGGGGTTCGGGCGCTTCGGGCGCGTTGAGAAGAGGGATACTTGTCTCAGACCGGTGTCTTGCATGGCGGCCGTACTTGAACATGTGGCGGAGGAGGAGGCTTCTGCGTGACATTGTACTGGATAGTTATGAGTTGCGTCCGAGAGCTTGCAGATGCATGTGGTGAACGAGAGTTGGGCGGTGTTGATAGTGCAATCGTGGACGAGCGGGTGTTGCGTTCAGAGCAAACGGGAGGTCCGTCTAGATGATTCGATTGTTTGGTGGAACTCAAAGTTGCCTAGAGTAACAGAAGTCGAGGTGAACCGCGATTCGCTACTGTGTTTGCACACACCGCACGTCGGTTCACAAAATTTTCTTCCCACGCTCGCCCTCACGAAACAACAAACACAGCAGCTCTTCCTTCTGAGCAGAGCCCAGTTCATTACCTTCCACAACCTCGTCGATTACCTCCAGAACCTCGCCGCTCGCTTCGCCATGACCTCTAATAACGACTTCGACATCTTACGTGATCCTCGGTGCATGCACCGGGGTGAGGATGTTAACATGACTGACACCCCACCCGCAGACACTATTAAGAGTGAAAGACCAATGTCGTCGTCTCCGGTGTAAGATTGATAGCCCACCTAAGAAACCTTGACTTACGTAATCCAAGGAACCAAGTGCTGACTGCTCTGGAGATGTCGCAGCAGGAGCGCATTTCTCAGCTGCTGGAACGCATTGCAAGTCTCGAAGCAGACAAAGTCGAGCTTCAAAAGGCCACAATCGCAGCCAAGACGTCAGCTAAAGATACGCACTCTCGATACGAGACTGCCGTAGCAGGGCTAGCCGACTGCGCAGATGCCTACGCCAAGCGTCTGGAAGAAAAGACTAAGGTCATGAACGAGAACATCAACTTGGAAAAGGTACAACTAGCCTTGAATGAGCAGGTTGCCAGACACGCGCACCAGCTCAGCGATATGGCCAGAGCGGGTCTAGAAATGGTGAAAAGATGTCAGGAGTTGGAGAAAATGAACTGCGGACTACAACAACACAACGTGCAGCTAGAGGAAGAGAAAGCCGCTCTGCAATGCCGAGTCGACAATCTAGAGGCATTGAGAGAAGAGAGGTCGGCAGGACAAGCTGTTGGCCAGTACACGCCACAGCGCTACTCTGGAGGCAGAGGGTCCGGAGGCAGAGGGTCTGGCGGCCGTCACAATGGTAGAGGTCGTGGTAGAGGTCGGGCCTACGTCAACCGTTTTGACCCTCACAGGCAGCCACCGACAGGCCCCAGGTCTGGAAGGAACTGAGACAAAAGAGATCTCGCAAAAGATATGAGATTGATGGCGGGCAGAAGGTGGAGTAGAGACGGGGCTTGGCGGCAACAAAAGAACTGCCGGAGTACTTACCTACAGATAAGGAGGTCAGACGTGTGCGATGCTCCCAGGTGTTGAGAGCTCAAAACCGGGGAAGCGGGAAAGATGCTTGTAGATAATCAAGCCGCCGTGAGCCGGCATACACAGCACATCACAAATTGAATCTTACAAGAACGACCCACAGTGCCCTCGCGTACCTACTTCCGCATTTGTTAAGCCAACTGGCTTCCCTCATGTCAAACTTGTAGAACCAATACGACAAACCTGACTCCACTGTGCGGACCGGCGATTTTCCTACGCGCTATGCGGAAAATTACGCCCGACACAAGCTAGGTGATGTGGAGACCACGCGCGTAGGACTAACTGCCTTGCGCTCAAGGGTACGAAGTATACCCCACCCTGGTAGCTTATAAGAACGACGACTGAAACTCACTTACTGTATTGGGACCATTTTGGTCCTTTCAAGCTACCGAAGCAGAGATTCAGCTGAGCTCGTAGGTTCTTCGGTATGAGGCGTGATATGATTATGCGCATACTTGTACGCATCATCTGTTCATGTTTGCTTCTTGGTCGTTAAGGTGGCCCGTGAGGCATCGTCGATGGTCCAGTACCGTACGGATACGGTGTGGGGTTGACGACGTTGACCCGAACAACATCTACCCGGACGGCTAAAGTACCGAGATGGCAACAACAAGAGATGGCATTGTTTGGCTGTGTGACAGGCGGAAGCGTCATTTTAGAACTATGTTGACGGAACTTAAAGTTTACGAAGATCATTACCTTTCGAGAGAAGACGGTAGCCACTAAAAGCGAAACCGCCAAGACCGGTATGCCAGCGACGTCGTCGCGCACTCAGCCGCGAAAGCTAGTGCCCTTGTAAGCTTTGTTTTTTTGAAAGCTACCAAGATGACTCGCGTAGATCGACAGCCTCGATGCCGGCCCAATTCCAAGCGAGTTCACATGCGTACACTTTCGTCTAAAGCATCTAGAAACGAGAAGCGAAAAGGAGATTTCCAGGGGTATGACTGAATTGGGTCATAAGAAGCGTAATGACAACGAAGCACGTCGATAAACATGGCATGAGGAGCAAGCTGCGAGGGAGTTGCCATCAAAGATCCACCTCGCCAGGTACGGAATACACGGAGTGGTTCAATGTACAATCACGTGGTAGTTCCAGACATTCGGGCCGTTGATCATCCCCGACATTAAGTTCCAGAAAGCGAGCTAGCCGTGTGGTCATGGTAGCGCATACCACTCTCATAGGTTATCAGTTGACGGAGCAAGATAGGCGAAGCCACAATAAAGCCGTGATGCTGGTTCGGGGTTTCCGTGCCGCGGCCGTTCGCGCGATGCATTGACTATACTTTTTGTCAGCATTCTAGGATAGACCATATGCATCGGCCATCCTTTATCACTTACCCATCTTCCTGTAACGAATGTGCTGAGACGCCTTATCCCTCCGAGGCAAACAGTGGTTAACACATTCACCACTTCTGCCCGTAGCGTACCTACAAGTAGTATAAAGCTACGTATCAAGCCATTCGGGCCTTACTCCGTACCCTGCCGGCCACTCGCAACTGTCCAATCAACCATGGCAGAAGCGCAGAGGAAACGAGTCGTTGTGGTGAGTTGGTCATGGTCCGATGCATGCCTCATAACTAACTCTACTCGAAAGGGCGGTGGCTCGATTGCCGGGCTCATGCACGCCCTGGTACTCAAGTCTCACGGTTATAATGTCGACGTCCTTGAAATACGTTCCGAAGAGCAGTTGCAAGCTCAAGCTGCCGGGCTGAGTCTGTGGCCAAACGCACAGGAGGTTCTCACGACTTACATACCTGAGATTGAGCTTGAAAATGTTGCCTTTCGTAATCCTTCTTTCCCAATTTTCGATAACAAAGGCGAGCTAGTAGTCGAAGTGCCGTGCGCGGAAGATGTACGTACATCAAGCTGGGCTAGTATACATTGTCTGCTCTGGAAGGCGTGCAAGAAGAAAGTAGAGGGGCATGGGTTCGTAACCATGCGTTGTGGGTACAGGGTCAGTGGGCTAACGGAGCATGACGATCAACTCGTTGTGGCATACAAAGGCGAGGATGGAACTGAACGTGCAATGCCTGCAGATCTCGTGGTTGCCGCTGATGGCGCACGATCGTACATTCGCAGTCTGGTACTCCCTGATGTCAACCCCGAATATGTTGGCTATGTGGCCTGGAGGGCGAGCATCAAGGAAGTCGATGCTCCAGAGGAACTCCATTGCGCTCTCGAGGGCAAGATGCCAATTTGTATGCTTGACGGTAGTTATATCATGGTGTATGTATCAAACATCGTTGGACGTACTTTTACTAATCTGATGAAGCTATCTGTCGCCAGGAAAGTCTGGGAACATGGAACCGGGAGAAAGAGTCATCGAATGGTGTTGGTATGATCCGTGTGACGCATCGACTCCCGTGTTTTCCGAATGCATGACTGATGTGCACGGCGTCCGACACAACCTCACTGTGCCTTCACATCTACTTCGCCCCGAGGTCTGGAGTTCGCAACTCAGACGCAGGGACTCGATTCTGACGCCAATGTGGAAAAATATCTTCCAGAAGTCTGAAATGCCGCTCCTTACAGCCATTCGTTCTTTCGATAATACCAAAGCTTCCTTCTTTGGTGGTAAACTTCTACTGGCAGGTGAGGCCTTTGTCCAGCTTCGGCCTCATCTGGGAGCAAGTTCCGACCTTGCAGCAATGTCGGCGATAAATTTGCCGCATGTGCTGAGTGGAGACATGAGTATAGAAGACTGGGAGAAGAGAGTATCTGGACACGCGACTGAGAAGGCGATTGGGAGCAGAGCCATGGGGATGTTTGGAATGACAGGGCAATGGCCACAATCTCAGGCGCCTACAGCGGCACCGGAAGTGTCGCAAGAGATCGTGTGTTGAGTTTGGATGAAGCGATGTAATGACCTGTTCTAGCATCAGTTTAACGACAGTACATGAAGGGGCAGACACCTATGGGCTCGGTGAAGCTGGACATAGGGGGTTCTTGGTGGTGGTCTGAGTCTCGCTCTGCATTCTACTTTCTTTTCCGGTTGCCATTTGCATTGTGCTCTTTATCATTTTAGCTATAGCCTTGCTAGCCTTCCGCAATATACGATTGGCAGGTGCTCTGCGATGCCATGTGAAATGCGCCATTGTTGCTATGAGCACTAGCGCTCCTCATGCCGCGTCTAGTTATTGAATCGCTCGTCGCCTTTGGTAAGAGGAGACGGACGGTCTGACGTGAAAATGTGAGAAGCAGACTTCAAGAAAGGTATTCGGCCTGGATGATTATGAGGCAGTAAACCGCTTGGTAGCTTCTATCAGCGCGATACTGAAAAATTAGGACAGTACTTACGAGCTCAGAGTCTAACAATGTGTTTCCACATGATATAGACGCGTGACGATGGAAGAGGATACTCAATACGTTGCCATTCCGAACGAGACTCCCCTTTTGCGCCTATGTGGAGTGTGCCGCGTTTCTTATCCAGTCCAATCGATGCTTCAGTAATATTCTATTCCCTCACCATCTGCCGTACGATACTTCCTGTATGCTGGACTATGTGGCATGTGCAAAGCGGTCTCCTATTCGACTCGGTGTCTGAACAACGTGAAATATCGCTTTCGTATTAGTTCAGCCATCTACAAACCCCCCAGTTAACAAAGGGTAGGGAAACAGTTATGATGGAGGTGAGCGAGTGGTTGTTCGTGTATATATGTGGAAGAGACGTGTCTTGAAGAAGTGAGGCAGGCACTGTCTGAGCTGCCCCCACCTACCTACCCGGCAGAAAGAAGAAGGAACCCTCACACCCCAACCAAACTCTCTTCTCTCCAACTTCGTCACTTAATGCCTGAGCTTGTTGATACCTGTTGGGGTCGGTAAAGCCAGGATAGCAGGCAGTGTAATACCTGGTGAATCGTGATTAGTCTTGCTCTCAGGTTGAGTACAAATTCACAAACATACATTGTGAGAATGCCTGATATTGGCACTAACAGCCTGTATTGGTGACACATCGTACGAAACTTGAGCATCGGCAGAGCCCGCCGGAATTTTAGAGTTTTTCCTTTTACCTTGAGGATCGAAGCTGCATGATGTATCTTCCATCATGTATTTCCGCGGCGTTATAGACCATGAACACTGAACTCCCTCTAGTCAAGATTTCCTTGTAGAACCGGAGTATTTGCGCTCTTCTTTTTGTTTCAGCAGTGCCAATGTGATGCTATTGTTTTCTAGAATTATGCGGCTCATACGCCAGCTGTCCATCGCTATCCTTTGTGCCAGTGTTACGGGAGATATAACATCCTAGCCTATAATTCTTTACAAAACATGATCCGATCTTTCAACCCCGGCGCCAATACTCCCACGTCATCTATCCAAACCTCTGCGAACAGCTGGGGCTTTCGACAGTAGATATTCATCGTACTGAACCAGGAACTTGGGACCATTGGGCTTGAGCAGGCCGATATAATATCTTTCGTCTGGTGTCAATTCCGTATGACGCCACTCACAGTTCCTACTATCTCGGCAGTAACGGCGAGTGTAGAGCTGCACATTACAAAGTCCAAGGTCCCAGTGATCGTTCGAGCCGTATTTGTCGGTGCCAACTTTTCCAGTGCCACCAGCATAGGTGCGACTTGGGGCAAAGCCGTCATATTGGCGAGACTCACGCGGGGCGTACAGGTGCAAGTTTTCTTTATCCAAGTGGCTGGCCTGAAAACGGATGGGTACGTAAACCATGAGACGAGGCGTGAGAGATGATGAACTGGCCTGCTGTGCCGAGTCGATTTGACTTTGAGGTTCTTGCATGGCGTCACGGAAAGCCTGGGCTTGTGGCTGCAGTGCCATCTTCTCATTCATAGGATTCCCCGTTTGCAGTGCGAGACGAGCGTCTTCGCGTTTCAATTTGGTGATCGCTTCTTGTTTCTGGGCGTTGTGAAGCTTCAATTTGTTGAACCCTTCTTCGTTGTTCACGTTCTTAAGCTTTTCCGCTGCGACCTTGTCTTCTAGATGCTTGACTCTTTTGGTGTGCTGATCTTCTAGATGCTTGACTCTCTTGGTGTGCTGATCTTCGAGATCCATGAACTTCTTGGTGTGCTGATCTTCTAGCTGCTTGACTCTCTTGGTGTGCTGATCTTCGAGATCCATGAACTTCTTGGCATAATACGCCTCTCGCTCTCGTTGGTACGTGAGCTCCTTGATAAATTTCTCGTTCGTTTCTGACAATGTCGCTCCCAATTGAAAAATCTCGGCTTCTTTCTCAATGAGCCTCCCGTTTGCCTGGATTCTGATCTCGAGGTTCAAGTTCTTCAGCGCTAATAGCTCGTTTTGGTGGGATAGTGGAATGCGAGGGTTATACTCTGCTTCATCGTTGCCCTCGTAGTCTCCAGCATCGCCAGAGTCCGCCCCGGAAGGTAGAGGGTCACTGTCCACCAGTGCTGCCGTAACCTGAGCTGCATTCAATCTTTATTAGCCTGGAGTGAGGGCGAAAAGGTAAAGCAAGACTTGCCTTGAGGAGTGGCTACTGTTCTGGACGCGCTTCTGATTTCTGGCGCGCGGTCGATGCCCGTGCCTGCAGATGCTGTGTTAGCAATCTTTTCTCACTCATATCCGCCGCAACTGTTACTTACTGCAGGCTTCCCTCTCGGGACGGGAGTTGTCAGTCATCTCGCTCACTAGAAGAATTAGTCATTCCGCTTCACACATAGCTAGGTACTCCGCGATGCTGCACGTACCGTATTTTGTGACTGACTGTTGACGTGTCGACAAGCACGGTAGCCTGGGAGCTTGGAGGTGGGGTTGAGTGTGTCGCGTCGGGGCGCTAGGCAACACTGCTAGTGTAATATCTATGCCTCCATTGGCTACTGAGATCTGACAGTGAATGAGATGAAGAGGCGCCGCTGTTCTTTACCTCAGTGGCGTTGTATACTCTTCAGTTTAGCGGACATCTACGTGGTTATCTAGGTAGGTCTTTTTGACTTGATCTTGCGCGTACCCAAAGGTCATACATGATGTGGTAGTATTGTCGTCAGACTCATACTCGCCTAGTGCGCAGTCTCTTACCACATGGCAATAGATTTCCGTGAAACATCGCGTGACCACCCCTCCTACCTGCGCACTGACTTTAAATTGCTTGATCAATTTGAACCTAGTATATATAGCCAAAAATTTGTCAAATTATCACCATCACACCAGCTGCCGAAGCCGCAAAGCACCGCACGTTGGTGTGGTGGTAAATATGCAATGTCGTGAGTAGTGGCCATAGTGGGAGTCCAGGCGCGGATAACATAAGTTCGAGTCTGCCCAGTGGTGCTACATTATCTTTTTGCCGTTTTCTTTTTTTTGCAGACTTTTTCGTACATACTCATTCATACCTTTAATCAGCTTCTGCTCTCTTCACGGTAAACCTGACACTCTAGTAGGTATAACTAGCCCGTCAAATCACGTCTCTTAACAGAGAAAGAAGATGAATCACATTAAACCGTCTGAGAAGGATCATCATCATCATCATCATACGAATCAACAAAACGATCATTTCCTTTGCTGTCCAATAACTTTGAAAATATGGACTTTCCCCCAATATAAAACTTTTCAGTATCCAACCAACGAGAGGCATCGTTTTTCGTTCGTCACCATGTAACAACCATACATGTGAGTGTAGGTAGTGTAGTATAATGACCACAGATACCCATCCATCCATCCTCACCTAATAATCACATCTTTCTTGAAATCGGGCAGAAAAGAAAAAAAAAGAACGGGGACGATCAAGTCCAAGTGTCAAAGTTTCAGAAAGGCCATGAGCATGTCATCAGACAAGGTCCCCCCCCCCCCCCCTGGACTACTAACATAATAGACTTTCTACGGATACCCGCGTTACCAGATAGACGGCAGCAGCAGCAACAGCAGTGCACAGACGAGACAAATGACTAACAGAAGATTAGAGTTAAAATAAAGTATTTGACCCCATGGCTGCAAAGGACAAGGTAACCCATGTCTTCGTCCCGCGCCGGAGATTTCCAGACCGCGAAGCCCCCTCCCCGCCCCACACACACCACCATCCCAACAAACGCCAACGCCATGCCGATGCTATAGGAGGACCTAGACCTTCATCCACAACGCCAGCACCCCCTTTGCATACTCTACAATCTCGTCGCCGCCAAGCTTGCTCTCGCCATACAAACGATCGACGAATGAAATGGGGACCTCGGCGACGGTGCAGCCCATAGCCTTGGCGCGCACCATCATCTCCATCTGGAACGTGTAGCCCTTGCTCTCGGTGCTGCGAATGACCTTTTGCAGCACCTCCTTCTTGTACAGCCTGAAGCTGCCCGTCAAGTCGCTAACGCCAGGCCTCAGCACCGTGTCAGCAAACAGATTAGCACCCCTGCTGACAAACTTGCGCTTGAGATCCCATCCAAACACGCCACCGTCGCCCGCATACCGTGTGCCCGTGACAATGTCGTAGTTCTTAGTCTTTTGCAGCGCAATCATGGGCGCGATGAACTTTGGGTGGTGCGAAAAGTCCGCGTCCATGATGATGACAAAGTTTCCCGTTGCGAATTGCAGGCCGTGGACGTACGCGGTTCCCAGGCCCAGTTTGCCGGCGCGCGCACGGATTTGGATGCGTTCGGGGGTGTAGACTTTTTGGAGCTGTGCAGCGACTTCTTGCGTGCCGTCGGGGGATCCGTCGTCGATGATGATGAGCTCCCAGTCGAGGTTCCTGTTTTTTGCAGTGTATCGTTAGCAATTGTGGTGGTGACAGGGGTAGGGGTATTGCTGCGTACTCTTCGGTGAACGTCTTGTTTAGCAGCCACGTTATGATGGGGAGGTTGCGACGCTCATTGTACGTGGGCAGGAGTACAGAGTACTTGTTCTTGTTTGCTGCTGGCGCCATTTTGGATGTTGTGTGCTGCGAATTGGAGAATGAGCGACTGCAGGTGAGGGTTGGACGTTGAGGAATCGCGGAGGTGATCGTGTCCGCATTCGAGTTTAGACCCTGACTAGCCTCTTTGGATCATCTCCCTCCGCAAACCACCCCACCCGCAAAAGTTGCATCATCTCACGAAAAAGAACGGTTAAACCTGACGATCACATAGCGATTAATCAATTGGACACATAGTGGGCCGGGCAGTGGCAAGTTTCATTCTCGTGATTACACTTTAGCGCTCCACCCAAGTCCCCTCAATCCCATCTCCGCAATGGCAACCACCAAACCACTTTCCACAAAAAAGAACCTCCTACTCTGTCTAGACGCCTTTGGAACCCTCTTCACACCTAGCATTCCCATTCCCGTCGCCTATGCGCGTGCTGCAGCCCGTCACGGAATCGAAGACATTGGCAACACCGAGGATCCACGAGAAATCGCATCTCGCTTCAAACGATCATTCAGAGGAGAGTCTAAAAAGAACCCAAATTACGGGAAAGCAACGCAAATGACAGTGGAGAAATGGTGGGGCAATGTTATCCATTCCACTTTTGCGCCCATGCTCAAACCAACCCAACGTTTCCCTCAAGGATTGGTAACAGAGCTCATACGAACATATTCCTCGAGTGAGGGCTATTCGCTCTACCCGGATGTCAAGCCCTTTTTCAACATGTTGAGAAGCGTTAAAAGCGACTCTGAATCACAATCACAGATCTCCACTTCCACTTGGCCCTGGGACAAAACCATCGTTGGCATAATTACAAATTCCGACTCCCGCGTCCCCTCTATCTTATCATCCTTTGACCTCCACGTTAGCGCCAGGAGACACAAAGCGCGTACCTCCACTGCGCTCATGGAGGCGGAAACGGCTGACATCAACTTTGTCATCATGTCCTACGATGTTGGGGCGGAGAAACCAGATGCTGCAATCTTCAGAGCCGCAGAAGAAATGCTGGGCGATGACATCCAGGAGTTTGAGAAGCTCTATGTTGGGGACGATATAGAAAAAGACTACTTTGGTGCCAAGTATGCAGGATGGGGGAGCTTGTTGGTGCGGAGAGGAGTTAGGAAACTCAATGAGGAAGGCGAAAGCAGCAAAGGTATAATACAAATAACAGAAAAGAATGAGCTAGGGAAGAGGAGAAGAGTAGATGCAGTGGAGAGCTTATTAGATCTGGGTAGCTGGCAGCCCAAGCAGAAGACGTAAATCTACGCGATTATTCTATCATAAATTTCTACTATCTTGCATCACATCGTCAGCACGTCAAAGTTATCAAACAATCACATGTACCACTCTATTGTACTCTCACCGTTAGTCAGCTGCACGTTGCAAGATCCTTCATGCGTCTTAGCCACCTTGCTCCACCTCACCGCTGCCATAGAACAAAACATACGAAATTATGCATCATGTACAGAATCTGCCCACCCGGAAGCCAAAGGCTATCATTGATACTGGTATTCAAGACCCCAATCATGTTTTTGGATCCGTTCCCAATACGCCTTGATGAGATGACGGCTGCTGGCGCCGCGTGGTATAATGTGAGGTGTCCTAGGCCCCCGTGGCAATGCTTCCTGAGAGTCGCAATAGTCGAACAAATGTGATTGCAAGAGAGTTCGTTGCTTCATCCAAATGCGTTCTAGAACCAGAGTATCACAATTCCTCATCCTCTTCCATCTTTGTTTCGATTGTCGGGATCTGGCCTTCCGAGTGTCCTCGGTGCTCTTTCGTTGCGCCCATTATCGCCTGTCCTAAGCTCCTGCGGACACTGTCGTCGAAACCGGGTAACGAAGCTCGCTGCTTCTTGAAAGGAGAAGCAATAGAGCTGGTGTCATTGGGTTCTGTGGACGCGTTCGGGGGTGCCGATGACGAGGCTTCAGCTGCCGAGGTGGCGTCAAGACCTGGGGTGGAGAGAGGAGACAAGTCCGTGGAAGGGCCTCCAGGGCGACCTAGTGGTTCTGCAGAGTGTTGACGCTTGAGCTGCGTATCGTTAGCATTTCTCGGGTGCGAATGAGCTCTCAACTTGCCTTGATCTTGCGTACGCCCTCGGCAAGTTCGCCCTGCTTCAAAGCGTCTTCGGGGGACAGCATCCCGTTGTCACCAACATCCTTATCGTCTTCCATTTCCTCTGGCTTGACATCATCTTCGTCGTCAGCATCACTGTCCATGGCATCGGCCTTTTTTAGCTTGGACTTGGGTGATGTCTCTCGGTAACCGCCAAAGTTCTTGGTTCCCGCAGCTGCATTCAGCGGCTTTAGGCTACCAAAGTCAAGCGTTCCCGATTTGCGCTTGGTTGTAGGAGACGTGATTTTGGGAGGTTCTTTTGTGTTCAAGATGCCCATCTTGCGCAGTTGACCTGCTCACTGTTAGCTGAGAACGGGGGGTCTGAGCATATGAAGACTTACGCTCTCCGCGGTACAAAAACGTAAAGACGGCGTAGGGCTTGTCTGGGGGATCTATGCCCGTCACAGTCTGGGTGCTGATGGACTTGGGATCGAGCGTCTTAGGCTTTGCAAAACTCGTCGTGTGATCAACGTCCTCGCCTTCTCCGCCGCCGTTCTGCTCGTCGTCGTCGTGTGCGTCAAACTGGGGAGAGTACTCGCCGCGCTTGATCTCGCCAGAGGCTAGAACACGGAACAGGGCGACCTTGATCTGGCCTGCTGCTTCAGGCATGGGGGGCTCGTCTTCGGAATCCGAGTCGGTCGTGAAGAATTCATCGTTGCCTGAAAGCGTCTCAACGGGCGCGTCCTTGCTCTCGCTATAGCGCAGCACGCCATTGCTTGATGCCTTGGTGTCCTCCTCGTCGCTGCTGTTCATGGCCTCCCTCCGCTTCGCCCGCTTCTTCTCTAGGCGCTGCTTTCTCCGCTCAATCTTGGCGGCCACGTCCTTGTCCTTGCCTTCAAGATCCAGGCCGTTCAGCCATCGCTCCAGGCCAACCTCACGGAAGAGGAACTCGCGCTCTGCAAGACCCCCGCCTTCTGACTCTGGCACACTGACCCACCGTGAGTTGACCCACGTCTCTTCGCCGCGACGCAGCAGAGTCGCTACTTCCTCCTTTGCCCGACCATCAAAGTATATATAGGCAGCGATTGTCTCGTTTGGCGATGTAGTCAGAGGTTTGTAGGGGGCTATCGTGGGACCGTACTTGCCCCGCTCGCCGCTTTGGCCAGGCAGGCCGCCGACAATTTTCGCTTTCGGATTGGGATCATCTTCCGTGGGCTTGGGCGTCGAATATGGCACATGGAGACCTGGGGTGAGCAGAGTGATGGATATGGCAAAAGAAGACTGTTCAGGCTTGGTAGCGCCAGGCGGTATCTTTGCTGGCGGGACGGGGATATAAGACGTGATACGGTGGTATTTGGATTGCTTCTGTATCGAATACTCGGGCAGAGGATTCGAATCAGCGTGTATGCTGACTGCCAAGCCTAAAAATGTAGGCATCTTGCTATGGCGTGGTGGTGGTAGTGGTCGTCGTGAAGCTGCGGAGATGGCAGCGGAAGAGCGCTGGGCTTGGCGAAAAATGTATTGGGGGACAAATTATCCCTGCGAGAGAGAGCCGCCGCCAGAGGGGCAGCTGCGCGAGTAAGTATGCGAAATAGGACCGGGAGGCGGTGTGAGTTGGAACTACAAGTGTCTGTGTCGTAGGTTTAGGCGGAGAGCTTCAGTAGCGGGCGGTCCCCCGATGATGAGGGTCCACGGGCCAAGTCACGAGCCAATCACGATTGCACCTGATCGCAGCCTCGATATCCTCTCAAAGAGCCGCCTTTATTTTGCATCGACAACGGCAGAGTGTGCTTCACAAGGGAAATCCACACGTGTGTGGGATTGGTCTCGAATCAGGGGTCGTGTTTACCGTCGATCAAGCGTGGGGTGACAGGATAGGGTGAAACTAGCGGCATGGCGCATTACTTGCTTCTGCATAACTGATTGCGGAGAACCATTGGCAGCAACTATGGGCTAGATATCCTTGAATACAGTACATGATCTTGATGGCGAGACATTCACAGCTCATCGGGGGTATCATCCGTCAATCATCTCATCTCCATCGCTCTACTCGTCGTCAAGCGCAAACATGTCCTCCGCCTTCGGCCGTAACCGGCGAGCCCTCTCCACTGCCGTCTCGCCTGGAATTAGAGGCTGGGGCGCTGGCTTGGGCGCCTCTTTCGGCACAGATTGTTCAGGCGCAACATCCTCCATGGCTGGCGCATCTGGTGTTGCGGCTTCAGGAGTCTGCGCGTCGTCAACGTCCATCTTGTCCTCGCTGTGTGAGTCTGCGCCGGCGCTAACAGCCCTCCGCACTACTTTGCCCTTGCGCTTCCTCTTCTCTGCTAGCCGCTTTGCCTGCTCTTCCTCCTCCTTTTGCCTCTCGCGTGCATTGAAGGCCTCATCAATATGATGGAGCGGGGCCTCGTCGAATATACGTTCATCTTGCCATACCCTGAGGATCGAATTGATCTCGTCTCTGTAGCTCCTCTCCGTCATGCGGCCCATCTCCAGCTGGGCGGGAAGCTGCTCGAGATGCTCAAAGACTTTGCGGTCCACAATCTCTGTGCCAATGGCCTGTCTGTACTTGTATGAACCGGAAGGCCCCGAGGGAGCAACCAGAAGCACGTCTGAAACGAGTCGAAGAGCGTTCACCGTCACCTGTCGAAGGTCTGGACGCCGAATATCATCTTTTCCGTCTGCATCTCCTGCCTTGGACCTTGTGAATGGATTCGTCTCAGTCAATTGGAAAGGCTGTATGATATTTGACACAAGGATGTGGATGACCTCGTCCATCCCCTGGTTAGTGTGTTCCATTGCAAAATTCGTAACAGCAGCAATGTCATCGACGACAATACTGCCGGGTGGAATTTGGGTAATCAGCCACAGTAACATGACGCGCGACCGGGGATCCATGATGCCGTGTCCGTTGTCGATACGGCCAGGGTAATTGTCACCGACTGGGAGAGGCTTGAACAGAGGCTTCTCCTTTTCGTCTTCGTCGTCGCTATCCATGTCCGCGTCCTCTGAATCAAGTGTTTTTAAATCAGCGACGAACTCGTGACGAAGCGGATCTGCTGGGCCTCGCCAGATGCCATGATTTTTGAATATCTCAGCATCGGGGCTGTCGCAGACAATCTGGTGTAGACGCCAACGGTAGTATCGATTCACGGGGTGCTTCTGATCATAGAGCCAGGCGAAGCGCTCTTCCTCTTGGACTTGCGGGTCGTTCATCAACGCAGCTTCAAACTCTACACCACCAAGTATGACACCTTCGATGGTCTGGTGCACCAGCTTCAACGTAGCGGCATCGGGGGGTTGGTTGGCGGTGATTATCAGCTGTTCCCTGTCATCGCGG
This sequence comes from Pyrenophora seminiperda CCB06, assembly GCA_000465215.2. Classification (NCBI taxonomy): domain Eukaryota; kingdom Fungi; phylum Ascomycota; class Dothideomycetes; order Pleosporales; family Pleosporaceae; genus Pyrenophora; species Pyrenophora seminiperda. Next base: position 340,224 of record KE747827.1, on the reverse strand, counting down.
GACCTGTCTCTGGCATTGCTACCGCCGCCCAGACCTGGAGGGGGTGCGAAGCCTTTGGGTATATCGGGTGCCTGCCATCGTGCGCCAAAGGGCTCTGCCCGTTGCGCGGTATCTACTGAACGACCGCCGAGATATCTGTCCAAATGTAGATAGTAGCCTTTACCCAGATACTTCTTGTCATTCAGCTTGTTCATGGCGTCGTCGAGATCCCGCGCGGTCGCATCCTTGTCGAATACAACCTTCATGGTTGCTGACGGCCGGCCGCTCGCGGCGGGGCCTTGTGGCGGTACTTTCTCAACCCTTGTGACCTTGAGTGCGGGGAAACTGGCGAAGAGCTCTTCTACACGACGTGGATCGATTGAAGGCGGTAGGTTCGAGGCTTTTGCTACGACTGTCGTGAATACATTTTCTGCCGGCTTGGGAGCCTCGTGTGCAGCGGGTCCTGTAGGCACTGCCCCTCTAAATTGTGAGGACTTCGGCGGAGCGAGTCGTCCTAGGGCTGCGCCTGGCCGTGAGTAGCCATCGAAAGGCTCAGCTTCCAGTGTGCCTGGCCCGCTCTTCATAGTGCGCGCTCTGCCGGTGAAATGCCTCTTGCTTCCAGTCGGGACAAAGATCTCTTCGACCTCCTGCTGGCGCTCGGGCTCTCCCAGCACGCTCTTCTTGGCCCCGTGCTCCTCTTCGAACTCGGCCATGACCTTGTCGAGCGCATTTTTCTCTTCGCGCGCCTTCGCTTCGGCCTCTTCCTTTGCTTTGGCGTTCAATGACGCCTTGCCGGTTTTCGCGGCCCCGAGCGAGAACTTGAAGGACATGTTAGCGTTTACTCCGAAGTAATGCAATCCTGGCTAAGCTTCGTCCGGCATGGGCGTGAGGTGTTGTCGAGATGTCGCGGCTGGGAAGGTTGTAGATTGTCGCATCTGGGTAGTGGGTACTAGTTAGACTAACTAGCGCGCCGGTCGTTTGCCGCCAGCTCCAAATCTCCCCAACGTCCATCACCACACCAGAGAAACACGATACAAGCTATCACGTACCATGGCTTCGGCACAAGAGTTGCAAAAACTTCTCCGCTTCCTATCACAAGAAGCCAAAGTGCCACTAGTCCAAGCAATGGGCAAAGTGAAGGAATTACAGAATGCAAACCTCGACACGTAAGCACGTGACAGCGCATCACCGCGTTTACTCACACGCGCAGGGTATCTGCTTTAGCAAAGTCGGACTTGGAGACGCTCAAGACCATCTTCAAAGATGACAAAGTCGCGCGCCAAGTCTCAAATGCTGCTAAAAGAGTGACGAAAAAGCGGTCCGCGGGTGATGCGACTGCGCCAGCGCCGGCACCAAAGAAGGCGAAGCCGACATATGGACAGCCGCTTAGTGGCGCAGATCTTGAAGCATCACTGGCGCTACCAGAGCCTCAGCTAGACGAGGAGATGCTCAAGTCAACAGTATTGTATACAAACAGGGCACCCCTGGTTCTTGCATTCGCCGTCACGTTGATCAAGTACACCATGCCTGAGCAGCCGGTATCGAGTAGATTGAGTCTGGCACAAGCAGTCACGTCTATGAATAGTAGGACCAAGGCCGCGCATATCGGAGTTGAGAGTGCAACCCCAGCGGAAGAGGAAGGGTGGGGCGAAGGCCAGCCACTTGTTCGTATCATGACACGAGATGTAAGGGTGATGAAGAGGTGGGGATACGAGTGGGAAGGCGACGACGAGGCAACTCAGAGCACATTAGAGACACCAAGAGAACCAGCACTCTGGGGCGTTGATCTGGAGGCACTTAAGAAGGCGAACCAGCCTGATGCACCGCGGTCATCCAAGGGTGGTTCGAGCGATCTGCCAATCTACACAGCACAGAGCGCTAGAGCTTATCTCATGAAAGCTTTTGAAAGCCCGCCATTGGAAGTAATCAAGGAAGAGGAGATCAAGTCAGAAGAAGGGGGGACGAAGACCAAGGGTAAAGCCAAGAGAACAGCTGCTGTCATTGTAGCAGAAAAAGAGCGTAACCTTGGTCTTCTCCTGGGCGCACTAGAATTGCTCTATAAATCGTGGGCGCAAGTACTGAGTAGAGAAGATCTCGATAAGCGGGCTTGGGGCTGGTATGTCCGCGTCCGACCAGATGTCGCTCAAGGAGCTGCAGGCTGGGGAAACAAGGGCAATGTTAGGCTGTCCGATATTCTGGACCTACGACGACCGGCAGGCTAGAAGTTGTACTGGTCACGGCTGCTACGGCGAAGCTAAGATGAATGCAGACTATTGTGGGGTGTTCCTGTTGAATCAATATACCAATAATATGTGCGTGCCGAACCTGTCTACATGCGGATTTATTTATCGAAGTGTTCTTCCTTGATGTCTGAAGAGTTGGAAGGGTCTGAGGAAAGTCTGAATCAGTCGGCGTCTGTGGTTAAGATGCATAGGTGTGGGGAGGTACAGGGTTGGGAGATGAGGGTGATGGATGCGGGAGAAGCGGGTGATCTACTGCAAAGATGGAGTATGTTGTGGGCGTGCCCACCATACCCGGTAGGGACTAGCGCCTGGGCGGTACATATATATTGGCCTTGCCTCACCTAGATACCATCATCACGATCATTACACTCATCTGTTCACTCTTCAGTTGAGCCGCCCCTTGGGCACCGTCCTGGCATTGCGCCACGACAGAGCATGCGTGCATCTCAGGACATGTGACGGTTAAGCTGGACACATAGGTAAAAGAGTGATCTTGCAGGATTACACGAAGAGGTGCTATGCATGGCGAGATAGTAAGGAATCTTTTTCTGTTCTTTTATTACATGTGCCCTTGTTCCCCTTCTCGACCCCACCGCAGCCTGTGTCGCATACATGTGTCCATAAGGTCCACATGTCAGCTTGTCTATCTCAACACACCTGTTGACACCTTTTCCTTGACCCAACGCTTGAGGAGTTCGTGCGCAGAGGTCAACCTGGTTAAGTCCTCTTGTAATGATTGATTATTTGCCGCCATAAGGACGTGCCGATCGCATGACTTTTTCAGAAGTTCAACCACCGACGCGAGGTTTTCTTGCAGAAGTTGTATCTCTGTGTCACACCCGCATTTGATAGGAGTAGAGGCATGATCAACCATCGATGCAAGTTCGTCTCTTACCCTGGTCAACATCAGATCATATACTTGCAGCTGCTGATCGCCTGACGCAATGAAACATCGTATCATATCCATGACATCTGTAATGGTTGAATCATGCTCATTTGTGACTTTTTCGATATCTTGAGCGTCATCGTCTTCGAAATAGGCCCGAGTGTTGTATGGTTCAGGAAATCCGAGACGACAGTATATCATTTCAAGCATATCTATACGCGCTTGGTTGAGCTTCTTTGCGTGGTTTTGAACTTGTTCAGTCTTTTCGGTAGCTGCTTCGAGTTTGGTTTCTTGCTCTTCAAGCTTGCCTTTGAGTCCACCGACCTGGTGCTGTGATTCTTGGAGCTTGCCTTTGAGTTCACCGACCTGGTGCTGTGATTCTTGGAGCTTGCTTTCTCGACTGTTGCTTAGTGCAAGTAACCTTAACTCGTGCTGCGGGTATTTGAGTCGGTTGGCCTTCTGTAGCTCCCCCTTGATTTTTTGCAGCTTTGCTCTCAGATCTTGGAGCGACTGTTGGAGTTCCGCCTTTTCTTTTGCGTTACCCTTCTTCTCTTCAGTACAGCTCTCCTTGAGGTTTCTGAGATCTGCCTCCTTTGTCTTCATTTGTCCCAGTGAGTTCTCCAGGGCTTTTTGTAATTGTTCTTGTGTTCCTTTGGCCTCGCTGACGTGACTCGCTAGCCTTACCGTGCTCTCTTGTAGCTGATCTTTTGCCAAACTCAATGCTTTCTTGAGGGTCTCCAACTCATTGTTGGACTTTGAAACTATACCATTGTGCTCTAGTATTTTTGCCTCGAGAGATGCCTTGCCGTCTGAAAGCAGTTCTGTGAGTTCCTTTATCTTTGAATAATTGGCAGCTGCATCCTGGTTGAGCGAGTTGATTTGGGCGTCTTTGGTCTGGGCCATTGTCTGCCACAGCCTCTCTTGTTCAGCGTGGTTCTTCTCAGCGGTTTCGGAATCAGTAACCATACTCTTAATCTTGTCGTTCAACAAAGAGATATGCTCAAATGCGTGCTGCTGTTTCGCCTTGAATTGCTCTTCTTTCTCGTGTATTTCCTGTTTGAAACTGGCTAACTCCCGATTCTTGTTTGCTGCCTCTTGCTGGTGCTCTTCTCTTGTTCTTTCAAACATGTCGAGTTTCTCTTGGGCGACGCCATGTGTTTTCTTCTCTTGCTTGAGCAAGTTTTGTTGCGTCGTGACGACTTCTTTAGTTTTGTTCACTTGGTGCTCTAGTCCCACTGACAGCCATCGCAATTTGTTCAACCGGTCTTTCAGGGCAGCGTTTTGTTTCAGGAGATCTTTATTCTGGTTTCGCAGTGGCTCCATGCAGGTAGCAATCGTCATGTCGATGTCCTCTGTAGTAGGACGCTCTTCAAGACTTGCGGCCAGACTTCTTGCCTGCTCGAGTTGTACCTGGACTGACTTTGTCTTTCTGATTTCACTATCAAGTGATGACTGCGTTGGTCTCTTTTTGAGCTCGGCGATCTCCTCTTGAGCCGCGTTGCTTGTGGCTCTGACGATGCTGTACATCCGCTCTTTCGTGGGTCTTTCTTGTAGTTCTTTGACCTTGTCTTGTAATGACTGGTGTGTCGCACTGGCTTCTGTAAGACTCTGGTCAAGCTGATCAATCCTATCTTGTAATGGTCGTTTCGTTGCCGAGACAGCGTCTTTCAACTCATCATGCGTAGGCCTCTCACTGAGCAATCGAATTTCCCTCTTCAGAGGAAGTTCTGCTTTTGTGACGGCGTCGGCCAAACCTTGTCTTGTTGGTCTCTTGGAAAGCTTCTCAATCTCGACCTTTAACGGAAGCTCTGCTTTTGTGACGGCCTCTTTTAGATCTGCTTGTGTTGGCCGCTTTATTAACTCCTCGCACTGTCGAGCTCTTTTCATGAGAGTGTCCTGGAGCATTTGGGTCGCGTTGTTGATTCTGATTCGCAAGGTTTCCTTCCACTGTTCATCTGTGGGACGCTTGCGCAGTTCTTTAATAAGTTCCTGGTCGTCTTCTGATTTCTTCCGTTGTGCCTCCATCTCGAGTCGCACATTTCTGGTCAATTCTTTCTCTTTATGTATCCACTCTAGGAGCTTCTGGTGGGGGGTATCGCGCTTTTGTAGTTGTCTGTTTTGCTCTTTGAGTTCTTTTATGTCTGCTTGTACTTTTTTATCCTCCAGGTCCACCTGGGGGTGATCCATATGGGGATTTGGGATTTCAGAGTCGGCTACTGCGCGTTTATAACGCGAAACTCTTAACTTAGAAGCGGTCGACATTGTTGTGAGATATGTCGATGAAGAAGAGAAGGTTAGACTGCGCGCGCTGAAATGACAATGTGTGGACACGTAACCAATGCAGGTGCGGTCGACAGTGGGAAGGTGCGCTCTTACAACGACATGGCAAGTCCGGTCAACAACAAAATGTTAGTGATACCAATGATGTCGTCCTTGGTAGTAATTACTCTATCTATCCAAAGGTATTTACAATTTAAAGTCGGCGTTGCTCAACTCCCAGCCGACTCCATCGCCCCCTTTCCTACTTGCCATCTTCTCTGCCAAGGCGAGCTTCTTATCCCTGTTTCTCTCGGTACAAAGCTCATATACTGTGCTCAAATTCAGAACCAGTGACTGGAACGGCGGGCTCTGGTCTGCCAGCTTGCTCAGTGTGGTGGCTGCGTCTGAGATGCGTCCCATGTAGAGCAGACAGACGGCGAGGTTCTGAGTGACCATGGCATCTTGGGGAAACCTTTCACGAAGAGCGTCAAAGGACGCTGTAGCGGCAGGATAGTCAGCGTCGGCCAACTGGATGAGGGCTTTGAGCGTGTCGTCGACCAGCTCGTCTGGCGATGCCTCGGAAGCTTTTGCCAGACAACGCCGTGCTGACTTCATGTCGCCCACCCTCAGCCACACCAAGGTCTCCATGATTGAAATCTCCCTTGATTGCTCTCCATCGGCAACGAGCGTCCCGAGATGTCTCCCGGCGCCCTCGAGGTCGCCCATCTCTACCAAGACGTTTGCGACGCGAATGCCGCAATCACGTAGCCGAGACCGCCATATGGGCTTTTCGTCGTCGTCGCGCCTGAGAATATTCTCCCGGCACTCACGCGCGAGCTCATAGTAGCCCATTATGCCCTTGCGCCACTCCCCATAGCCTAGCGCAGCCAGTCGGACGACCAGGAGTCGCAGGTCCCAGGGCACAAGATGCGCGTTGGTGAGCGGGTGTCTGTAGAAGGCGCTGTTGAGATCACCCAGGACTTTGGATTCCTGCGCAGCCAGCGCATGCTCTTGCAGTAGACACAGACATGCCAGGCGGATGTGGACCAGGTGGAACAATGTGTCGTGGTCGCCGGGGGCAGCGGAGACGAGGTTGCGCGCCGCAGCAACGGCAGCAAGGCGGTAGTGGCCGGATAGCAGTAGTGAGTCTATGGGCGAGGATACGGGCGGCACATGTGGTGCACTCAGGAAAGGTGGAGGCACATTGGTTACAGGGAGGACATGGTATGCCTGTGGGTCCTGCAGGAAGCTGAGGTCCTTGGAGGGCATGTCGTCGATGCCGCGAGTTGGGCCATTGTGTGGCAGTTGCGGAGGAGTCTCAGCACGTATTGGAGAGCGGATGCGCTCAGGCACACTGGGTGCGCTTGCGGCAAGAGGACTGCATCATGGTGTAAGCACCACGTCTCTACTTGTACGTGCCCACATGCGCATACTCGTCGACTATGTCATCGTCGAGCGGACCCTTTGTCGCGCGGCGGGTAATAGCAGCTGCGACTGTTAGCTACGCCATCTAATACCAGCTTCAGCCGCGAAGAAGGAGGGGGCCCGCCTACTTCGACGTCGGTCATCGCCTGAGACGGCACGGCTGTGGCCTCCTCTGGCCGGTGCTTGCATGGTGTCTTGATCGCAGTCATCAGTCATCAGCGCTCCGATGTTCGGCAGTAAGCAATGTCGATTGCGGGGATTCGCCCAATCACACCCCCGGCAAACAAGGCCCACTAACTTTTCATATGCGCCACGAACCACGAACCCAGGCTATCCATCCATGAGCAAAGGCGAAAAGCGAACGGGTAGTTGAGTCAAAGGCGAAACGCTTTCCCTTTGCCATTCTCCCCCACTCCCCCTCTCCGCTCTCACGTCTCTTTGCGCTTGCTCTCTCTATTATAATAATACCTTGTCCTTTGCGGACGCCCGCCCTCATAATGCAACAGTCACGCACACGAGCAGTCCATGCTCTCAAGGGCACACGCAACTTTTCCACCACGACTCTGAGATGCGGCATCTCGCCTCTCCGCACACCTGTGCAGACTGTCTCGAGTAAAGTCACCAAGGATGAGGCAAAACGACCCCAGAGTACTGCAGCGGCAGCCACACAACCACAGTCACAGCCACAGTCACGGTCGCGGCCGTCGCCCGCCTTCAACCGCGAAGACTACAGCCAGGTCCAACCTCTGAAACAGTACCGGTCGCCGGCCATGGACCACTCTTTTGTTGGCATGACTGGCGGAGAAATCTTCCACGAGATGATGCTCCGCCAGGGCGTCAAGCACATCTGTACGACATGTCCAAATCCATAGTCATGCACTGTATATCAATTTACATGCACTAACAATTCCCAGTCGGCTACCCCGGTGGTGCCATTCTCCCCGTATTCGATGCCATCTACCAGTCAAAACACTTCGATTTTATCCTCCCGCGACACGAACAAGGCGCCGGCCATATGGCGGAGGGGTACGCCCGCGCAAGCGGCAAGCCCGGTGTTGTGCTTGTTACATCTGGGCCCGGCGCAACCAACGTCGTGACACCCATGCAGGATGCGCTCATGGACGGAACCCCTCTGATTGTCTTTTGCGGACAGGTCGTTACGAGCGCAATTGGCTCTGATGCTTTCCAGGAAGCTGATATGATTGGCATTACCAGGCCATGCACCAAGTGGAACGTCCTCGTCAAGAATGTCGCCGAGTTGCCACGGAGAATCAACGAGGCCTTTGAGATTGCCACAAGTGGGCGACCAGGACCTGTGCTCGTTGATCTGCCCAAGGATGTCACCGCCAGTGTTCTCCAGAGGGCTATCCCCATGAGCAGCAGCCTCCCCACCACCGTTAGCGCCGCAACTATTGCCGCGAGAGAGCTGAGCAGGCACCAGCTGGACAGCTCGATACGGAGATCTGCCGACCTGATCAACATGGCCAAGAAGCCCGTCATCTATGCCGGCCAAGGTATCCTGCAGACTGAGAACGGACCCCAGCTCCTGAAGGAACTCGCAGACAAGGTCAACATCCCTGTAACCACCACGCTGCAGGGTCTCGGAGGCTTCGACGAACTTGACCCCAAGTCTCTGCACATGCTTGGTATGCACGGCTCAGCCTACGCCAACATGGCTATGCAAGAGGCCGACCTCATCCTCGCCCTTGGTGCCCGTTTCGACGATCGCATCACGGGTGCCATTTCCAAGTTTGCTCCTGCAGCAAAGGCAGCAGCGGCAGAGGGCCGTGGAGGAATTATTCATTTTGAGATTATGCCCAAGAACATCAACAAGGTCGTCCAGGCGACCGAGGCTGTAGAGGGCGATCTTGGGACCAACCTGAAGCACCTCATGCCCCTCGTCAACAAGGTGGATGACAGGCCGGAATGGCTGGGTCAGATCGCGGCCTGGAAAGAGCGCTTCCCGTGGGCCTACGAGAAGGAGGGCGAGAATGGGCTGATCAAGCCGCAGACCGTCATGGAGAAGCTCTCCGATCTCACCGCCGACCGGAAAGAGGAGACGATTCTTACCACTGGTGTTGGCCAACATCAAATGTGGTGTGCTCAGCATTACCGCTGGAGATATCCCCGCACGATGATCACCTCGGGTGGTCTTGGAACGATGGGCTACGGCCTCCCCGCAGCCATCGGTGCCAAGGTTGCTCGTCCAGAGTGCACCGTCATCGATATTGATGGTGACTCGTCCTTTAGCATGACCCTGACCGAACTCTCGACCGCTGCAGAGTTCAACATTGGCGTCAAGGTCATTATCCTTAACAACGAAGAGCAGGGCATGGTGACGCAATGGCAGACGCTCTTTTACACCGACCGCTTCGCGCACACGCATCAGCGCAACGCTGACTTTGTCAAGCTCGGCGATGCAATGGGTGTTCAGGCTAGGCGCTGCATCAAGCTAGATGAGCTCGAAGCTTCTCTCAAGTGGCTCCTCGCGACGGATGGCCCCGCTCTTCTGGAGATTGTGACGGACCAAAAAGTGCCTGTGCTACCCATGGTTCCCGCTGGTAGTGCGCTTCACGAGTTCATGGTCTATGATGAGAGTATGTATCCCCCATGTATTTCTTTTGGATAAAAGCTAACAGCGGCAATAGAAACCATCAAGGAACGCAGAGCACAAACAAAGTCTAGATCCGGTCGCTAAAAAAAAATCTACGTCATGTAAAGGGTGGGTGTTTTGTTAGTCCAACTTGCATGAAAATTCTTATTCGCTGTGTATACTTTTCTTGGGTCACAGAGTCCATGGTCGGGGTATGTGTGTACCGGCGTTTTTCTTTTTCTTTTTCTAGTCTCTTTTGATGGCTACGATGGCATGTGGTTAGCATATTTTCCATGGGTCTTTGTCGTATTGTATGTACATGGTTCATTAAAAAAAAGCGACAATGGTATTCTTCCTTGATGATGTATGTATGCTCACGCACAGCCCCCTATCGCCAACCAAATGAATATTTGCATACAGAGAGTATAAAAGACGTGTTGTCCCCCCTTTCCCTTTTATCTCATAAAGTACCCAGCACATATCAGAACCCCTGATTTTAACACAAAGCCACACATACACAACAGCCATGTCAGACTCAGACTCCGACTCAGACTCCGACACGAACCCCAGCACAGGCTCCTTCGCCCGCCTACACTGCTGAACCAAAGGACCCCTCGCCCGTCGCGAGACAAATCTACCCGATCCAGCACATATGGCACGCCTTGTAGAACGTAAGATGCTGCATGAGTTTGAAGTGGAGAGGAGGGCGCTGAAGGTGGCCAAGGCAAAGGGGACAAGGCGCCAGAGATACAGCTGAGTGAGTGGAGTACGAGGGTTGAAAGGGTGCCGGGGTGGTGGGTGGGGATGCCTGGGGATGAGGTGGAGGAGGAGGGGAAGGGGGAGAGGAGGGATAGTGCGGTGGGGTGAAGTGAGGGCGAGTATACTACAAAGACACACAGAGACGCACAGCCACGCAACCACGAAGAAGGGGGTCAGAGAAGACACAAGGACACACGCACACAACCACGAAGAAGAGGGTCATAAGTCGTAAAAGATGCTCTTCTATCAAACTCGACATGACACCACACCACACCACACTACGCCATCATCACCATCAGAAGAAGAACTAGACGAAAAAAAAAGGGCAGAGATGGTCTTTTTTTGCATCATTCGCTTCTTCGCTTCTTCGCTTCTCCGCATGCTTCTTAACAGAGCCAGTAAAAAAAGGGGCAGACTTTCTCCCCTCCCTTCCCGACACGGACAAAAGAAGCTCAAAAAAAGACAAAACAAGAGGCTCTATCGCGTCTTCTTGACCTCTGTCGCCCAGCCCTCGATACCCTCACCCTTGCTGCCGACGGGAAAGCCCAGCGTCACATTTTCCATGCCCTTTGTATCCTTCAAGAAATCATGGCCCGCCATCCCGCCCGCATTGGCCCGGTCGACCGGCAACAGCTCCAGCATGGGCAGCAGGAAATCCGCAATCTTCTTACTTTCCTCCGAGCTGAAATGATACTTCTCGTGAAGGACGTCGGGAAGGGCCCAGTGTCGTAACCGGTGAATGTTTCGCAGTTCGCCTTTGCGGTTGAATATCTCTTGCGACCACTTGCCCGACATGCAGAGGCCCTTAGGAAAGGTTCCGAGAAGCTCGATGATTTGCGCAATGTGGTCGTCGTCTTTTCCATACTTTGTGCCGGACTGGGGGTCGAATAAGTAATCGCCTGTGATCAATTCAAATGTCTGTTTTCACAAAATTAGCTGATTTTCCGTCATGTTTGCGTGACTTGACCGTACCATAGCAGCCATACTCCACACATCTGTACTAGCGCCCCATTTACTACCCAAAATAACCTCGGGTGACCTATACTGTCTCGTTTGAATATCGTTGGTAAAATGATGTCCAACCCAGCAGGCGTTTCCAAGATCCGCAATCTTGACTGAGATGGTCTCAAAAGCATTCTCGGCTTGCTGTTCAGCTTCTGACTTGCCGTGCGAGCTGCTGGGCTTGTCGAGACTGATGCCGGATACCTCCTTGGTAAGTATATCACTATAGTGTGTCAGTTGAAAACGGCAAAAAAATCGTCTACCTGACTTACGCAGTCTTTTCCCGTTGCTTTTGCGCGTCGTCTTCGTTGCCGGATTTGATACCGAGTCGTTCTGCCATGGACAGGCTGGTTCCGGAGGAAGAAGTTGCTAGAGCACCACTCATTACGACACCGTCTGAAGAAGAAGGAGGACTCGGGATAGTCGTGGGGGAGTCTTTACCTGTACCCTCGCTCATGACCTTGTTGAGGCTTTGTGTGCTTCCCGGGAAGCTCGAGAGCTCGGCATGGTTGAAGCTCGCGTTGAGCGGACTTGGTAGCGGCTGGCTGCCTGTGATGAGGGTCCTCCGCCTCCGCCGGCCGTTTCTCACACTGTCCTCGCCATCCTTCTTCTTGGGCTCCTCCTTTACATATGTCCGCACAATCTGCTCGACGTCGCCAATTTCGATGAGGACGTTTTCGGGCTTGAGATCGGTGTGGATGATGCCGCACTCGCGGTGCAGGTAGTCGAGGCCTAGTAGTACCTGCTTGGTGATTTGCTTGACGAGCGGCATGGGTATGCCGCGATGGTTCCATCTCTTGATCAGCCCCAGCAGGTTCTCTCCCAGCACTTCAAAGACCATGCAGACGTGCACGCCGTTGGGGCCCTTGTGGTTAAACGAGTCGAGCAGGCTGACGACGTGTTTCCGGCCGGGGTGGTCTTTGTTCGCGTCGACGACCTTTTTGAGCAGCTTAATCTCATCGAGGGCGGTCTCGGTGTAATGCGCAGCGGAGCGCACGACCTTGAGGGCGACGTGCTTGCCGTTGGTGTTGTCTCGCGACAGCCAGACGGTGGAGAAGTGGCCCCACCCGAGCTTGCGCACAATGGTGTACTTGCCGTCCTTGTACTCTTCACCCACCTGGACGGGGTGGTAGCCGCCCTTGCAGTAGTCCTCGGAGTCTTCTTCGTCGGCCGTGTTCTCGGCCTCATCGACGGATGATGACGACGAGTCGGGCGAGTGGCTCATCTGGTTTCCGTACATCTTGTGTTGGGCGAGGGGCGAGTTTGTATTCTGCACACTGCGGGGTTGCGGTCAGTATAAGATTGGGGCAGGCATGCAATGCAGGCAGAGCCTCCTGAACAACATGGGTGCGCGCAGGAAAATCAGTGCAGTGGGGGCGGGCGCCGGCTTTGGCGGGTGACGTGATGGATGGTAGCAGCAGCGGACGTACTTGTAGTGAAAGGACGGCGTCGAGCCTGACGGCGAAGTGTTCTGGCCGGCTTGGTTCTCCGACGTGATGATGGGCTTCAGGTCCTGGCCCTTCCGTCGCTTCTTGCCGCCGTTGCTGTTTGCTGCGTTTGCGACCTGTTTGGCCTTGTTGATGGCCGCCTTCTTCATGTCGGTGCCATTCATGTTGGCTTCCCCCGCCACGCGGTGGGCTGGGCGGTGGGCGGGACTGGAGGCTCGAGGGTTGCTGGGATGCTGGGATGCGGTGTGCGGTCAGGCGCTCCGGACGCGTTGGGCAGCGCTCATGGGCGAGAGGGCAAATTCGGCTTCTAGCAGTGCAATATGGCAGACGCAGACGCTGGCGCCGTGTGGCTGTTGTCGCACTGCCCGCCGATTTTCTCAATTGCAATTGCTGGAGATGGGCTTAGCGCTCCCCTCCGCCAGCCTGCTGCTGTGCGGCCTGGTGATTGGTGCGTGTGTGGGGTGGGGGGGTTTTGACTGCACCGATGCGGACGGCCTGAGACGCGGGTGGGAGTGGGAGAGTGGGAGAGTGGGAGAGTATGTAGATGCGATGCGCGATTTGTGCACACTGCACACCTGTCTTGGGGAACACGATCAATGGGATTGGGGAACTGGGGAACGGGTATTGGGGGATGGACGACGGTGACGGAACTGGAAGCTGAGGGCTGCCCTGTTGTGTGTGCAGCGTGCTGCGCGTCGAGCCCGGCAGGAAGCAAGCCAGGCGGAATTTATGACATCAGACGACGGCTCCTTCAAGCTAGAAATAAGTCGCCTGCTACCACTTTAGTTTGCATCTAGCAAGCCGGCGATCCAGAAGGGAGATGCGTCTGCTGTGTTAGTCGACAGACAAGCCCATGAGGCTTTTTACCTGCCCGCCACACCAGCAACGGCCTGTCGTGGAAACGGCCGAGCAACACACACGTGCGCCTCAAATCACGCCTACCTGCACAGTCACAGAGGCACATTTCCATTCCAAGCTTCCTCAGCAGGCAGTCTGCACGGAAACTGTTCCCTTGCTCCTTCGCTATTTCCGCCTCGTCCTCCACGGTAGAAGCGCGACGCAACTCCAAGCAAGAACTCTCCTCCATATAATACACGTATATCCATATCCATACCCATACCCATCCATCGCTATGCAAAATTATTAATATCCAATACAAGCCCGTGTCACCCGAGCTGCACGTCACGCCCGAATCAACCGCTTGCACGTCCGACAGCAGAGAGCCGCAGTGGGCCCATTACTTGGCCGAAACCGCCGCCATCCACTTTTGCTCGTCCTTCTTGTCAAAGTGTAACAGCATGCCCAGCACAGGAATGAGCTGCTGCTGGTACTTCTTGTCTCGCTGTTCGAGAAACTGCAGCAGTACGTTCTTCAGATACACATAGTCGACTGCCTCTGCAACAACCCCGCCGCCCTTGGGTGTTGGAGACGCAAGTCGCGACCGCGTCGATTCAATCGAAGATCTTGACGATTGCGCCATGGACTCGGGGCCCCGTGCTTTCATCGTTCGCAGTTCGTCAGACATTGCCTGTGAGGATTAGTGAATGCCATGTAAAATCCCATACAAATCCATACCTTGCTCGACTTTTGCACCTGAGCCAGCCGGCTCTGAGTCTCGTCGAATGCACGGCGTAGGTCGCCCTTTTCCTTTTCCAGTTCGTGCGCCTGCTTCTCGCTTTCGTCCAATGCGTCCCGTAGCTGGCTCATGGCGAGTCGGACTTCTGACGCCTCCTCGCTGGCTTGCGCCGCTCGTTTCTCAAGCTCCTCGGTTTGCTTGCGGAGCTCCTTCTCGGCGACCACAAGATCTTCCTTGTCTTCTATAGCACGTGCCTGTGCACGCTCGGCGTCGCGCACCTTTTGCTTCAACTCCTCAAGCTCGCGACCCCGGCGGCGGCTGAATGTGCTGACCTGCTCCTCGGCCCGCTCACGCTCTTCGACGGCGACATCAAGACGCTCTTGCATCTCGCGTACACGTGCGTCGGCCCGCCCTTGTGCATCGTTCAGGAGCCTTCTCATCGTCTCCGCCTCGCGTCCGCGTTCGCTCAGCAACCGATGTGCATCTGCGAGCTCTTCTTCCAAACTCTCGCTCTTGGCGCGAACTTCCTTCATCTGAGTGCTGATTTCCTGCGTCTGGTCTTGCATGCTGTTCATAAGATCTTGAGCGCTCGCATATTGAGCAGACTTTAGCTGTATGTCGTCACGCAGGCTTGCTGCTTCGCGTGTAATCTTTGCAACTTCTTCCTCAAGATCATGTATCTTCTTGCGTGATGTCTTGAGCTCGTCCTGCGCCTTTGCTAAATCTTTCGTCAGCTTGTCTTTGCTTTCCATCACATCCTTTCGCTCCGTCTCGGAGTTTTGGAGATCTCGCTGGATTTTCTTGTTGGTCTCTTCCAAAGCCAGCCTTTGAGTAGTCTCCTGTTTGATCTTATCATTGAGCGTCTTGATTGTAGTCTCCTTGGTGGATAACTGGGAGCGAAAGTCGGCGACTTCAGACTTGAGATCCTTTTCACGGCTCTCCAGTTTGCGAACCTCGGCCGTCTTGCTGGAGAGTTCGTCCTTGGTAGTGCGTAGCTCGGCAACTTCTTTACGCAATGAAGTCAGCTCAGGCTGTGCCTTTTGCAACACCTCTCTCATATCAGTCAGGTCTTTGAAGCGAGACGCAGCAAGCTTTTCAGCCATCGACAGATCTGTCTGTAGCGTTTCGGCTTTGGACTTGAGTTCAGTAAATTCGGCAGTCATTGCTTCCCGCTCTTGCTGAGATGTCTCATTCGATGCCTTGTTCGTCTTTAGCTCTGCAATCTCAGCTTCGAGTTTAGCTAGGCTCTCTTGCAGGGCTGTCTTCTCGGTCTGTAGCTGCTTAACTTTGTCTTTGGCTTCGGTATGCTCAAGACCATAGTCGAGGAGATCTTGGCGCAAGGTATCAATCTCTTCTTGCATGTCTTCTTGGTCCTTGGCTTTCTTTCGAAGTAGATCAATCGAAGATGCCTTTTCAGCAACCTCACTTTGCAGTGTCTCAATCTCAACCGCTTTTTCTTCCAAGTCGGATTTGAGTTGCGCAACGTTCTTCAGGGCTTCCTCTAGCTGGGATGGCGAGAATTCCGCATCACGGGGACTGAGCAGTCCTTCGGCATCTCCTGCTTCACTTGGCGTAGCTTCCGGAGTCAATGTTCCACTGGGTTCGGGCCCCTTTCCACCCTTTTTATTCTTCTTGTTTCGGGCTCTCTTCTTTGCCGACGCACTCTGGGAGGTGGGGGTCGGTGGGGGTTGAAGGGTCGGCTCAGCCTTGGCTGCCGGCTTTTCGGTGCTTGCTTTTGCCAAATCCTTCTTTGCTTGCTCGAGCTCAACCAGAGTGCTGTCACGTTTTGCCTCTGTAGTCTTGAGCTGTTCGCGAACTTTGCTAAGCAGCCCATTCATCGTCTCGACCCGCTTTTCACTCTTGGCATGCGTTTCGCGTAATTGCGAAAGTTCAGTGTGAAGCTCGTCGACGCGGCGTTGAAGCGCTTGAATCTGGTCGTCTTCAACAAGCCTCTCTCCCTTTTCAGCGTGCAACTCGTCCAATTCCTTGGCTGTAGTCCGTAGCTTCTCCTTGAGCTCATTGATGGAAGTCTCATTTTGCTTGTGATTGTCCTTGTGCTTGCGTAGCTCTTCCTCTGCATTTTCAGCCCTCGTTGTGAGATGCTCAATGATGCTATTGAGTTCCTTCTCACGGTCGTCGGCGTCTTTTGTTAGTCGTTGATGGGTGTCCTTGAAAGAGTTCAGATCATTTGAAGTAGTCTCCAAGTTTTGCATAAAAGACTGGGCTGATTCCTGTGCAGTCGAAAGCTCCACCTTGAGCGACTTGTTCTCCTCCTCGAGCTTTTCAACCTTCTGCACGCTCTCCTCAAGTTGCGATTGCAGGCGGGGTAGTTCGCTGTCGTAGGAGAAGAAGTCTTCAGTTTCTTCGGTAGTCGCTGTTTCCTTGGACGCCTTGGAAGCGGAGGAAGGCGCGACAGACTCGGTCTGTGTAGAGTCGTCCTGCGGAGTGTCGGTGCTGGCAGGCGCTTGCGACTTGAGTGTCTCGACCTCTTCCGAAGCCTCCTTTGCGCGCTTCTCAGCATCCTCTAGCTTCTTATTGAGCTCGTCACGCTCCTTGGAGACGCGCTTGAGTTCCTCCATGAGCATGTCGCTTTTGACGTTGAGCTGACCCAGATATTCGACAAATGCGCCGGTGTCGGTGATGGAGGTAAGGGGCGTGTATTCGCGTAGTGAGCCTTCAAAGGCATCAATGGCGCCAACTCTGGCATGTGCAATGCGGTACGACCGAAGGAGTTCTACAAATGGGATTAGCTTGGTACATTCGCCATTGAGTACCTAGATGGCAAGTACGCACCTGTGTATTTGGGTTCCAGCTTGTCCAGTCTACGGAGCCGCTGTTTGATCTCGGGTGGGATTTCTGGTGGCTGTTGCGGCTTCTCTTCAATTTTGGCCGGCTCAGCCTCTTCGTCCTTCTTGCCGTCGCCATTCTCGGCACTGGCATCCGCAGGCGGCGCTTCCTCCTTTGGTTGCGGGGTCGCTGCCGGACTCGGCTGGTCATCTTCCTCTCCTATGACAAACTCTGGGTCAAACTCAGAGGGGTCGGGGCCTTTGCCAGCTGGCGCAGCCCTGTTGGAGTCGGCATCCTTGGAGTTGGACCGCGCAGGCCGTGTCGCGGGCGAGAGCGTCCGTGAATTGGAGCGTCGCGCCGAAGAGGTGGATCGTGACGGGGTGGTGGGCTGCGTGGCTTTCTGGCGGGCCTGCTCTTCTGCTATCCTCGCGTCTATGGCTCCCCGAAGACGCTGTATTCATTGTCAGCTTGCTTCACTATAATGCGACTTTGAGGCTGCGGTACCTGGAACATGGTGGCGGTATTCTATGGAAATTATGAGAGAGAAGAAAACGACATGGGCCTGGGGACACCTAATAATTTGTCCTTAACACTACATGCAAGACCGAAACGTTGGATGAAAGCGAACACTATGCTGACACGTTCCGGGGTTGGACGGGGCTGCATGGGAGCAGCACCCATGTGCCATGCCCCCCGCTAGCATCAACCTTCGGTAAACTAGTCAAATCCCAACTTTTCCTCCCACCACAATCTTCCCCACCACCACCACTACAATCCAGCGCAATAGCAATGGCAAACGTGGAGATTTCGCTGCCTTTGCCCGTCCTGCCCGAGGGCTGGGCTGCCGAGAAGGATTTCAAGGCCATCGGCCAGCTGAGCGAGGCAAACGACCGCAATATCGAGCCTGTTGGCCCGCACTTCCTTGCCTACGCCCGCAGAGTACGTTCCTGCATTGAAGACATTTGTGTGCATCACTAACAATGGCGCCCTGTACAGAAGCGACACAAGCGCACATTCTCCGAAGACGACCGCATCCAGGCCCAGGCCAACGTTAAGAGCGTCGAGGAGGAGGATCCCGATGATGTCGACGAGCCCGAGGACCCGCTGTTGTTGCAGCGTGAGGCCAAGGACTGGAAGGTGAGATGGACATGGACTTTGCCAAATACATACTCGTACTAATACTTCATCAGTCTCAAGATCACTACGCTGTGCTCGGCATAACCCGCTACCGATGGCGTGCCACCGACGACCAGATCAAGCGTGCACACCGCAGGAAGGTGCTCAAGCATCACCCTGACAAGAAGGCAGCCAAGGGCGGAACTGAGGACGACCAATTCTTCAAGTGCATCCAAAAGGCCCACGAAGTTCTGTCAGACCCGGTGCGGAGGAAGCAATTCGACTCAGTCGACGAGGGTGCCGAGGTTGAGCCGCCATCCAAGAAGGAGACGCAAAAGGGCAACTTCTACAAGCTCTGGGGCAAGGTCTTTGAGGCCGAAGGACGCTTCTCCAACAAGCAGCCAGTTCCCAAGCTTGGCAATGACAAGAGCACCAAGGAGGACGTCGAGCACTTTTACAACTTCTGGTACAACTTTGACAGCTGGAGGACGTTTGAGTACCTCGACGAGGATGTTCCCGACGACAATGAGAACCGCGACCAGAAACGTCACGTGGAGCGCAAGAACACGGCCGCACGCCGCAAGAAGAAGACCGAGGACACTGCACGTCTGAGGAAGCTGGTCGACGACGCATTAGCTTTGGACGAGCGCATCAAGAAGTTCCGTCAAGCCGAGCATGCGCAAAAGAACAAGCGCCGTCTCGAAAAGGAGGCTGCACAGAAGCGTGAGGCTGAAGAGGCCGAGGCGAAAAAGGCAGAGGAGGCCAAGGCGGCGGCTGAGAAGGAAGCGGCTAATAAAGCAGCCAAAGCCGACAACAAAAAGGCAAAGGAGGCGGCGAAGAACGCAGCCAAGAAGAATAAGCGTGTTGTGCGTGGTGCTGCCAAGGATGCCAACTACTTCCACGGCGCTGGAGACGCACCTGCTTCTCAGGTTGAGGCTGCACTCAACGATGTCGATCTACTCATCACCAAGATGGACCACGAGGAGTTGGCCGACTTGACTAGCAAGCTTAACAACGTGAAAGACGCTGGCAAGATCAAGGAGATTTTCACGGCGGAGGCTCAGCGTCTCATTGGCGCTGCGAAACTCACGCAGGGCGAGCTCAAGGCCCTGGTTTAAAAAATAGCGCATCTTGCACCCACTTCTAGATAGACATGTAGACTTTCGCTTGATAACGACAATTGATGCTCGCGATGAATGCCAATGCCAATTCTTGTCCCTCTCTTTTACTGCAGCCCTCGCCTCCCCTTGCAGGGCCCCCACTTGTTCACATGTATCCGACGCATCGCGCGGGTGCTTCCGCGTAGGGCCGGGAGGTGATGGCGGGTGGGCGGGTGGGCGGAAAGCGCGACACACGACCAAGAAGCCAAGCACTGCCGTCACCGGAACAGGCTGTACATGAACACCCACACAGCTGGTCTTGGCCCTTGGTTCCGCCTACGACACATGCACGCATCTCTCCCTTCTTCTACGCCTGCCTCTTCCACAGTCGAGTACCCCGCAAGAAGCAAGACGTTTCCCCCGCGCCAAGGGCAGTTTTGCGACGCACAACAGCACCGATCGTGCGCAAGCCCACGCTCCAGCAAGTCTCTCGCGGGCGCTCTCACTCGCACTCCGCTCGTCTGCCATTGGGCTTACCGGCAGCCCTCGTGCACGTAATATCAACCCGACACCACCATGAGCGCGTCCCCCACGTCAAAGGACGGCCGACATGCGTCTCCAGTCCCCAAGTCTCTAGCACTTGCCGGAAGTCCGCTGGCAAGTCCGCTGGCGAGTCCGCTAGGAAGTCCACTACAGCATCCAAATGGCGTAAAGATTGCACAGGACGAGGTACGGCGGCCGTCAATCCAGTTCCTGGCACATAGAAATGCATCGCTGCCCAGAGGTACTCCGAGGCCCCGTGAAAGGCGACGGTTGTCGTCACCGCCACCTCCGCCGTAAGTACTGGCGCGCAGTGCCCCAACTATAAGCTAGGCTTTTGAACGTATCAGCTGACCTAATCGCAGTGTGTTCCAGCCTCGTGTATCGTTTGACACGTTCGACAAGCCCGCAGACTTCATCGAAGAGAGCTCCTTCACATTGATTGCCAAACACAAGGACTATGAGTACACCAAGCGCTCACGGACCTTCTTGTGCGGCTTCGACGAGAACGAGTATTCCATATACGCGCTGCAGTGGCTCATCAGTGAGTTGGTCGATGACGGCGACGAGATTGTATGTCTCAGAGTAGTTGAAAAGGAGGATGCGATAGCCAACGAACGCAGCGTAGAGACGGGACGATATCGCATGGAAGCTGAGAAGACCATGGCCAATATACAGGACAAGAACCACGACAACAAGGCAGTGAACCTGATATTGGAGTTTTCAATAGGCAAGGTCAACAAGGTCATTGACGATATGGTGTGTATATATATGAAATGACTGGGCCACGGCTAACAGCGACGCAGATCAACCTCTACGAACCCGCAATCTTAGTTGTCGGAACGCGAGGCAAGAGTCTTGGGGGGTTTCAAGGCCTACTTCCTGGTAGTGTCTCGAAGTATTGTTTACAGCATTCACCAGTTCCAGTGATTGTTGTCCGCCCAACATCCAAGCGCGACAAAGCAAAGAACAAGCGCACGAATGACCCTGACCGGCAGACATACAAGGATATTCTCGCCAAGAGCGAAAGTCTTCCGGATTACAACAGCCCACGCAACAGCTACTTTGCAAATGAAGACGAAGCGGTGGGACTTGGAACTGCTGCAGCCGCACCTGTACCCAAGATTGTTGCGGAAACACATCCCTTGGCACAGGTCGAACATGCGCAAGACAGCGATGACGACGACGCAGGCACGGGACATCACACGCTCATTGGTGATGACCCGCGGAGTCCAGGCCCGATGATGAAGAGCCCACACTTGCAAAACCTCGACAGCCCAGAGCTGAGTAGCCAGTCGAGCAGCGAGGATGAAGACGAGCAAGGTGCGCCATCAACTAAATCTGGAACAACTGCTGCGGATGAAGAGGTAGGTGCAACCGACAAGTCGAGCGCCAGGGATGCGGATGCAGAGGCCCGAAAGAGCTCCATGTCGTATGTGGAGGGTCTCACGAGTAAGACTCCCCAAAAGACAGACGAGGCATCCGCGGCGCCAAGGGAGTCAGGAGGTGCATAGTCATGTACGAAGTATAATACCCATTTGATGCGTCTGTAATTTACTGCCTGAACGCTTGGTACGTACAAGGCAGCATGTAGGCAGGACATTGTAGACCCAAGCATGATCGCCCAAATGACGTTTCGTGTGGCGGCGGCAGCGCCGCAAGGTGCTTGCGCGTTCCTGAATGCCGAGTCTGTCCCTCACTTGCGTAACGATGTGATCTTACACGAACACTGAACTCTCCATGTGTCAACGTATCCTTACCGTGCCGCCGAGTTAATGGATGCATGCATGTCTGCCTTGACCAGCACGCACTGGCAGTAGTAATTACCTCCGCATAGCCACAAATTCACTCCAACCGCCCACCCGATGATTCCAACGCTCCAAGACGACTGCGACGAGTGCGTGCCGGACTATGGCTTGCACCGTAGTCCCATGGCAGTCGCCATATCTGCACTCCCCTTCATCCTCACCTTCCTCGTCGTCGCATTTGTCGTATCGCACAAGCTGTTCCCTATCTTATCAGGCCACGCGCAGCGGAAAGCGCATCATGACGCCCCTCGGCTGCCTGGCCTCGTCGCGCGGGAGAGAGCCTCGATCTTGAAGCAGCTCCGGCCAAATGCCCGGATTATTGCAAACATCATCTTTGCCACCAATTTTGCCCTTTCCGCCGTCTTGGCCGAGCTCATCCTGTGCGAGATCTCCAACACGGTGAACCGCGCCACCAGAACACTCGCCCTCAAGATCACCCTGCCGTCGCTGCTCTTCCTCTTGGTCGTCGCGACCCCCGCAGTTATATTGCACTCGGTGATTTCTGGGACTGGTCTGGACATTACCGGCGAACAAAAAGGTCGACGCAGGGTAGCATGGGTGTTGGAGGTGTGTGGGCTCGCAGCATGGCTGGCGGGCTTCTGGTATGTTGGCAGAGGGATGCTGGGCTCATACCTACATCAAGAGGAGCATGAGCACTCATTCAGTGAAGGCTGTCTGGAGAGGATAGGCATCATCGGCATCAGCTTGATGGCCTCGCTCGCAGGCTTCGCCGCCATATCTGCCATGTGGCACACCTTTGGCGTCAAATACCGCCCAGTAAGCCCATATTTCCTTTTCATCGCACCTTTTCTGGGTACTAAACATTACAGGTTTCTGAATCGGACATTGCTCGAAAGCAAGCGGGCATACAGGCAACAAATGATATGCTCTTAGCCAAGGAGAGTCGGCTTCGCGCTGTCGAGCGCAAACTTGAAGACAACCCTCAGAAAGGCTTCATGGGTCGCGTAGTAGGGACGATTCGAGGCAACCCGGATATGCAAGAGCGGAGCACGCTGCAAGTGGAGATTCAAGGCCTTGAAACTATGCGTCAGACTCTCCAGAACTCGCTTACAGTGCTGCGATCCAGGCGCCAGTCTCAGCAGCGCTCGCATACCGCCCATGGACGCGTGTGCAACATGGTCTCGTACGGATTTGCAGTATATTGTGCGTATCGCATCGCCGCTACCGCCGTCTCCACGCTCCGCCGCTTTTCCTCGCCCAATGCGAGCTTCTCGAGTAGTGATCCGATTAACAATTTCCTTGCGTTACTAGCGAAACACTGGGACCCGACCATTGACCGAGTGGCCTGGAGTCGCACAATTTCTTTCCTGCTGTCTGGTGTCATGCTGCTTTTGTCGTTCAATAGCGTTCTACAGACCTTTTTCCTCTTCGCGAGAGTTGTGCCTGGTCTTTTGCATCACACAAAGTCCAATTTCGCACTCATCATTTCACAGATTGCAGCGACATATGTCATCAGCTCTACCTTGCTCCTCCGAAGTAATTTGCCGCCTGAGATGAAGAACAAGATTGGGGATGCATTGGGTGCACCACTGGAACCAGGCTTCACTGAGAGATGGTTTGAAGGCTGGTTCTTGGCAGCTAGTGCAGCGACCATTGTAGGTCTCTGGCTTGGTAAACGACTAAAGGGGAGGGAATGGGATGACGATGTGGATGCAGGGGATGCAGATGTCGAAATGGGAAAGCGGAGCACGTAGCTTGACATGTCGGTAGTTTGACCAAGCAATTCCAACATTTCCATTATCATTACCGAGAAAACCTGGAATACGGTAATCTTTCAGCACCGAGGTCAGGAATTAGGCTGAGCCCGATGTACGTATTGACTGACAACAACCACCGGGCAGCTATGCACGAGCACAAATACCCGTTCCCGCTAAAAGCACGCAACACGCAACACCCGCCCGCTTGCTAAGCTACCCACATGAAAGCGCGTGCAGCCTCTAAGCACACGCGCCATGCGCAACATTTGATGCAATTGACGTCGGTGTTGCCCGATCCAGTGTGCTTTCGCGCTGTGACGTCAGATGTAAGTGGGGCAGCTTTTGGCCCATGAAAAGAGAGGAGGGGGGCTGCAAGTCTGCGCGTGAACACTACACCTACATCTAACATCTAACACAAATCTCGAGGTACGTAAAAGAGAGCTCCAAGGCAAAAGGTTGTTTGCGAACGTTGTGGTTAATTGATGAGTTAGATCTCTATCAAAACTCGACGTATGCAACCCCCCTCCCATCACCATATCGCCATCACCATGGCCATGGCCATAGCCAACCCCCTTCCTCGCAAACCATTATACTAACAAACCACTCGTACACACAGTCTCCAACCCTCACTCAACTCAACTCAAAACCAACCCTCAACCTCAACCTCCCCACCCCAAAACAATATGTCCGCCCCCAACGCCGGCCGCCAGTCCCCCGACCCAGAGCGCCAATCCGGTGCGCAAACCGGCCAGACCACCGACAACGTCAACGCGCAAGGCGGCGGTCCCAAGGAAGGCGCGGAAAAAGCCAGCGACAAGACAAAGGAGAGCCTGAGCTCTAACCCTGAGCACCCGCTCAAGGAGCACAGCGAGGAGACTACGTCGAAGAAGGTTTAGGTTTAGCATGGAGATGGAGGATGTGAGATGGATGGGTGAAAGACCTAGATGTGATAATTAGGCAATCTGAAGCATGAATTGAAAATTCTAAATCGTATGTTCTTGCGTTTTGATGTGGTGGAGACGCGACGCCCGTCTCTGTGTTGGTTGGTTGTAATGCTTTGGCTCTCTCTTGCTAAAGTGACGATGACGACGATGGCGCTTCGCAATCGTCTTGCACGCCATGTTGTGAGGATTGCGAGTACAAGTCTTTGCGCAGAATTTATCTGGGACGATCGTGCATGGCATGATAGGAGTACATAGTACCGGCATCTACCCATCCATGTACGTACTGTAGTAGATGCGCGCGGGCGCACATGTAGGTTCTTTCGCCGTCGTTGGTCGTAGGTTCGTAACTGCACCTCGGTACATACGCAGTTTGGATAGCCAGCCCCACAGCGGATACCTCGTACATACATGACCCCTGCCTTCTCTTCATGCCCCTCACATCTTTTTTTTTATGTGTATATATTTTTTCTAAACCAAAAACTTCCATAATCACCACGGGCGCTTGGTCTAGGGGTATGATTTTCGCTTCGCATCTTTGTGCGTAATTGTGAAAGGTCGTGGGTTCAATTCCCACAGCGTCCAGTTTCTTTTGCTTTTTTTGCTGCTTTTTTTTTGGGAGGGAAGGGGGATGGGGATGGGAGGGGTCTAGGAGGATTCAAGGAATTCACTAACGTGTGTGTTTTTTTTGTGTTACAGTTTTCACTCAGGTATTTGATTGAGTCTAGATGTCAACACTCAGCTACTCTTAGTGATGTTGTGCGGATCATTGACAACAGGTGTAGATTGCTGTGTTTTAGATACATGTGATCGCAAGAAATCAGGAAACTCCAGTGGTTGGTGTTTTACTCCACAATTGATTCGTCGCTGCTTGGTTGGTATAGTTCCTATCAATCTAGCTTGCATTCTAGGAAGGTAAGTAAGCGGTTTGCTATCCGGCGTTGTTATGAAGGTGAGTAGTTGCAACAAACACGTGGGTGTAGGTTTCATGTCGTGTTTTTGTTCAAATTGCGACATAGAAGCGCGTGGAAGCTTGGTACTGATTTGTATATCTACTGCTGGAAGGGTTTCGTGGAGGGCGTTGAGTTTGCTTTTAGTATCTATGCGGGAATTGAAGGTTCGTACGGGATATGGTCAGGGGATTGGTAATAATAGCCTTCTTGAGCAGTTTCTGTGAGTGGTAGTTTGGCGATGTGTGGATTGTCGTCCAATTTCTGTTGTTAGAGAATGAATAGCTAAATTGAGATGATAACCCAACCGTTGTAAAGATAGTCTTACAGGGCTAGAAATAGCTGAGGAGGGCGTTTGTGAAAGCGTTCCTGATCGGGGGAGGTTCTTACCTTTTTCCATCCTTTTCTGATTGAAATAGCGAAAAGGAGATATATCCTGCATTTACAATGACATAATGTGCTTGGCTGTAGCGTCTCATCCCCTTCGCGGCGAGTGAACGAGTCAATATTGTTGTTAGGCATCATGTTGGTCTTCGTAAAAAGCGAGCACTGAGACATGATTTAGCTTCTAGCAGAGGTCTCAGACTTGTCTCGGTAACCAACAGAGCGCAATTACACCGTATGTTTCTCTACTGACTTGTAATGTGATGTCGTTGCCACAGTCAGGCTGAGCCTGATTTCCAAAGGGAGGCATGCTCGGCCTATCAGTCACTTTGGGGACCTTGGAGTCATCCTTGAGAACACAGCATCCAAGCCGACGTGCGTAACGCTCAATGAGGGAATGACAAGGAGAGAACTTGGAATGTCAAAAATCGTAGCATTCCCGCGGAGGTTTGCGCAAGGCTGAGAGGGTGCCTTCGCCACCACACAGCCTTATCCACTGCATCAGCCCACCAGCCCATAAGCCCTTGATTCCACAACAATCAACCATAGTATCCATCCTACGACTCACAATTGTTTCACTGTTGCATCTTAATCCCCTGACTTCTCATGTCCACAGACAAGCACATTCCAGCGTCCCGCAAGGCCCACAGCCTTCTCTTGGATATCCAACAAGAACTATGAGTCATAGCCTGATATGCTTACAGCGTCAATGAAATCATATTTGCATACGTTCGGTCGGACAACCGACAATCTGTAGAGTGGGTTAGGTTATCCATAGGACGTTTGCTTGTCTTGTCGCATTACACGTGCAGGGATTTACCCCTACAAGGCTTGCCGCTTGCCCCGCTTCGCGTGTTGGCAACCTTAGACAATTCCTCACGCGTCGCCTTTATCATCTGGTTGCTGCCTCACGCCATGCAAACTGGCAAATATTAGAGATAGTATAACTACCACCCTGTCTGCATCGTTCTATTTTCAACATTTTGGTATTTACTTCTTCATTGTACCTTGGTAGACTAGGTGCTACGCGTCGTATTGTGTCCTGTCCGAAAGCCTCACTAAGCCATTCAATCATGTCGAACGCACCACGAGGTGGCGGCGACAGAGGCCGTGGCCGCGGTGACCGTGGAGGAGGTCGTGGAGGAGGAAGAGGCGATTTCGGTGGTCGTGGAGGGGGAAGAGGCGATTTCGGTGGACGTGGAGGGGGAAGAGGCGATTTCGGTGACCGTGGTGGTCGTGGAGGAGGGAGGGGCGATTTTGGAGGCCGTGGAGGAGGTGGGTTCCGAGGTGACAGAGGAGGTGGCGGATTTCGCGGAGACAGAGGCGGAGGTGACAGAGGAGGCGGCGGCTTCCGTGGTGGAAGGGGAGGAGGTTTTGCTGGCCCAGTGCCCAATGAGGTTTTTGTGTAAGATGAAGCTACAAGTCTTATATCATGTTATGGCGCGCTAACATACCTCTCCAGAAACTCTAGGGCCATTGATCCCAAGGTTGCAGAGGTTGAAGATGTCATGCATCCAATCGCGAAAAAGACGCTCGATCTGGGCAGCCTGAAGCTGTCAGAAGGCAATCCAATCCGCCCAGGCTATGGTACCAAAGGCATCAAAGTCGAGCTCACTGCCAATTATGTCGAGTTGCTACCGCCCCCCAACATGACGCTGTACAGATACGATCTCGACGTCCAACCAGAGGCCACTGGCAGGAAGCGTCATCGCATTATAGAGCTTTTGCTCCAAACGCCAGAGATGATCCCACACCAAAAGGATGTGGCGACTGACTTCAAGTCTACCATGATTTCCAAGGTCAAGTTGAAACACGACGAGACCTACATCGACCTCAGGTACCGCTCTGAAGGCGAAGACGAACCTACGGAGAACGCAAAGGAATACAAGATCCGCGTGAAGTACACCAATACCCTGAGTGTCGGCGACTTGGTTGATTGGATGAACTCGACAAACACTACCGATTATGCCAACAAGCAGGATATCACGCAGGCGCTCAACATATACCTCAATCATTATGCCAAAGCATCGAATTCATTGGCAACGATTGGCTCATCAAAGAGCTTCTCCCTCGGTCAGAACGCCACTAAAGGAGACCTTGGTTCTGGCCTGGAAGTCATTCGTGGCTTCTTTTCAAGTGTGCGTGTAGCTACTTGTCGGATCTTGGTCAACATCAACGTCAGTCATGGCGCATTTTACAAAACAGGACCTCTGCCGATACTAATGGAAGATTATGGCACTCGAAACACCATTGCCTTGGAGAAGTTCCTCAAGCTTGTTCGCGTTCAAACCTCGCATCTGCCTGAGAAACGGAACAAAGCCGGTCAGGTGATCCCTAGGGTGAAGACTATATTCGGGCTTGCAAGAAAGGATGACGGCCACAAGCTGGAAAGACGACCAGAGATCAAGCAACATGGCGCAGGTGCTAGGGACGTAAAGTTCTGGCTCGAGGGTGAGGCCAGCGCCCCAGCAGCAGCCAAACCAGGCGCCGAAGGAACAAAGGGTAAAGGTAAAGGCAAGACCCCAACGAAAGGGCCTGCAACCCCTGGCAGGTACATCAGCGTGTATGAATTTTTCAAGCAAAGTGAGTTACCTGACATCGTTTCACAACCTTTGGCTGATGAGGATGTAGCATACAACAAGACTCTCCAGAGGCCCGATCTGCCGGTGGTCAACTGCGGCAACCGCGAAAACCCCATGTATCTACCAGCAGAGGTCTGCCACGTTGTCCAAGGTCAACCGTCAAACGCAAAGCTCGACAGCCGCCAGACGCAGAGCATGATAACGCATGCTGTTCGTAAACCTTGGCTCAATGCCAGGTCAATTCAAGACGAGGGCATAGCAACTGTCGGGCTGGATGAGAAGACAAATCTACTTCTTGTACGTTTTAGTCACCGTGTCCTACCGACCCAAACTAACTCCACATAGAAATCAATCGGCCTGCAAGTCGGCCCAGGACTCATCAAAGTTCCTGGTCGCATCCTCAATGGTCCCAAGGTCATCTACAAAGGCAACAAGACGGCCGATCCACGCTTCGGAAGCTGGAACATGATTAATATCAAGTTCAACACGGGCGCATCACTCAAAAAGTGGTCGTACGTAATGGTGTCGTTTGGGCGCGACTGGTTCAACTCGCAGGCCCTAGGAGATGTCATGCAGGAATTCTATCAGGGGCTAATCAAGATTGGCCTGAATGTCGACGCGCCAAATCCAGGTAAACGCCTCCTGCTGAACCACCCAGACGACCCCGGCCTTGAACCTTTCTTGAAAGCAGCTGCTGATAATAACGACCTCCTCTTTATTGTCCTACCCGAAGCCAGCGTACCGCTGTACAAGCGGATCAAATCGCTCGCTGACAAGAAATACGGTCTGCACACAATCTGCTCCGTTGCTTCTAAGCTAGCTAAGGATCGTGGACGTGATCAATACATTGCCAACGTAGCTTTGAAGATCAACCTGAAGCTCGGTGGCATCAACCAGATTGTGGAGAACAAGAATTTGGGTATAATAGACCAGGGTAAGACAATGGTCGTTGGCATCGACGTTACACATCCGTCGCCTGGCTCAGCACAGAATGCACCTTCCGTCTCCGCCATGGTGGCTTCTGTGGATAGGTTCTTGGGCCAGTGGCCCGCGACTTTGCGCGTCCAAAAGGGGCGACAAGAGAATGTGGAAGAGCTCAACGAGATGCTCAAGTCACGTCTCAGCCTCTGGAAGACCAAAAACAATGCTCTCCCTGAAAACATTCTCATCTACCGCGACGGTGTCTCAGAGGGACAGTACGACATGGTTCTCGCGCAAGAACTCCCCTTTCTCCGCAAAGCATGCAAAGAAATGTACCCAGCCACCGACACCAAAAAGGGACTCCCCCGCTTCACCATCGTCATCTGCGGCAAACGCCACAAGACGCGTTTCTACCCCACAAAAGACCAAGACTGCGACCGGTCCGGCAACACCAAACCCGGCACCGTCGTCGATCGCGGCGTAACCGATGCGCGAAACTGGGATTTCTTCCTCCAGGCCCACGCCGCGCTTCAGGGAACCGCTCGTCCCTGCCACTACTACATTGTGCACGATGAGATATTCCGCCAAATCTACGCAAAGCAGATTCCGCCCCAGTTTGGCAACATTGCGGATATCGTCGAGGATCTCACGCACAACATGTGCTACCTGTTTGGGCGTGCAACAAAGGCTGTGAGCTTGTGTCCACCGGCGTATTATGCTGATTTGGCGTGTGAGCGTGCTCGTTGCTACCTGGCCAGCCTGTTCGATACGCCTACGCCGAGTGCGGCGCCCTCTCTGGCTGGGGGGTCGGCGGCTGGGGCGGCTGGCCTTGCGCCGAGCGTGTCCGATGTGCAGATTCACCCGAAGCTTAAGAACAGCATGTTCTACATCTAGTGTTGTACATGTATATGAGAGACCCTTTGCTGAGGAGAAGATTGGAAAAAGATTGGAGCATTGAAAGCTGTTTGTCTAGTAGAAAAGAAAAGAGCATTGTTGTATACAGAGAGGGAAATCAGGCGTCGATGACTTGACTATAAATAAAGAAGCTGCATAACAGCCAAATACATTCGTTTACACTGAATTTCTACCGTTTGGACTGAGTTCCTACTCTTGAAGGTAGGCACTCACCTTGCTTGTGATATCTAACACTGTCTGAACATGCCCGAAGTTGTTGGAAGGTAAGATCAATGGTAGAATGGAGCAGTCACTGCTGCATATAGATTAGTCGGCTCATATGTGGTGCCCATATAGGCACAGCTGCCGGAGAAAAGAAACGCAAACCCCTACCACTCCTGAACCCAACACGTCAAATCCGTCCACTGTTTCCCCGCCCTCAGCGCAACCGGCAGCGGAAAAATAGCCAAAACAAGCTCACCCCTGACCTTTACAAACCTCGTACAAAGCTTCCTGCGCGAAATACACTCATCACATGCAGTCTCCAAATCTGCGCCGCCCATGGATCTCGGGCTCGGGCTCATCCTTGGCCATTTATCGTAATTAGTGTAGCACATCCCGACATTGCTGATTTTATCTCGGTTTTTCAACATACGCCGGTACGTCCGCTGTTTGATGTCGTCGTTCAGGTAGTTTGAGCAGAACTTTTCGCAGACGGCGACGTGGAAGTCTCGGGGGAGAGTGGTGGGGGCAGTGGTGGGGTGACCGGCGGATTTTCCAATCGTCCTCGAGTCGAGGTTTTCTCTGGGAAACCAGAAGTAGATGCGGGTTTCGGCGAGGATGCTGGCCAGGTTGGAGAGGGGGTAGACGGTATCGTATGTGGATTTGATGTTGGAGAATATGACGTCCGTGTGGATTAGCTCGACTAGTTCTGCGGCTGTGGTGTGGGTGAGTTCGTCGTAGTTTAGAGGGTAGGTGATGCGGGGGACTTCGTTTTGGAGGGGCGTGAAGACTCTTGGTTGTTGGGAATTGCATGATTCTTTGGGTAATGGTGATGGGGTAGTAGTAGTAGTATTTGCGGTGCTTGCTGAGCGGGTTGGAATCTCTGGCTGAGGAGCGCCTGCAATGACGGATGGACTTTTCATTGCTCGTTTGCGCACAGAGCCCAAGTCCATGGATGCACCCGAGCGGCGTTTACCCTTTGATGATTCAATAGACGACCGGTGGGGTATTGTTGGTCCTGTATCGTGCACAAGTGGCTGTGAATCCCGGTGCGAATTCCTTTGTGTCTCCGTAACTTGTTTCTCCAGCGGCGTTTCCATCACATCTGTAGACTGTTGTGTTTCTTCTGGCACCAAGACCGTGATATCATCGCTATCCTCACCGCCCACAACCTCATCGTTCACAGCCTCCTTCTTCACTTCGACCCACCCGTCTTGAGTCCCGCCAACTTTGTAATTGGCCTGCGGATCTCGCACAATCACATCCAAAATGGCCACTGCGATGTCTTCTAACGCTCCCCGTGCGAACTCGCGACCTACGCCATGTTGCACGACCCTTTGCAGGTCGGCGTCGCTGAGGCTCTGGAGCAGGCTTCTCCGCGAACTTTCCAGCGTCTTGTCTTCGGAGAGCGCGAGGAGCGCTTTGAGATAGGAATTCACGGTTGAAGACATGAGGGGGTTTGGCTGTTGGTGCTTGCTCGCCCTCATGAAGGGATAGAATGGTGAGTTGAGGTTATCTCAGCGTGCTCAGAAGGTAAGTCGCGTTCACGCTAGACCCTAAAGGGCCTAGCGTATTTGACTAATGAGAGTAAAGGTAAGAGCGGAAATCAAGATTGTGTCATCACGTGCATGGGTACACCGAACGACAGTACAGACATGAGATATGTGGAATGCAGTCTCATCGCTTCGAAAAAAGTAGGAATTTCATCGCAATTGATTTATTATTTGATTCATTTCATATGGCACGATCATGTTCTCGAGTGGAGCAGGTGGTACCTAGGCGACGATTACATAGAACGCTGCATCCTCATTCACCACCCAAGATTCGGCTGCGCAACAAAATCATACACAAACACCTGCGCAAGCAACGGATCCGTCTCATTCTATCGCATCCTTCTTAGCGACAGAAATTCAATGGCTTGTATATGAATCAAACAACATACCTTGAGTCTATCATGTCCCGGATCAAGATCGAACTGTTGTCGCGCCGCCTCGTCCTACAGTACCACATAACGCTAGCATCAGATCTCTCTCGTCCTAACAAACAGCCCCAAACGGTCCTGCCCACGTACCTTGAACACAACGATAAATCCCATATCCCAGATGCTCTCTCTCTTTACGTTAGTTAGGTTAAGCGGGGTATCTAGTGGGCGTCCGCCTTTTGGTGCTTCGGCGAGTAGCTCTGGGTGCTCGGCGTAGAGGGCCATAAAGGCGGCTGCGCGGTCGCCCTTTTGTTCGGCGGTGACATTGGGGTTAAAGCGGAATGTTGCTATGCGCGTCACTGGTGGTGATGATGAGCAAGCTGTCACGTCGCCTTTGTGTTGGTCGGCCATGTTGTATGTTGCATGTACAAACGAGGTAGTACTGATTGCAACGAGAGATGCAATGCGGAAAAGCATTGCGTTGGGAGAACGAGAAGAGACAGTCTTTACATCTTGAACATGTGCCGGCAAGTTATACCTAATCCCAGCGGTGTGTGCATGTACTGGCGCGCCAAGGTGGCCTTACAGGTCGTCGGTGTACATGGAGCGTTGTTACATGCGGGCGGAGAGCCGAGATTTCCAACGTCACTTCACTTCACACTTTGGGCACAGAGAAGATATTAACAACGAACTTTTTTTCCATCATTCATTCCATATAAGTCAGCTGCTATGAAAACTTTCAACTCAGGGCATACTAGCCGTGACGTGCTACATTGTACAAAAAAATTCAAATGGGGGTATCGTGATATAAAACGTAAAAGAATCAAACAAGGGGGGATAGTGCAGTCGTGAAAATCCCAAACTCTAACCTCTCCTCCATCTATGAAAACACTGAACAGTGGGATATAGGAAACTCTCATGCCTCTGGTATGTGTTGTTTTTGTAGTTCTCGCCTTTTTTCACCTTTTTTCCCGTTTTTCCCCGTTTTTCAACCTTTTTCGCTGTTGTTGGTGTTTGCATCGTGAATGTGGACGTGATATCAGGGTAGCTTAGCAGCTGAGGGCGGGAAAAGCACAACTACTCGTTACGAGAAAGGTAATGCTAAACCATATCGGCCTGTGTCATAGGCTTCTTGTGGCTTGCCGTAGCCTCAGATGCCTCTGGCTCACGAGTGCGCTTGCCCAGGGTGGCAGTCTTGGGAACCAGCGGCTCAGAGAGGCCGTGTGAGCGGCGCGGAGACCGACGAAGGTTGGCAGCGGAAACGGGCACCTTCATCGCTCGAGTGGTCGAGCCTGTGGGGCGATTACCGCTGCTGATAAAGTTTGGCTCGGAGCACTGTGTAGAGCCAACCGTGGCGGTAGTGCTCCAGGATGATGATGGCTGTGATACCCAAGAATCCAAGGAATTGGGTGACTCCTGGGAAGTGGACTCCTGGGTAGAGGGTTCTTGGATATAACACTCAGCGCTACTAATGGCTGAGATGGTCTTCGAGGCCGCCGAGAAATGAGGCTGTGAGATGACGGGTGTCTCCAGCTTCTTATAGATGACGGGTGTCTCCAGCTTCACATGAGGCTGTGAGATGACGGGTGTTCCCAGCTCCACATGAGGCTGTGAGATGACGGGTGTTCCCAGCTCCACATGAGGCTGTGAGATAACGGGTGTTCTTCCCAGCTCCACATGAGGCTGTGAGACGACGGGTGTCTCCAGCTTCTCATGAGGCTGTGAGATGACGGGTGTCCCAGCATCATCTTTTAGGCCAGCCTTTTGAGTAGACTTGGGCTTCTCGTACGCAGACATGTCAATGTACGGCATAATCCCTTCGAAGGTTGGATCGTCGTGGGACCAGTAGAACGAGTCGTTGACATTAAGCGGAGGCCCAGTTTTTGGAATTCGCCCAGGAAATTCATACACCTCTTTTGCGGGCGGTATGTACATCTTCGTTGTCGTCTCCTCTGTCACGACTGGCACGGCTGCAGACTTAGAGGAGCTCGCTGCCGCTGTAGTCATGGGTTTAGAGGACGTTGCCGCGTTCCTGCGTGAAGTAGCGGGCGCATTGCTCGATGCGCCAGAGCTGGGATCCTTAGGTTTCCGATAAGTACGACAAATCTGGCCTGACTCGTCCCTGAACTTGCTTTCGAGGATATAATACGTGCGATCGAACATGCTTGGTTCAAGGACGACGCCTGTTTTCGCCAAGGTGTTCAAAACGCTCTTTATGATGCTATCATGTATCTCTTCCAGCGGATGCCGGGTGACAAAAGCATCTAGCTGGGTTAGCATAGTGTTGAATACGTGCGGATCGGAAAAATCTTACAGTTGGGTGGCAGTGTAAGCGGTCGAAGAGGCCGCATCGTGAACTAGTATCCTCCTAGTCGATACAATATATACCTGGCACTGTGTAATCAGTATATATAGAGAATAGAGTCGTTGATATATACTGACAGTCGAATGGTGAGCTTGAGGAGCCAGCTCTGGTTGTTGGCGCCCTGTTGAGTGATGAGAGAGGTGGTGGTGCTGGGAGGACTTTTTATACTACAAAGGAAGCGAGGGTCAGTGCAGCTCGCCGCCAATGCGGTCATTGTGCAATCCCTACAAGTGACTCTAACAAAGGCGACTAGCAAAGGTCCTTCAACGATGATTCGCTCCTGATTGCACGATCATATTCACTAGTGTCAGTTACCACGTACATTGTGCAAAGTAGCAGCATGTGTCGTGCGGCAACAGTGCCGTGCGGCAACGGCACAAGGCGACTCGTAGTTACCCTCACGTGCCCCCGCCTTTTCACTCTTTTTGTCTAGCGCCACGCTTACCCAAGTAACTATGCCAAGTAACCATATTTCCCCCCGCAAATGTGGACCGCGAGAACTCGTCAATCTCAGCCCTACCCGCCTTCGAGAAGCTTGGTAGCGCCACGTTCCGTGAACCCAACGCGCATATATCGGCCTACCAGCAACCTCCAATCCAGGTCTTGGCACCGTTTCCCTGCATCGAACAATGCGGTTCACCCATGGAACTTTCACTCGGCAGAAGGATGAGGGCTTGGCGATGCACCACACGCCCTCCCAACCTTGGGACAGGCTTGTGTGAATCATTGCCCGCCGCGGCGCCGCCTGCTTTTAACGCCGTTGTACTTTGTAGTCCTGCAGGACACCGCACTGTGAACATTGGTTGCATATGTCACTCCAACAGTTGGGTAAACGAGATACGCTGATCTCCGATACGTGAAGTGCGCGAACGAACAAAAACCCCTGGTGGGCCTTCTCTTTCCTACTGCATCTCGCACACGCTTTCCCAATACTTGGACCAACCACACCACCACACGGATCCACAAACGGAATCAGCAACCACCACCTCTACGCATACGCTCCCTTCGTCGCTGTCGCCTTATCTGGTTTTGGATCATCGTATCCTACAATATATACTAATATTCTCAGGTTGCTGTATTGCCGAGACAGTGACGACAGTAACCGCAGGCACGATGGTTGACAAGGTCAAGCGCCGCAGAGCGACCAGAATGATGAGAGAATCCCCAAGACGGCGGATATCTCAGCCACCAACAGGGCCAGCGCCTGTATCACCATACGGCAATGACAGTGAGACGACGACTCCCTTCGCAAGGACTGCCGCGCCGCTTCCAATCCCCCATTCCAGATTAGAGCTGCTCGAAGAGGCAATGCAGGAGCGGCCGCCTCCTCAGAAGCCCATCAGAAGGCGCGAGGAGGCCACTGAGGAGTTCTTTGAAGACGCAGATGACTGTGCGCTCGACTCGTCACCCCCACCGCCTAACAATGAGGAATGGGAGGATCTATCGAGCGATAATCCCACCCTGCCTGTAAGCACCCCCTGACAGATCACACTTGGTTCTATCGTGCTACTGACAATTCCCTTCTTGCAGAACCAGGGCAGCGAATCCTACCTCTTCCCTGGCACCTGGCCCGCCGCACTCTCCGATACCGCCCAGGCGCTCCGAGAAGTCAATGCCGCGACGGCTTCCTACGTCACCGCGCTCACACGCTCAGGCATCGGCCGCGCTACATGCAGTATCGGCACCGCGGCCCTTGCCACCACCAACACGGCCGCCTTTGCCCTGACCTCCTGGGGCTTGGCCAAGACCGGGTTTGGCAGCAATGACCTTCCCCGGCCGCTGCACAAATGGCTCCAGGCAAAGGAGGAGCGGGAGAAGAGGCGGAAGAGGAAAGAACAGCGAAAGAGGAATCAGGAGGTGGGGAATGGTGTGTTTGAGGATGGAGAGGGGAGCTTTACGCTAGGGACGAGGGAGAAAGTGGAGGATGCGTCGGAGGGTTACGAGGGTGAATGGGAGGCGCGGGAACTGAGGGGGATGGAGGCGGCTGTTGAAAGCGAGGGAGAAGACAATGCGATAGCGTCGTTGAAGGAGTTGGACTTTGACGAGGAGGAAGTGGAAGAGGAATATGACAGCGAAGAGGATGACGAGGAGGACGAGAACGAGCCTTCAGTGTTGATGGGATTTAATTTCCAAGACGAAGACTGACCCAGAATAGGGCTACGCTTGGTATTCTTCCTTAGCGCACCAGCGCCATCTCTGAAGATACACATGTCGAATATTGGATTCATAGTAAATTTTATCAGTGCAGTACGAATCATTGTCGTATTAGGGTAGTCTCGCATCATTTGTCCATGCATGTTCAAACTTACGTCGTCATCGCTATCTTACCATGTCTCCAAAATTGAAAAATGAAAAATCACCCCTTTTACAAACGAACAGATAGATAGAAAGGAAGCTACAACCTCTCCTTCTGCAGACCCTTCCATCCCCACTCCTGCGCAATCATCTCGGCCGCACGCTCGCCAATACCCAACACCGTCAGCATGGGATTGATAGTGGGCATTTCAGGAAAGACACCCGCATCCGCGATTCGTACGCCCCGGAGGCCGCGAACCTTGAGTTCGGGATCCACGACGGCGTTGGCGTCCTTGGTCACATCACCCATCTTGGTGGTGCCAGCCGGGTGGTAGACGGTGTGGGCGACGCGGCGGCCGTACTCTGAGAGCTGCTCGTCGGTGGTGACGTTGGGGCCCGGTGCGACTTCGCGCTTGATCCAGGTGGAGAAGGGGGCTTGCTTTGCGATTTCACGGGCTGCCTTGAGGCCGGCGACAATGGTGGCGGCGTCGTAGCCTTCTGGATCGGTGAAGTAGCGGAAGTCGAGGGCGGGCTTGACGGTGGGGTCGGAGCTGGTGAGGTAGATGCGGCCGCGGGAGCGGGGGCGGGGGATGTTGGGTGTCATGCAGAAGGCGTCGATGGGGGAGTCGTAGCCTAGTCTGTTTTTTGGCGTTAGTTACGTGCTTGAATATTGGGGTTATTTGCTTACCTTGCAGTGTTTAGGCAAAAGGGAATCTGGTAGCAGTGCATCATGATGTCCGCAATGTCGCCGTCGTCTCCTGCAGCGTTTTTAACCTCGCGGCGTAGGAAGATGCCTGCGTCAGAGTCCATGGTGGTTTGGTTGGCGGGTACGGGCTTGTTCAACTCCCACAAGATGATACTTTCGGGGTGATCCAGCAAGTTCTCGCCTACACCCGGAATATCCTTTACGACGGGAATGCCGAGGTCGGAGAGTTGTTGCTTGGGGCCAAGACCGGACAGCAGCATCAATCGCGGGGTGTCGACAGCACCTGCACAGAGAATAGTCTCACAGCTGGGGCTGAGCGTACGCTTCTCGCCATTCTGGAATGTGACGTCGACACCAGTAACCTTGTCACCTGAGACGTTGACCTTGCTGACCCAGGCGTTGGTAAGGACAGTCAGATTCTCGCGCTTCTCCTCACCACGGAGAATGGGATGAATGTAGGCTACACTGGCGCTGCTTCGTCGGCCGTCATCAGGGTTATATGATACGGAGAAGAAGCCGACAGACGGCTTGAGAGCACCCTTGGTCTTGATTTCGTGGTTGAAATCGTGGATGACGGGAATATCCATGGCAGTCGAGCACGAGTCGATCCAGTCTAGGCAAAGCTGATTTCGGTGCTTCTCGTGTACGGGCTGGACGGTGTTGCGAAGGTTGTCAAGTACACGCATAAAGGTCTTGAAGCTCCATCCTTTACACCCCTGTGCTTCCCATCTCTTGCAGTCGTACTCAAAGGGCCTGAACGAGATCAATGTGTTGTGTGATGAGCAGCCACCAAGGACCTTGGCACGTGAGTGTCGAATGTGAGAGTTGCCGTTGGGCTGTTCAGTTGTGCCGTAGTCGTAATCCAGCTCTCCTCCCAGGAGGTTGAGCCAGTCCTTGAGGAGCAATACACGGTCATCCATAAAGTCGCTTGGGCCAGCCTCGATCAAGAGGACTTTCTTGCTGGGCAGATACTCGGTAAGACGCGAGGCAATGACACATCCAGCTGTACCTCCGCCGACGATGACAAAGTCATAAGAGACATCCTTGGGGATGGAGGTCACTGTTTCAAAGGCCATTGTCGCGTATGGGATGGAAAGCGATGATGGGGAGAGATTAGTTGGCTTCTCACCAGTATTTCTCACGTAGAGGCAAGGTTATATATAGAGTTTAGTGTCCGGGTCATCGGTCGGAAAACTCAATGTTCTCTGACCGGAGCGGGCGTAACTCTCGGGGAGTCGGCAGAAGGCCGGATAGCGAACAGTGTGCTGTGTGTATGAAGCTGGGAGGCTGGTCGGTCGTGATCCCGCTGCAAGATTTGTCGTTTGCCTTCCAGATAAGACTGTGCTAAAAGGGCCTTTTTGTGGTTGGACCGTAATCTTGCACGTGCTCAAGCCACCTGCGGAGGGCCGCGATGGTGTTGCACCAACGTTGAAGTTGAGGATAAGCAGACTAAGAATAGATGTGTGGTTGCTCTGGATGATTTCAAGTAATGCCGTCCATCTCGCTTTATTGACAGCGCCGAAAAGGCTCCTCCTAATGGCGTCCTCAACGTCGTTCAACGACTCCGGAAGAAAAAAAGCTTCGATGGCGTCGAAGAACCGTCCGATGATGTGATTTACTCCGATGCAGACTAGCTTACCCCGCTGTAACTGCAGAAGCCGAGCGCGGGATCCTTGCAATGCCGTGCCGCACTTGCCCTGCCCTGATAGCAAGGCGGTGAATGCGGCAACAGTCGGAGTAAGTTTTCTGCCATGGGCGCCAGCTCCAACGGGCAACGCCATCCAGTTGGAATGTGCCTGCAAACCTCACAGTGAAGGACATTTTCATCTCTCCGCGCCCACATATCAGCTGACAAGTCCTGCGGCGCAGACATATCAATAGCTAATCTCTGAAAGGAAGACGAGGCGCAACCACTGCATCCGAGCTTCCCAGGCGCTTCAATTTCACCTTGTATAAAAGTTAGTACCAGGCGCATAGACATTAGTTATATCACCAGCTCGGCCTTGGCTAACAGTTGCAGAGTAATCGAGCCTTTTCCTTCCAAAGTTTGCTGGCTGCCACTTCGCATTGTGACGATTCATCTATTGCGCCCACCTCATGACCATGTCTCTCCCATATGCGCCCCGTTCTGCCTACTACGACGGCAAGATCCAATCGGGATCGTCTACATCCTCTTTCCAGACAATAGATCCCGCGACCGCACAGCCAGTCGCAAACATCCACACAACCACCCCTGCTGGCATAGACGCCGCCATAGCATCTGCACACAAGGCCTTTCCAGCTTGGTCAGCAACACCACCGATCGAGCGCGCCCGAATCCTGCAACGCGCAGCAGCCCTACTCCGCGCCCGAAACGATGAACTTGCGCGAATCGAGACGAGCGATACTGGCAAGCCCTTTTCCGAGACCTCAACTGTCGATATAGTGACTGGCGCTGATGTGCTTGAATACTTTGCGAATCTGGTCGGCGGAGGTGGCATGAACGGCGAGACGACACAGCTACGGCCAGATGCATGGGTATACACAACCAAGAATGCGCTCGGTGTATGCGCTGGCATTGGAGCGTGGAACTACCCTATACAGATTGCGCTCTGGAAGTCGGCACCGTGTCTGGCTGCCGGCAACTGCATGGTCTACAAGCCGTCAGAGTTC
Source organism: Pyrenophora seminiperda CCB06 (assembly GCA_000465215.2). Classification (NCBI taxonomy): domain Eukaryota; kingdom Fungi; phylum Ascomycota; class Dothideomycetes; order Pleosporales; family Pleosporaceae; genus Pyrenophora; species Pyrenophora seminiperda. Next base: position 300,152 of record KE747827.1, on the reverse strand, counting down.
ACACCACTGCACTCGACTGTCCTCGCAGACATTTACGCGGAAGCTGGCGTACCGGCTGGTGTTTTCAACGTAGTCCAGGGCGGCGGCGACGTTGGCGCATACCTCACTAAGCACTCTGGCATCGCCAAGGTCAGCTTTACCGGCCAAGTGTCGACGGGCAAGAAGGTGGCCGGTAGCGCTTCGGGCGAGATGAAGTACGTCACAATGGAGCTGGGCGGCAAGTCTGCGTGTGTGATACTGCCAGACGCCGACGTGGACCATGCCGTTGACGGCGCCATGCTGGCCAACTTCTTCTCCACTGGCCAAGTCTGCACCAACGGCACGCGAGTTTTCATCCCTGAAGCCATGAAGGCAGAATTTGAGAAGCGATTATTAAAGAAGATGCAATACATCCGTCCCGGCGACCTGCACGACCTCAACACCAACTTCGGCCCTCTTGTATCGAAGCCGCACTACGAAAAGGTTGTATCTTACATCAAGCACGGCATTGAAAACGACAAGGCAAAGCTACTCTGCGGCGGCCCCGAAACACCAACCTGGCTCGCATCCCACCCCAACAAAGCCTACCAAAACGGCTACTGGGTCCAACCCACCGTCTTCACAAACTGCACCGACAACATGAAGATTGTTCGAGAAGAAATTTTCGGCCCCGTCATGTCCATACTCACATACAAGACCATTGATGAAGTCGTCCGCCGCGCAAACAACACCGATGTCGGCCTCGCCGCTGGTGTCTTCACAAAGGACATCAACCTCGCGCACAAGGTCATTGCACAGCTCGAGGCGGGCATCACGTGGGTAAATACCTGGGGCGAGAGTCCGGCCGAGATGAGTGTCGGTGGCTGGAAACAGAGTGGTGTGGGAGTCGAGAATGGGAAAAAGGGTCTCGAGGCGTGGGTGAGGAATAAGAGCACGCTGGTGGAGATGGGTGGGGTTGTGCCGACGGTTTTTGCAAAGTTGTAGGTAGGTGAGGGGGGTTGTTTGTATATAAGTAGAATGGAGTATCATTGTCTCAATGTGGATGATTTTAGGTGAAGTATTTTCGAGGGGTTGTTGGGGATGTGTTTGTTACATTCACGGTGTGGGTGCGGTCTGAGCATGTTTACATGGACCAATTAATCTGATATCTTTTTTTTTGGTTTCCCTCGAGAAATAAAGCTGTTGCGGGGTATACAAGGTCCAATCTTCTCACACACACATAAATCTCCCACTTGTGTCGTTTTTTATCTTCCCCGTAAAAAAAGCCACAAGGGTACCGTGTATACCAAGCCATCCCTTCCAAAACAGACATCATTCTGCTATCTACAGATTTTATCTCAGAGAAGCCAAAGGACAGAGAACACACATACTCTTACCCTGATACCATTTTTTTCTTCCCCGCAAAAAAGCCACAAGGGCACTCACTGTATATACCAAGTCATCCCTTTCACAAAACACATCATTCATCTATCTACAAATTTTATCTCAGAGCGCCAAAAGAGCAGACAGACATAACCGCTCCAGCTACTCATTTTGTTTCATATCACCCTCTCAAAAGTCTTTTTGTTGTTTTTATATATACTATGTAAAGATATCTACTCACGCTCGACGCGCCCTTTTCTCCATCAGGTTTTGGGTAATCGATTTTCAGACAGAGACCGTCTCATAGCCATAGTGTAAGCTGTTTTTTGAAAAAACGGAAACATAGTGAGGCCGTGTGACTAGTTTTCCATGCCCATGGATTAGGCTGTTTTTTTTTAAGAAGACGGAGACATATTTTGGCCTTTTGGCTGTTTTTGGAGAAGAGGGAGACATAGCAAGGCTGTCTTACTGGTTTTTCATGCCCATGGATTAGGCTGTTTTTTGACAAGAGAGACACATGGAGGGGCGTCTAAGTAGTTTTTATTCAAAGACGGGCGAAGGGGCGTAATTTTCGGGGCGATATGGATATGGTTTCACATGTTGTTTACGGCGTTTCGTTGTTTAAGGGTATAAGATGTATATAGGCGTCTTTCTCGCCTCTATTTAAGTGAGGCTGGGGCGTTTTCACAGGCCTTCTCATGGCCGCGTGGGGTTATAGTTTTTTAGGAACAGAGGTCGCATGGGTTTTAGGGCGAGGAGTTTGTTTTGGTAGAGTATATAGAGACGACGGCCGCCCGGCGCCATGAGTGTTTTGGTAAAAAGGATTTCGCGGGCCGTTTCATGGCCGCGTGTGGTGATTATTTTTGGGAACAGAGGACGCATGTACGTCCTCTGCGTCAGATTTCGTTTGGTAGAGTATATAGAGACGCTGGCCGCCCGGCTCCATGAGTGTTTTAGTGAAAGGATTTTCGCAGGCCGTTTCATAGCTGTTGTGTCACTAATCTTTGAGACAAATTTATATAGATATATGTACAACTTGGCGCCCTTCCATCGAGTTTGCGGAATGGGGTTGCGCAGGCCTTTTCATCGCGGCTCTGCTGGTGATTTTCTGAGAACAGGAGACGCATAAATGCGTTAGAATTTATTTTGGTAGAGTATATGAATATAAATAGAGGGGCGGGGAGGTAGACAGACATGGGTTATTTTTGATATGCTTTTGAGAGAGAGAGGAAGAAGAAGATATGGTGTGGAGGACGTGGAGGATAGAATATATAGTGGCTTCTACGTCGAAAACGTGATGCTGATAGTAGAGGGTATAGAGATGTAGGAGAGGAGGCAGGCAGATATATGCTGTATTTGCCTTGGTCTTCAATGGAGGAGGGGATACAGGAGAAACAGATGTTGTATTTGCCGTGGTTTTTGATGGAGTAGAGGGAGGGAGAAGGCGAAGGAAGAGATATAGTAGCTAACAGCTCAGATTTTATAAACATACCGTAGAGGTATTCCTCGTCTGGCATGAGAAGGGTGAGAGACACTCTGTTTTTGCTATAGTTTCGACAGAAAAGAAGGAAGGAAAACATAAGATTCCTCGAAACCGTTTTTTTATTTTGAGTAGGAAAGGGAGAGAAGGAAGACATAGTCAATGACTACAGTAGTTTTATATACAAAGCGTGTGTGTGGTTTTGGGCGGAACAGAGGAGCGGAGGAGACATATGCCGGTTTTGTATTCATTTTAATACAAGAGGAGAGGAGGGCGACAAACATGTGTCAATGACTTTGACTTTTATAATATAACGCGCATGTTGTTTTAATGCAGGATAGAAGAGGAAGGGAAAGAGGAGTACGAGGGAGGAATATATATAGTAGTGTCGTAGGCACAGTGATCAGGTTCCACGTAACAGTGCTCATGAAGACGTACATTCTACCTTGGCCGCACATTCTAACTTAGCCATATTTTCTATCTTGGCCGCACGGTCCTCCGTCTCTCCCCTCGATAAGCTATATAAACTACGAACTTCAACTGTATACTCCTCTCTTCTTCATTCTATATACTCCCAAAAGCAGAGCTGGTCGACCGTCATAAGCTTTCTTTCTACTAAAATCCTCGTCCACTTCATTGTACGTGCGGCTTTGTAGGCGAGTCTTATATCTATATCTATTTCTTCGACTACGTTGCTTCTTTCTTCCTCTATCTCTATCTCCCTCCTAAAATTGACAAGGAACCCCTAGGATGGCTGTGTCCCTCCTTTGAAAATTGAAAAAACTAGACTATTTTGACTTGGGCGTACTGGCCAGGCTCGGGCTCTCCATTTTATATAAAACATCCGTCGGACGTACCCTAGATATCCTTTTACTAAAAGGTAGCTGTACACTATATAATGTGCGGCATTGCGGCCGAGCCTCGTCTCTAAATCTATTTTGTTGATGTTTTTCTCTCTCTCCATCTCTTAAAACTAGAACGAGCTGTTTGTATGTGCTTCCCCTTCCCTTTAAAAAACGCAAAAACTATACTCTATATGAGTTAGGAGTGCTTCACCCACTCCTTCATATTGAATAGTACAAATACATGATATTCAATGTCAGCTTTTCTCCAAAAATCAGTTCAGAAACATGGTATACGGTATTGCGCCCAAGTTTTGTGCCTATGTCTGTTTGTCGACTTCGTCCTCCCTTTCTCCCTCTTAAAATTCGGCTGTGTGTTCGATACATGGCTTTGTCCCTTGAAAATCTGTCTCGCAAGCACTATATGTCTGTCCTCCCCTCGAAAACTTCCAAACGCTGCAATATTATAACTTACGTGCGGCTGCTCAGCTCTTTATACTTTAACGAAGAAGCTAAAAGACATTGTATGTCTTTGGCTCTCGAAAATTTGGGTCAAGTTCGTCGTATGTTCTCGAATAATCAACCCGATGACCGAGGTATGATTTGGGAGTGTCTACCTAGCTCTCAACATTTTGACCAGAGAACTGGAAGAAACTACGTGCGTATCTATCAAAATCACACTCTACAACTACCTATGTCTGCTGTCGACTTCTCCCTCTTTTTTTTAGCTCTATCAAAATATGACCAAGTGGCTAGGGCGGCTAGACATGTCTACTATCGACTTCTCTCTTATCTACGAAAACAAAAGAAGTACATGGCAACAAAATGTTTTCTTCCCCTTCTCTGGTTCTATTGAAAAAATACCCAGCAGCATGGATGTGTGCTGTCGATTTCCCCCCTCTATCAAAAAATATGTGATAAAGCAGCCTATCTGTCTTCTTCCCTTTTCTCCACCTTATTAAAATTGATCGACTACCAGAAAATGTCTTCTGTCTTCTCTCCCTCTTAAATTCGCGTTATTACGACCTCATGTCGTCCTTCCTTTCCTCTGCCTCGACAAATAACACCCAAATGCTGTATTTTGAAACCCCAAGAATCCGGCATTGCTGTGTATGTATTTATTACACAAGCAACTACATATTACATTCCAAAAGTAATGATACCCACATGTATAGGGGTTGTCTTCTTCTCTCTTAAACCACAATAATCTCCACCATATGACTTCCTCCTTTCTCCCCCTACGCCCTATCTAAAATGATCCACACAATGTATTTTCAAAATCGTATCAAGCAAGCGGATGTTGTTGTCATCTCCCCTTGCCCTCTATATAACCAAAAGAGTTCTTCACATTGCGCACCAAAACTCGCGTTTGTTAGACTTGATGTTTGCTGTCTTCTCTCCTCTCGAAAACAACATGTGCCCACTTGTGGCTATTCATCACAAGAAGAAGACTACGTCTAGGAAATAGAGTAGAATTCTACATCTCTCGTAATCAAAGAGAAGGAATTAATCACGGAAAAGGGCCTCAAATACATGGGATTATCTACTAGAAAATCAATGTTCCTGACCAGCTGCATGAGCAAAGGCACAAGCTCAGCTAGATAGTTGATATAAACAGGTCCATTGATATGAACAGGTCCATTGATATGAACAGGTCCATTGATATGAACAGGTCCATTGATATAAACAGGTCCAGTAGCTAGGCTGCTTGGAGATGCTCGATCAACGAGTCAGTCCAACTGATTATGTGCATAGTAGTGTAGTAAAACTGCATAGGCTAGGGCACATGATTGATATTGTAGGGAAATAGACCAATCTTCAGGATGCTACAACATAAGGAGAGATGATCGATAGTAGAGTGCGGCCGTTGGGTTGACTGTCTTATAGAAGGGAGGAGAATAGATAATGGACTTAGGCGTCCCCTGTTGTGCTGTAACTGAGTTGTGCTGCCCGTGAGCGATCACTGGACTGAAAATGTGACGTTTGGGCTGGCAACATGAAGAAGTTGCAGCTGTGGTCTTGCCCGGTCTTAACAGGCAAACTAGCTTCTTCTCCAAAATTGTCGTGATCACTGGATGACAGCTGGCCGGAGTCGGCATCTCCAGGGCTGGATTCAGCACCCCCCCCCCGAAAGGGGAACATGAGCCAGAGTTGGCTGATGTTTGAGAAAGAAACAAGCCAATAAAGAAACAGATCCAGTCATGTTACTTGATAAAAGATTTCCAATGCCACCAGGCGTTTCATGTATCTGTTGAATAGTGAGTTTATGCAGGAAGCAGGCCATACAAATCAATCAAAGCCAAATCTTTTTCTGTAAAAGAAGGAGAATACTCAATCCCCAAGACAATGTACTTTGTCTCGTTTGGTTTGGATTTTTCTGGGCAGGAGAAATCATGAAGATCAGGACATCAATTTTTTTGGTGTAAAAAGCGAGAGGGTTGGTACACGGAACATTTTGGAGGTTTCTGTGCCGCAAAAGACATAAGAATTGGAGATGCTGATTTTCAATTGTAAAAAGATGGATGGGCCGCCTGGTTTCAGAACATGCGTGTTGGTTTCCTTGTATTTTGGAGGGTTCTGTGCTGGAAAAGACATATAAATCGAAGATATAGACTTTTGGATGTAAAAAGAGGGAGGGGCCGCCCAGTCTCAGAACATGGTGATGTTGTTATTGCACTTCGGAGATTTCTGTGCTGGAAAAGACATGCGAAGGGAGGATTTTAAGTTTTTCATATATAAAGAGTGTGGAGGGGAGTACTCGGTACTCGACATGGCATTGTTGGCTTGAAGTTGTGGGCGTTTATGCATTTTCGATGTAAAAAAGGGAGGGGGCGCCCAGTCTCAGAACATATCGTGGTTAACGTATCGTTGTATTTTGGAAGGTTCTGTGCTGGAAAAAGACATGGAAAGGCAGGATTTTTACTTTTTCATATATAAAGAGTATGGAAGGGAGTACTCGGTACTCGACATGGCATTGTTGGCTTGAAGTTGTGGGCGTTTTTGCACAGGGAAAAAGCCATATTGCGCTGGGCTTTCAGATGTAAAAAGACTGGGGAGACGCAACGGTCGTTCTCCGAGGCATGACAAGATAGTTGCTGTTCTTTTGAACAAATATATGTAGGATACGCTATTTTCGTCGCGTACTCGGGGATTTTCGAGGAGATTAGATGGAAAGACGAGGCGCCCAGCCTCAGAGGCATAACGTGCCATTTTCAGAGCTTTGAAACATGTCTGCCCAGCAAGCGCTATCGTAGTCGAGTACACTGGGCGTTTTTTGCGAGGTAGAAAAGCTGGAGAGTCTCGGCGCCCGGCCTCCAAAGAATGATCGAGAAGTCGCTGGATTTTGTACATAGGTCCACCTATGTCACTGTTTCAGTCAAGTACCCTGAGGTCGCTCGAGGCAAAAAGGTGGAGAGAGACGTGCCGCCACCCAGCCACAGAACATAGTCATGCCGTTCGTTCACTTGATTTCAAAGTTCCTGGCTTGGAAAAAGACATCGAAGTCGAGTAATCTGGGTTTTTTCAGGTAGAAAAGATAGGCCGGCCAGGCAGACAGCCGCAGACCATGACATTCATGTGATCTGTTTTGGATGTTTTCAGTGCGGGTAAGAGAATAAGGACGAGGGAGAAGGGGCGCCGAGGAAGGGAATATATAGCAAAGACGCTAGGTAGATGAAGAGATTGAGAGATAGTGTTCCAGGCTTCAGACCATCATACCATGTCTCTACCTTTTTGGGAGTTTTTATGCAGCAAAGAGAAAGCTGAAGATGAGGAATAGGATAGGAGAGGGCAAATGTAGGGTGAAAAGATGAAGAAAGAAGACACAGCTCCGAGTCTAAATTTGTACTCATTTGATTTTCATGTTTGCGGCAGATAGGTATACATTAGTGAAGATGGGGGCGCAGGGCACTCCGTCCCAGGACATAATGGCGTAGTAGTCTGTTGTTTTAGGTATTCCTGTACCGAGATTTTCGAGTCCCTGAGCGAAGAGGCATGAGGGGAAAGACATAGGCGTTTAGATAGGGGATGGCGCGACTATTCCTAGGACATTACGTTGTAGTGTTAGGGTTTGATAGGAAGAGAAATAGTAGGGTAGAGCGCAGATACACATCCGTAGGGATAAAGAGAGGGGTCGTTCGGTCCCAGGACATAAGTCAATAGTGTACCTGTTTTCAATATTTTAGTGCAAACCCCTTTCGAGTACCGGTCGGAGGTGTTGGATAGGGAAAGAATAAATAGGGTAGAAGAGAGCAGACATATCTTAGCGTTGGGAGGCGTTTGATAGAGAAAGAATAATAGGGTAGAAGAGAGTAGACATATTTTACCGCTAATAAAGAGGTAGGGCGCTTGGTCTCAGAACATCGTACCAGAGATGTTCTGGTTTGAATGATACAAAGGGGGTTTTAGGTAATAAGAGGGAAGAAAGGAGAGGAAGAAGAGAGAAGATATATATAATAGCAGAGAAAAGGGCCGCTCAGTCTCAGGACATGTCTGCTGATTGATAACTTTATTAAGAGGCTTTTTGGCCGGCGAAAAGTGAAGGAAGAGGAGAAAGAAGAGGGTAGATATATATAATGGTAGCGAAAGGGGGCGCTTGATCTCAGAACATAGGTCTTGCCTTCGCAACTTTTTATATATTGAGATAAGTCGTCTGGCCTCGAACATGGGCTCCTTGGCTTGTTTTTTATTATATCTTTATTTAGAGGATTTTTTCGATGGTGGAAAGAGAATGAAGGAGAGAAGGAATAAGAGAAAGAAGAGGGCAGATATATATAATAGTAGAGAAAAGGGGCGCTCAGTCTCAGGACATGTCTGCTGCTGTGTCTCTTTTTTAGAGTCTTTTTGGATGGCGAAAAGTGAAGGAAGAAGAGAAAGAAGAGGGTAGGTATATATAATAGTAGAGGAAAGGGACGCTCGGTCTCAGGACATGTCTTCACGTCCTCCTCACTTTTAGTATAAAGAGAGATAGTTCTGCCAGTCTCGAACATAGGTTCATCTTCCTACACTTTTAGTATCTTTATTCAGAGGCTTTTTGGATGGTGGAAAAAGAATGAAGGAGAGAAGAAGAGAAAGAAGAGGGTAGATATATAGGTAATAGAGAGATAGAGCGACCGTTCTCAGAACATGTGCTCTTCCATGTTCCTATTTTAGTGTAGAGAGAGACGGAGCGCCCAGTCTCAGAACATGAATCGTAGCCGTATTGATTTTAGTAAATAAAGAGCTGGAGTAACCAGCCGCGGCACATGATTTTGTATTTCTTCCAATTTTTGTAAATGAATAGCTGGAGCGTCCTGTCTCAGAACATTCGTAGCAGTTGTAGTAGTTTTAGTAAATGTAGTGCTGGAGTAACACTGGCCTCAGCACATAAACGCAAAGTCATCGTGATTTTTGTAAATGGAGCGTCGAAGCGCGCCGTCTCAGGACATGCATAGAATATAGTTTTGGTTTTGATATTGCTCGGCGGCCGCAATGTAGAGAAACAGAGCGCCGAGGCTCGGCATAGTACCTTGCATCTCTTGATTTTTTGTGAATGGAGCGTCGAAGCGCGCCGTCTCAGGACATAATATATAGTTTGACCGGGTTTGATATCGCTCGGCGACGAGGATGTGGAGAGAAGGCGCCGAGTCTCGGCATATTACCTTTGTATTTCATTTGGTTTTTGGAAATAGAGCGTCAAAGCGCGCGGGCTCAGGACATAGAATGTAGTTTAAGTGGGTTTGATCTTTTATATATGGCAATCAAAGCCGCCGGTGATTTTATGCCTTGAAAGCAGAGAGGAAAACACACATGGCAATCATGCCTTGTTGATTTTAGATATTGCGAACAAGGCCGCTGGTGATTTTCGGACTCGAACGCGGCGAGAAAACATAATTTCGTTCATTCTTGCGTTTTTTGGACATGGCAGCATGTTATCGATAGTTTTATTTCGTGGAAACGGAGGAAAAACACACCTATGTCCAGATATCTTGATTTTTGGACATGGAACATGCTGTTCATGTTTTTCATGTCTTGAAGGCAGAGGGAAAAAACACATAAGTGCAGATCAAGTTGATTTTTGGACATGTCATCCTTGATGCCAGATTCTTTGGGGACTCGAAAGGAAAAACGCATAGTCCATGAGACGGAAGTCTTTTAGACATGCGAAGTTGATAGAGGATGTTTTAGTGCCGCAAGAAGGGGCGGAAAAGGCCAACATAGAACTGCAGGCTTCCAAATTTTTGGACATCGCATCTAGATGATGGATGTCTGGAAAAAACCACATCCGCTGGTGGGCTTAGGTTTTTGAAATGTCTCGGCGTTGAGAAGCGTTGGGGGGTTGAAGTTTTTGAAGGGGCAGGAAAAGACGTCACATGTCGTCATGGTGGTGGTTTTAAAGTAGAGAAAGCGGCGAGAAAGCACATAGCTCAAAGGCTACACCCTTTGAAGTTTGGAAAAAACGTACACAACTAGTCGTGTGTGTAGTTTAGAGAATCGTTGGACATGATGTCCGTGAACGATGGTTTCGATGTCATGTCTCCAGTGTGGAGGATAAGAAGACAGGTCGAGGGGCCAGATTGAGTCGAAGATATACGGCGGTGGGTGTCACGTGCACCCACATCACGTGTGTGACTAGCGCTGCCAGTATAGCAGTGTCCGAGCGTAGCAGTGTCTGACCTGGCCTGATGGAAATGTCGTACTTCTGCCTCGGCTTGGGCCATGGAAACATCGTTCTTTCGCCTAGCCTTGGGCCATGGAAAAGACGCTTGGGGTTTGACAGATCAAAGAGGACGAAACAGAGCAAAGACAGTAGGAAAGCAATGACTTCGAAAGAGAGGGGAGTCTGCCACCAGAGGTACAGTGTCAGGTTCCACACGGACTCAGACAAACTCCAAGGAACGGAAAGAAGTATTTTGAGTGTTGAGAAAAGACATGACTGTCAAGAACAACGGATGTGAATATTCTTCCTCCCAGCCGCAGGTGACGCCCATAGGAACCGTCAAAGACCATCTCTATATACATTTTCCTCGTGCCCATGGTATTCTCGTCGCTCATTATCGCAGTGGCAGGCTCTTCTCCTCTGCAACTTCGCCGGCATCCTTGACGGGCACCGCCTCCGGGCTCGCAGCGGGCGTCAGCAAGGGCGCACCCGCATCACCCTGCTCGAGCGACTTGCCCTTCTTGACTCTCTGGTTGACGTATCCCGGCCCTGGACTTGCCCACGAGTGTCCGAACCATTCACCGAGCACCTCCTGCACGCCCTCTGCGAGAATCTGCACAGTGCGTTTACGGTTGGAGCTAAGTTCCCAAGCACGGTACCAGCGGCCAGCCTGAACCGCCGTTTCCTGACCACCCTCAAGGCCGTCGAGAATGGAACGCCAGACTAGCATCGTCTTCTCTAGCTCGGAAGCACGTGAAACACCAATGACGCTAACACCGAGCTTGGAACCACCAACATCGTCGATGGATTCTTGTTTCCAGGGCACGCCCGATGCGGGGTCGCCGCGAGAGCCACACAGGGCGCCGGCGGAGATCCACGTCTCCAGCGCGAAGCGAATGGCGATGACTTCGATCCGCTCGCCGTGCTCGTCGCAAAAGTGGCTGGCTTTGCGAACGGCTTCGCGGAGGGATGTGGGCGCGGGGTGGAAGTCGCCGAGAGCACCGACGGGGACACCCTCGCGACGCAAGAGACCCATGCCGAGAATGGAGGCGTTGGGCACGACGTCAACGCCTGCGTTCTTGAGGCGCAGCACGCCCCGCTCGCTGGCAAGGGTCTGGTTCTGGAGGGTAAAGTTTGCGTACGACTGCACCACATCGAGCGGCTCGCCAGTCTCGCGCAAAACGAGTTCGGCCATGTCGCCCAGCACATCGAGCGGGTAGCCAGAGATACCCACGTACCGGATCGTGCCCTCCTCGTCTCTTATGCGCCGCAGCTCCTTGACTGCCTCTAGCACCTCTGCTGGGCTCACAAACTCGACATCGTGGCAGTAGACGAGATCCAGGTAGTCGGTCTGCAACCGCTCCAAACTCCGGTTGACGCTCTCCCGTACCCACTCCCTGCTGTAGTCAAACTCTTCGCTTGCTATCCGCCCGACCTTTGTCAAGAGCATGTATGAGTTCCTGGGGAAAGTCTCCCGGACGAATGGAGTCGCGAGCGCATCGCCGAGTAATTGCTCGGAAGGGCCGTAGTAGGGGGATGTGTCAAAGGCGCGAATGCCGTGTGTAAGCGCAGATGTTACTAGACCGGTCGTGTCGAGCGCAAATGGGTCGCTGTTGTATAGGTGATTGAAGGTGGCGGTTCCGAAGACGAGGGGTGGCAGAATGGAGGATAGTAGGGTGCGCTTGCCGTTGGCAAAGGTGTATGGAATGGCTTTTTGGCGCGTAGGAAAGGTATTTATCGTCGACGGGAGTTCTACCGGCGTGGTCGCCATGGCTGCAAGATCAGCGCTGCTTTAGAGACGCGTTGTGGGCGGCGATGTAGACGTGGGCGCGGTGGTTTTGTACGGTCAATGGCGGGGTTACTTTGGGGAGGGGGGATGTCGAGAATAAGGAAACAACGGCTCAGTGCCAACGGGACAAATCCTCCTATTCACAAAAAAGTAATCTTCCGCAGAGAAGGGGTCCATGACGGTTAGCCTCGCGCTCGCGCAATGCAACTCCCGGAAGCGTGAAATCTATGCCTCACCACCCGCCTTTTCGGTTTTGGCAAGGCTTGGCATTCGCGATGGCAGGCACACATGGACTAGCAGGCCATGTGGATAACGCCATTTGCATCCAGAACGCGAACGAAGGGCGCCTATTCGTTCCAGATTAAACGTCGAAGGAATAATTCACGGTGCTGGATGAATGGTGTGATTAGGGATCCACATGCAAAAGACCCTGCCTTTGTCCGCTCCGTCTTGACCTGGTTGTGGACGCCGCAAGAGCCTTGGGTGCGCATCGATAAGCAAGTCATTCTACCCGTGTCCGAGATGCTGAACGTTGGCATGCATCTCTTAGCGGCGCTGCATTGTCGGCATCATCCTGTTTCTTGTGCGCCGTCGGTCGGAGAAACCCTTTGCCCTAAACGTGGGGAGGTGACATTGCTTTAGTCGGCCCGCAACGTGCATGGTACCTACCTACACCACACCCCAGCCCTTGAAGTCTAACAACCGTCGCAGCACTACGAGCGAACTTATCGTGAAAAGCCCACGTTCACCGGATGTCCGCCAGCTACGAAATGCCGCGGAAGAAGATAGGTATATCTAACCGTCCACACTTCTCCAAACGACGAGTGTAGTGGTTCAGATAAGACAGAGCTTGATAGCGGATAAGTTTCCGGATCCAGCCGCTTAGCCGACTAAGCGAACGAACGATGCTCCGTCTACGGAATACGGATACGGAGTACGGAAATACTATGTACATATCATCACCGAACCCCGCAGGCAAAGATGTACAGTACTCCCACGACTTGATAGGGCATTGTGTTGAGGCCAGAACTGCATTAGTCTCAAAGTAACCGGTGAATCAGAAGCCGAGACTGCCTGTTCGATAACATGTACCGGTGGCGTGCTCCCGGCTGGCACGCCATGTTTGTAATCCAAGAGTGAGTAATCTGAGAATGCAACTAGGCGATACTGGGGCACGCGAAGGAATGATCAGCACTGCTCCCATTCAACGACTGCGAACTAGAAAGATAATCTTGGGCTGTCAGAATATCCAAACATGCAGTCGTTCTGTCCAGAAACCTCACTCCAACTCCCCCACTCGTCAGGAACGCCAGTCGTCCACTCGCGCAAATCGAGAGATGAGCCATAACATGTCATATCGGAGATATCGACATACGCACCTTCAAAACGTCTTCCTTCTTGAAGGCTAGTGCTAAGCCCCTCTAGTAAGGCGTCCAAGCTAGGTGTACTAATCTTAGTCCAGTATGTAGACTATCCTGTTTCCGTAGAAGGAACTATTGAGTCAGGAAACCTCACTTTGCTTTCCATTACATTGCCCTTCCTGTTCAGTCAAGCAAAGCTGTATCCATAATCAACTCCAGTAGCTTTTATCAAAAACATGGGAATCTAGTGCATCCTTAGCAAGAACGGTACCCTCACCTTTCGTCTGCCTTTTGCAATCGTCCTAAAAGCTTGGACGAAGAGAAGACCCTCACAACCCTTCCTTGTGCATGCTCGTAATCACTTCCCCGTCAAATCTTCGATATAACATTCGAATGTACCTTGCACTGAGCTTGCTGAGAGAAGAGAAAAGTTCTTGTCATGCCCAAGCACTGTTAGATCGCCTTTCGAACTAGAAGGGTATGAGTAGTAGATCTTATGCTCATTTCCAACAATGGCGATAACAGGCTCCACGGGCTGTAAGGGTCGAACAGTGCCGGGAACATTGTTGGTAACGTCAAGTACCAACGAGACGGCCAGACCAACGAGACGGCCACTTTTCCTTGGCACGGCGAACACCATGTACGAACAATTGAATTACTCAACACTATAAACTGATTCTTCGTACGGCTTACTTGCATCAGATTCAGAATCTTCTGCTGTATCTTTCTGACACGTACGAGCGTTGTACCCAGTCTTACCACAGTTGCCACACCGCCGTTGACCTAGTAGGGCTCTTTCTTAACCACTACC
>KE747827.1:228307-284364 GCA_000465215.2 Pyrenophora seminiperda CCB06 | reverse complement strand
GAGGTAGCAGTTACATCGTTTGCCGCATCTTCTGCTGTCCATGGCAGGTCGAACGTAGGAAACGGCAGACGCGCCAGTGTCATCATTCTCGACTGTAGCTCTGATTCCTTTAGCTTGTCGTTGTGGGGATTGCCCTTGATTCCCGAGAAGCCGTGCCGGGCGATCAATATGGCAATCCAACGCGTGGGATACACAAGACGATTCTGCCATCACCAACTGACTGTACAATGCCAAAACAGGCGAGTCGTCAGCACGTGCCTCACTCACCCATTCTTCCAGAAGCGTCCCCAGCCTCCTACCTCGCCTATCAGCGCGTCGCTCCCACAGGCAGGCAACAGCTGCCTAATAACAGTGGGTCCTTCAGCGCAAAACAACACCCCACAATACACACCATTTGAACCCCGTATATATAGCGAATAATTTGTCAAACTATCACCATCACATCAGCCAGTCCTGCTCATACCAGCTCCCTGGTGTGGTGGTAAAAATATGCAATGTCGTGAGTAGTGGCTATAGTGGGAGTCCAGGTTCGAGTACTAGTAAGCTCGGGTCTGCCCAGTAGCGCTACACCTTTTTTTTTGCCTTTTTTATGCATCTTTTTTTTTGACAAAGGTTTGTTGTTATACCCGAAATCAACTTTTGCTCTGTTCGTTCAATTTGGCTTAGTGGCTTAGGCCCCAGAGTTTCTATCCGTTTTCACGGTTAACTTTGATCGGAATTAATTTCGTTCCAGACCGGAGTGTAGACCAGAGATCGTGTGATTGGCTGTAAATGTCAGACAGCAAAACAAACGACACATACGACGTGGAGTTTGAGGTCAAAAATGACCTACTACTATACACGGGCTTCAAGTAGTGTTATTTAGGTAGCTTCATAGCAAGCTTTATCAAGGCGTCAAGCGTACTCATCGCGCCCATACTTGGTACACAGACGGGCCGCTTTCGAGAATATCTTTGATATAACGCAGGCACCACCAGTAAGGGCATGATCAGCTAGTTGGACCTTGTCTTCAATCTTTTTGGATATGCTACGGGGATACTGCAAATATCACCTATCTGCGATGCAGTTTATTTAGGCACCCGGCGCCTAATGCGGCACAGTCGGTAGCATTTGGCCGTCCACGTCCAATACATCAAACATAAGATGCAGTGCTGTACGGCGCAACAGCTCGACCATCGCAGCTGCCTATGTCAAACGCCCAGCGCAGCTGCCTTGGTACCAAACGATGATGTCAGCATTTCCCCTCTACCGCGTTTCTACTACAAAGATGACACCTGTCCGCCTGGATTCACATCTTTCTACCGCTTCGAACACCTACATTCACACCTGCTCGTTCATATACTTCTTTCACCGTCTCCACCTCTTTGTCCTCGTCAAATACGAAATCATGCCAGCCCCCGATACGAAAACGTACAACGTGTACATTGTCACCTTCAAGAATAGGCAGGGTCCAGATCACGAAGGGATTGCGTTAGTTCCAGCACAGCTCGAGAAACAAGACGCGGGTCGATATTACCATGTCAAAGGTAACGTTGGCATGGGGATGACCTACGGTTTGGTGCCAGCAGAACGTACAAGGGCCAATCCTTGCAATTCCAATTACCAGTCGAGCACCTTTCAAAATTCGAACACATCGCAAACAATCAGCCTCCTCCACACGACACCCGTGCGCTCATGGAGAACAACCCGTATCCTCCAGTCAAAGACTGCCGCGATTGGGTGGCTGAGGTACTTGGAGAAGCTCGTGCTCTTCTGCAGAATGACGGATTGCTGTCTGAACATACCTAGATCGTCCAATGGAGGCTCTCTTACCACGAGCTTGAGGATCAGCTTTAGATACAAGCATCAACATCCCAAATTTAATAAAGTTCTACCCCATGATTTGCGGTAGCTTCAGTGCCTGCTAATACATTATACTCATCAGCAGGTCATACATCATGTGCTCACAATAATAAGGTGTGAGAACACCTAGTAAGTGCGACTCCCAATCATTTGAGAACTTGCTGTGGAAAAGTGCTTTGGCAAAATCCCAATATTCTGGGTACCATCCTGACATCTCCCAGTCGACGATTGCTGTCACATGACCATCCTTTGCGATGATATTACGAGGTTTAAAGTCCCCGTGAGTGAAGACAATTTTATGCTTGTGTGCGTTGACCAGGCCACGGATGTAGGGACCAGTCTGAGTTTGTGATCTGCGGACATAGGTATCCACAAGCGTAGCATTGAAGTCTTCCATGCCCCCTTTGAATGGACCTAAACATCTTGTCAGAAGAACTTTTGTCAAATCTCCATCGTGCACAAAATGATTGACCTTTCGTAATTGTAGACCATTCTAATAGAATATCAGTGACTGGCCCGTCGTCAACAGATCCAATATAGCCAGGCGCTGGGAGAGAACGAAGCTCTGTCATGTGCTTTTTCAGTTCTGCTGAGATCGTTTGCTTTTCGGTAGGCGTGTATTTATCCTATGACTTTCCCAGGTCTTCGCCTTCAATGAACTCTATGAAGATATATATATCGTAGGGACTCCCGAAGTCCATGATATCTCGGTCTAACGGCCCGTACGCATATGCCGCAAAAAGTTTTGGAATAGGTATCGATGTTCTTTCAGCCAGATACAGCATAGTCTTGGCTTCGATAAGAGACGCATTGGGGCCATATTTCACTATCACTGACGGCGACACTTTTGCGATCGCTATACTTGCCTCTGTTTTTAAACTCTGCGGATTTAATGCCTCCAATTGTTCTGGAGTGATGAGTTCTTGCCCAGGGGCCAGATATAGCAGGTTGACTTGGGGACTGGAAGGCATTGAACTGTACAGTTCCGGCATTGCGGCTGTTTGATATACCTGCACAGGCTGGTACCATGCGTAAGTAATCTCATATCACTTCCCAGAGAAATCGCTTACTAGCATATCGGCTTTGGATGCGTCCATGTTTCGATTAGCTTGCTATAGCTTGCACGGGAAAGCGTCTGCCGTTTTCTTTGCTCAATATGACACGGTGAATTGTAGAAACCTGCAGCTGTTGTATTTGAGCTGTGTTGACGAACAGGGAGTATTGGACAATTGTTATAGGTGGTATCAATCATAAAGTGGCGTTTTACAGAGGTTGAGAATCGTCTAACAAGGCAACAGCGAGTGCGGGTACGCGGGGTAGGTACCGGTACCGGTAGGTGCCCACCCGTGCCACTTACCTAAATGTGCCGTGTCTGTGCACAACCTCCGCACCTCAGATACGAGTACCGGTAGGTACGATGTGATGTACACTTGTTATCATTAATTGCATGGCTCAATGCAAGAACTAGTGCCTATAGAGATCGACTTCATAATGACCAACTCGATGTACTGCTGAACGACAATGTTCATTCTTTTCGCGGCTCCGCCATGCTTGACGGCTTCATAAAAAAGGTCTCGCGATAGTACCGGGCTTCCTCAATGCTCTCCAAGATATCAGCACGCGCTTCATGCAGCATTTGCTTCCTTGGGATCTTTTTTAGTGTTTCCTTGGGTGCCCACCTGCGCGCAGCCTCCTTGATGCTGCTCACATCCATCATTCGGTAGTTCAGGTGATCGACAACAGCTTTGTAGGGCTCCTTGACCAGGAACGACTTGTCGGCATGAACCGAGTTCCCAGCAAGAAGACCGATGCGGCGTTCAGGAACATACTCCTTGATGTAAGAGAGCAGACCCTCTGCGGCTGCCTCTGCAGTGGTGGTAGAGTCGATGCAGGCTTGGGTTAGCCCAGACTGGCCGTGATGACTTGTGCACCACTCGCCCATGCGATCGAGCTGCTCTTTGTCGTGTTGTATGATGGCTTCGTAGCCTGTCTGGTCGAGTATGTTGAGGTCCGCGTCAGTGATGAAGACAGCGAGAGACATGATGGTGTCAATATCAGTGTTCAGGCCGGTCATCTAGCGGGGTCAACGACATGTAAGAAAAAGGCCTGATTGAGCGCACCTCGCAGTCTATCCAGACCAGAGGAGCTTTGGAGACGGATGCCATGATAGAGTGATGTGTGAGTGTTGCGATCACGTGGCCGTGGAATGGTAATAGAGTGTACTAATCAGGCTGGCTTGGCATGGTTAATGGGCAGTCGCGTCGCGTGCACGGTGCGTGCTAGCGCGTCCCTCGATCTGTCGTCCCACTAGCCGTTCAAACACGGCCACGACAGCAGCAAATAGCCAATTCCTTCACTTGGCTCGTTGCTTGCATACCTTTTTTTATATTTTAATACATCATGCCTCGTGTAGGGAAGAAGACGGGCGCAGCCCTGTTAGCGGAATTGAGAGCCAACCGAGCGGCGGGCAAGACGCGTTTGTCCACATACGAGGTAGCCGAAGAAGAGCAATTGTACGATACCGTCGACGAAGAGGGATACAAGAAGATTGTGCGGGGTCGGCTAGACGAGGACGATTTCGTGGTTGGTGACGAAGGCGAGGGATACGTCGATGACGGCAGAGAAGAGTGGGATGATGGCCAGGGTCAATACCACTACGCTGCAACAGACAGCGAGGGGGAAGAGGAGCGTCCCGCCAAAGGCAAGGCTGGTAGGACATCATGTATAAAGAATGCCTTTGGCCCGGGACTAACGTGGAATAGCCAAACGAAAACGCGAGGAGGACGAAGAGAAGCGAAAGAAGATTGACAACGGCATCAGCAAGTACTTTAGCGCTAAGAACGCTGCAAAGGCACCGAAAGCAAAGGTATACTTCTCAACCCTACCTATGACTGCGCATGTTGAGACTGACATGCTCAGCCCGTCGCCACTGCCGCAGACAAAGATTTCATGGACGACCTATTAGGCGAAATCGATACAAACACCGTCCTCCCCTCTTCAAGCCGAATGCGACCCATCAAGACCGAAGCAAGACGGAAAACACGAGTCCTATCACCTCCGATATCTGAGAACCGCCCGGCAGCGACCAAGAGACGGACAGATGACTCGGACACCTACATGCCAGAAACGCCGCCAGCGCTTAATGCACTTGCAGACGACGATGGTGATGATGACATTGCCATGAGCGACCAACCACTACCATCTTCCCCGGTCACAAAAGCCGTTGAGCGGAGAATGCAGCCTATAGTAAAACAAGAAGAAGAGGAAGATGATTTGATGGAGATAGCCCAACCCACCGGCCATGACGGCATACCCGTTGCCAGTGTCAACATGGCGGGAAGACGACCGATAGCAAAGCTCAAGAAGGAGGAACACACCACACCTGCCAGCTCACCCGTTGGACCATCCACAGCGCCCGTCGATGCCTCTTCGTGGAGCGATGTCACAAGCAAGCTCAATGTCATGAGCAGTCCTGCCCCCCAGACCACAGGCGTCGGCAAGATGCAGCCACAGGACGCGCTCGAAGAGGACGGTAGCTTACGCTTTTTCTGGATTGACTACACCGAAATCAATGGCAACTTGTGTTTGTTCGGCAAGGTCAAGGATAACAAGTCGGGCAACTATTCCAGTTGCTTCGTCAAAGTCGACAACATCCTTCGAAAGCTGTACTTTTTGCCGCGGGAATACCGCCACGTAAGGGGAGTGGCTACCGATGAAGAGGTTGGGCTAAGCGATGTATCGGACGAAGTCGACTCAATCATGAGCAAGCACAGAGTCAACCTCCACAAGATCAAGCCGTGCACGAGGAAATATGCATTTGAATTACCCGACATACCCAAGGAAGCCGATTATCTCAAGCTTTTGTACGGATACGACAAGATGCCGCTGTCCTCGGATCTGAAAGGAGAGACGTTTTCGCATGTATTCGGAACCAATACCTCCCTTTTCGAGCAATTTGTTCTCTGGAAGAACATCATGGGACCCTGTTGGCTGAAAATCAATGCCCCTGACTTTAGTGCTCTTGTGAATGCCTCATGGTGCAAGCTTGAAGTATTAGTGAGCAAACCAAACAACATCACTGTCATGAGTGCTTCGGACAATTTGGATGCGCCTCCAATGACACTCATGAGTCTCTCGCTCCGAACTACATTCAATGCCAAGGACAACAAGCAGGAGATCCTGATGGCTAGCGCTATGATCTACGACAACTTCTCTTTGACCGACACAACTCCCGCCGACCAAATGCAGTGCAAAAGCTTTACCATTATGCGACCGAATGGGAACTCGTTCCCAATAGGGTTTGAAAAGGAAGTCGAGAAGATCAAGGGCAACATGTACCTCAAGAAGACTGAGCAAGAACTTCTAAGTCTGCTCATGGCCATGTTCCAACGGCACGATCCCGACGTTCTCGTCGGCCATCGTCTTGACGATGTAGACTACAGTGTTCTGTTGAGCCGCCTGCGCGAGAAGAAGACGCCGGGATGGCACCGTATCGGACGCCTCAAGCGGAGCGACTGGCCTAAGAGCATGGGCAAGGGTGGAGGCAGCTTCTTCGCTGAAAAGCAGTTGGCTTCTGGCCGTTTGCTCTGCGATCTGGCCAACGATCTTGGAAAATCTCTCATGACCAAGTGTCAGTCATGGAGTCTGGAAGAGATGTGCCAGCTTGTACTCAACAAGCGACGTGAAGAGCTCGATAACGATGCTGCTCTCAAGACTTGGGCGTTGACAAAGGAAGGCCTCCTCAACTACGTCAAGCACTGCCAGGCCGACGCCTACTTCATCGCTGCTATTTCGATCAAGGTGCAGATGCTTCCACTTACCAAGGTCCTAACCAATTTGGCGGGTAACTCTTGGGGTCGAACGCTAAGCGGAACTCGTGCTGAACGTAACGAGTACATTCTGCTCCACGAGTTTCACAAAAACAAGTACATTTGCCCCGACAAGCAGTGGGGTAAGAGCAAAGCCAAGGCCGATGAAGAAGCCGCTGAGGGCGAGGAAGGCGCGGACGCAAAGAAGAAGGACAAGTTCAAGGGTGGTCTTGTCTTTGAGCCTGAAAAGGGACTCTACGACAAGTTCATCTTGGTCATGGACTTCAACTCCCTTTATCCCAGTATCATTCAAGAGTTCAACATTTGCTTCACCACTGTTGAGCGCTCTGATCTGTCCGAGGATGATGACAAAGTACCCGAGGTACCTACAGATCAGGATCAGGGTATTTTACCACGTCTCATCGCTACCCTTGTCTCTCGACGTCGTGAGGTGAAGAAGCTCATGAAGGCCAAGGATGCGACGTCGGACCAGTTAGCCACCTGGGACATTAAGCAATTGGCTCTCAAGCTTACTGCCAACTCCATGTACGGATGTTTAGGATACACTAAATCGCGTTTCTATGCTCGGCCACTCGCTATGCTCACAACGTACAAGGGTCGAGAGATTCTCCGTAAGACCAAGGACATGGCTGAGGAGAAGGCACTTCGTGTCATCTACGGTGATACCGATTCCGTCATGATCAACACCAATGTCGACAACATCCAAGATGCGCTTAAGCTGGGCAATGAGTTCAAGAGGGAGGTCAACGACAGCTATAGGTTGCTGGAGATTGATATCGACAACGTCTTCCGTCGCATCCTGCTGCACGCAAAGAAGAAGTATGCCGCAATCAACATGGTGCCAGTAGATGGCAAATACATTGAGAAGCTCGAAGTCAAGGGTCTCGATATGAGGCGTAGGGAGTATTGTGCCCTTTCAAAGGAGACGTCTACGTAAGTTTCATCATTCTCAGACATTCATTCTGCGATACTGACACTGCCACAGCGAACTGCTCAACTTCCTTCTCAGTGGCGAAGATCCCGAAGTAGTCGTGGAGAAGATCCACAACCACCTCCGCGAGCTCAGCAAGCAAATGCGCGAGTACACGGTTCCCGCTCGCAAGTACACCATTTACACACAGCTTGGAAAGAATCCAAAAGAGTATCCCAACGGCGGTTCTATGCCTTCTGTACAAGTCGCTCTGCGCCTTCAGGCCAAGGGCAAACACGTCAAAGCCAAAGATGTCATGAGCTTCATCATCACTGGCGAATCATCCGGCTCAGCAGAGAATGCAGCCAAGAACGCGTACCCCGTTGACGAAGTGCTCAAGCCCGGCAGCGAATTAAAGCCAGACATTGACTACTACCTCCACAAGCAGATCTTGCCCCCAGTAGAGCGTCTCTGCGCCCCCATTAGCGGCACAAACGTCACCTTGCTCGCTGCCTGTCTCGGTCTCGACACGTCCAAATACCGTGTCAGCACCGTATCTGGCGGCGCCCAACAAGACACGGAAATCCACCCTCTAGAGTCACAAATCCCAGACTCTGTACGCTTCCAATCCTGCTCACCGCTCTGGCTACGTTGCCGAGCATGCACAACCGTCTTCCCTTTTCAAGGCCTCTCCTCCACATCGCCAACTACACTGTCATTACAAACCATTTCCCACAGCGGTATCCAATGCCCCGCCGACGGCTGTGGCAAGCTCTTCCAAAACATCAGCATAGTAGCACAACTCGAATCCGCGATCCGCCAAGTCCTCGCCGCCTACTACGCCGGCCACGTCGTATGCGACGACCCGCAGTGCTCGAACCGCACCCGCAGCATCTCCGTCTATGGCCACCGCTGTCTTGGTCCCAAGGGCCTTGCGCGCGACTGCCTCGGCAAAATGAGCTACGAGTTCAAAGAGCGAGATGTTTGGAATCAGTTGTTGTACTTTGCCTCGCTGTTTGATGTTGATCGCGTGGGTAAAGGCGATGCGGGTAGTGTCAAGGCGGAGGAGGCGGAGAGGAGGGAGAAGATGAAGATTTTGGCAGAGGTTAATAGGGAGAGGTTTGGGACGCTCAAGGGGGTGGTGGAGAAGTGGTTGGAGAGGAATGGGAGACAGTGGGTGCAGATGGATAGTTTGTTTTCGTTTGCGCTCAAGGCTTAGGTAGAGTTGGTGTTGTTGTTTTTGTCTCGTTGGATAGATCACGACATTTACCCCTGCTTCTCTCTTTGTCTCTATCCCCATAACCATGTGTGTATTTGGGTATATAATCACCACAATTAAACATTATAAGAAATATTGCTCATAGCAAAACAAGCAGATATACCGCCACATATTATTCTAGCATTCAAAAAAAGATAAGATCTCCTCTTCTGTGCGTGAACGAACAACAAAGTTTTCCTTTTTTTCATAGCGTCGCAATTGCCTTTGGCACCGCATCGTTATGCATGCTCTTATTCTCCGTCGCCACCGCCGTGCCTTTGACGGCTTTGCGACACGCCTCGTGGAAGATGGTGATGAAGCGGTGGATATCATGGAATGAATTGTACAACGGTGCTGGTGCGATGCGTAGGACATCTGGTTTTCGCTCGTCAACGACGACACCACGCTCCTCGATGTAGTGCTGGACCTGTTCGAGGAGCCCCGGGTTCAAAAGGACGCTGAGTTGGGCACCTCGCTCAGCGGGGTTGGGTGGTGTGATGATTTTATAGGGGGGTTCGCCTCCGTCGTATTTCAGGAGGCGGGCTTCGAGGTATGCGGTCAGTTTGATACTGCGCTGGCGGAGGGCGTCCATGTCTGTTAGTGCGAAGACGTCCAAGCTCGCCATGACTGATGTCATGTCCAGGGCGCTTGGGTTGCTGAGCTGGAAGCCGCTGGCTCCGGGGATGGGGACGAATTTGTTGTCCATGCGGAACCTGCTGCTCTTGTCACTGCCCCACCAGCCGCTTAGTCGTGGTTGGTATGTGAGTTGTGCGTCGCGATCCGAGCTGACTTGTGAGCCATTGGTCTTGGTTGCAGACGCTCGCTCCACCTTTCCATGTCTCTCGTGCACAAAGAGGCCCCCGATGACTCCTGGACCGCCGTTCATGTACTTGTAGTTGCACCATGCGGCGAAATCGACGTTCCAGTCGTGCAACTTCAATGGCACATTGCCGGCCGCGTGCGCTAGATCCCAGCCCACTGTTATGCCTAGCGATCTGCAGTGCCTCGTTATGAGTTCAATGTCGAAGAACTGGCCAGAGTAGAACTGGATACCGGGTAGTAAAACGAGTGCGGTTGACGGCGCGTGATGCGAGATGACGGAGAGTATGTGTTCGTTGGAGAGGTAAGGGGAAGAGGCAGAGGGTGGATCGATGGTGACGAGCGCGGAGGGGTCAAGATTGTGGTGTGCGATTTGCGAGAGGGCAGCATACTGCAATTTAGTCAGTTCATGAAGCTTGACCCAAGCGAAATGCGCCAACGTACGTGATCGCTGGGAAATGCCTTGCCCTCGATGATAATCTTCCACCTATCCTTGGTCGGACGGTAGAAGCTCGCCATCAAGAGGTGCAGGTTCGCAGTCAACGTCTCCATGATGACGACCTCGGACGGAAGCGCCCCAAATATCTTCGATGTCTGCTCCTTGACTGCATCGTCAATGTTCAGCCAGGGCGGCAGGCCTCCCTTGTACTCGGTAAAATGGCCAAATACGCCTTTCGATGCCCAGGTATCCAAGTAGCGATTGACATATTCCTTGGTTCTACGCGGCTGCAGCCCAAGAGAATTCCCGCAAAAATATATTGACTCTTCGTGGTCGTCGGGTTTTGGAGTGGGGGCACAATGTTTCTGTTGAAATCCATAGTTGTTGTTCCGCAGATCGCCCTTTGTGGGAATCACAAATTCCCGTCGCAGCTTACTCAAAGCATCCTTGTCGTCCTCTTGCTTCGCAAACTTCTCGCTGCCTAATTCCGCCAGCGGTACCTCCCAATAAGCGTTGTGGTGCTTCGGCATAGTAGTAGTAACGAGGGTCGGTGAGAAATTGGCGCTGCGGGAGGAACGAGGGTGCAATTGCAGAGGATGGGAATGTCTGATTTCTGCATGCATTTGGGGTTTCAGGCACGATAAGTAAATAGCTTGGGCGCGGGTAGGGCTGGAACGATTGCCCGTTGCTCCGTAATGGATTGTGGCGGCGGCACAAAGGTGGGGTTTTGGGTCTTGACTAAGCAATCTAGACCTCGTATTGGCAGCTGCTGTGATTGGTGCTGCAACAACGCTGTGGTACTACGGTGGTACCATTCTTAGCTATGGCCTATGACCTCAGACCTGTGCACCTTTTCCCTCTGCCCATCTCGACACCACAGCGATGGCTTCTCCATCGACAATGTGCACTTCTTGCTTGCGCATCGCGAGAAGAGCCGCGACAGGCATAGTGGCCAAGCCCACAGCCCTCGTATCGTCGTCCACGAGAGCCTACAGCAGAGTAGCCTCGAGCGCCACTTCGCAATCGCTATATCTCGACTTTCTCGCACCATCTACTCTACGCACTCGTCAAAGCCGTATATCTAGTAAAATTCCTGCTTTTGCGCTATGCATACCGCGAAGAGCTCTCGCCACATCAGCCGATGCCCCAACCGCAAAGCCCGCGCAAGCAGTTCAAAACCCCCGCACCGACGACTCCGGCAACCCCATGTTGATATCGATAGCACCACGCGCATCGAACCGTCTACAGAAGATTTCTACCGGTGATAACAATCCTAATCTCGCCTTGCGCGTGAGTATCGAGAGCGGAGGGTGCCATGGCTTCCAATACCTCATGGACCTGGTTGATTTGTCCAAGAACCCGGCGACCGAGGAAGACACAGTGTTCCAAGGCGAAAAGGGCGAGAAGATTGTCATTGATGAGCCGAGTTTAGAGCTGTTGAACGGGAGCACGGTGGATTATACCATGGAGTTGATAGGCAGCCAATTTAAGATTACGGGTATACCTGGGGCAACAAGCAGCTGCGGATGTGGGACGAGCTTCGATATCAAGACTTGATTAATACAGAACGTCTCCATCTTGCACCAAGTTAGCAGGTTTATCCGGCTGTGGTTGCGCAGACGCAAGTTACACCTAGAGTCGTCGTATTGTCATGAACGGTGTGATAGCACCCCATGCTTCCGGCTGAGCCAATCACATTTATTCCTCTGGTCACAATCACAAGTTTGCTTTCATGGCGCGATTTAATAAAGACTATACAGCTTAGCACCACGGCACTTCCTTCCTCGTCAGGATGTCTTTTCTCTCTTCGCTGGTAAATCTGGTGTTTACTTCAACGGCCCTTGTGGGCATTCTGTACGAAGTTGAAATGCACAATAATCATCAAGCTCAGGCAGAAAGGACATCTACCGGCGATGTAGTACAACCAATGGATATTATGTCGACCTTTCTGGATATTCCCACTTTCGACTCTGATGAGCGATCAACATCAGAAGAAACTACTATAACCGTTACAGACACTGAAACTCTCACTACCACTAACGCTACCATTACCACTACCATATCGAAAACTAGTGAAGAAGCAGCGCCATCAGATAGTGCCATACTTCCTCTCACATCAATCATTACGGTCGTCTCCACATTCTACTCTGATGCTGGATCAGCAACATCATCAGCCAATACGTTCGCCTCACCAACTTTCACAGCGCCTGTTGCCTCAAGTCCATCGTCATCGTCTTCCGCATCCAGCAACTCGAATTGGACCAGCTTGAGTCAAAGCACAAAGATAGGCGTCGCAGTTGGAGCTGTGCTGGGAGGTCTTGCGATCGGATTCAGCGCTTTCTGCCTGGGCCGCCACCTTCGCCGAACGGGAAGATCTGCAATAGGCAGTGATTTAAATGTCCACTATAGAAGGAAGCTGGAGAAAGATGGTAAGGAGATGTTCAGAGGAGAGTTGGATGGTGCGCCAATGACACAGCAAACTGTGGCGGAGTTGGAGACGTCCGTGAGCGGCTTGAACACATCAATTCTATACTCTGGGGAATCAGGGATAAAAGAAAAGAAGCAGTGGATGGTGTGTGCTCAGGCTGAGCAGGCACAGTCTCGAATATCAACTCCAAATGTGGGGCCACATGAAAATGGCAACGTCTCTTCACGCATCCGAGAAGCTGATGTCCAACATGAGAACTCTTACCGTACTCATTTAGATGGTATTCAGTCGGATTTTCCACAAACAGGGGCGTACGAGGACTCCCGGTTGACTCAAAACCCATGGGCATGAACGAGACATATTGTACAAGTAATGCAGAGGTACATTGATCAGTTTTGAGAGAGAACATCAGACCCATTTGTGGCCGAATGAAAATATGTGCTGGTGTACAATCGTGAAAGAAAACACTGAATTTGATGCATTGACCATGGTAGCAGGTTGAGCTCGCAGATATAGCTCTGGTGATTTCTCACTGCCAATATTTAGGCGGGCATCGTCTTACAAGTAGGTTTAGACACCGCTGTTACATCTGAATACGCCCGCATACACGTGGGTTTAGGTTGTCACACTAGGCCGTCTTTAGTCTAGCCTCACAATGTCCAGCGGCCACTCTGAGCAAGCCTCATCGTTCGATGCGAATGATGTATTGGTATAACTACCCCATGGGACAACTCCATCACAGGGCATTATCTAGTTCTATTTTACATAGTCAGTCACCTCAAAAATGCCTACACTAACAGACCTAATCCAATTCCCCCAGAATACCACGCCCACCATCCCAAAGACAACCATGTACATCAAGCACCCAAATCCCACCCCCCACCAGCCCAGCCCAGCACACCACCAAGCTCCGCGCTGCTATGTAGTAACACGGACTCACACTCAATACAAAAAAGTGCTGACCGAAGCTGAAAAAAGCGCGTAAGATATGATACCGCCACCCAAGCCACAATTTCCATATTGCGTTAGCGCTCAGCCCTAGCACATGCTAAACAGACAGCTTGTGCCCCCTTTGGCATAAGACGTCGATGGCTACGAGCACAACGGTCTAGTTGCCAGATAAATGCAGAGACAACCCATGTTCGCCCAGCCTTGTGGCTTGCGTCGCAAGATACGGGGAAGTATGTAGGCTTGGCGTGTTGGTGTCGTAAAGTACCGTAGTAAGCGAAACAGCTGAGACGTTCACCATGTGGAAGCCCTACATAGAGGGCTAGACTAGCGGAAGTTGGAGGTCTTAACTTGGAATCAGCTCAGGACCTGGAACCGGGGGGCAAGTTTGTGCTGACAGTGTGGGTAAAATGTTTAAAAAGAGGGTGGGTTGCGTACCGTAGCTGCCGTGCTTTCTGAGGTAGTAAAAGCATTTCATTCTCTCGAAACATCGCGATCGCTGTTTCAGTGTTTTTCCTTTTCCTTTTTCTTTTCTCTCTCTCCTTGACAAGAAGTGTTTTGTTTGATATGACATATTCTTGCGTTATACTATTGCAATACAACTACATCCCCTTTTTACGAAAGACACCCCCTGGACGCAGCATACTCACTCCTCCCTCATTCACCCGTCACCGTCACCCTCCTATCTGTCACCCAAACCAAACACAACATCCTACCACAACCCCTCCCCCACCAAATCAAAAAATGACAGCAAAACTCGGCACCATCTCCGCCCCCCTCGTCGCCCTCATCGCCGTCGCCGGCATAGCCACCCTCATCGGCCTCGTAGTCCTCATCGCCCTCCTCCTCGACGTTCCCAAACGCAAAGAACGAAAAAACAACAGAGGAATCCTTTCTGTGGAAGAGATGAGGAAGAAGAGTACGGAGAGGGACGACGACGCGGAAAAAGGGGGGGTGGAGGTGGCAGTGACGGTACTGCCGACGGTCAAGTCGATGAATTCGTTGTATCAGGGGTCGGAGGATACGCTTGTGCCGACGGTGCCGGAGAAGTGTAGGTGTAAGAGGTCGAGGAAAGGGTGAATGGGGGGTTGGTTGGGGGATGGAGGGTATATGCGGCAAGAGCATCGAGGAAGCTGGGCTTTTTCACTTCCAGCGACCACACGATGGACCTAAACGCACTCTTACATTCCGGATTCGTCTTGCACACCCGCATACGGCACTTTACGGCGTCGGCTCCATGAATACACGACTCAGCTATCTACCCCTTTGGCTACCACGTAACACATGATTTACAACCTCTAGTCTTCATTCAGTGTTTCGATCTATCAACTATCGAAGGGCCCCCCACGTTTGTCTCACATTTAGTAACCACCACCAGCTTAGGCTATTGATTACTAAAAGCCGCGCAAGCCAGCCGCCAAAGCACTATAAAACGCATTTTCTATACGTTCATTCAGACGTTTTCCTCGTCTGCACTTGGGAATGTACACCTGTACCGTAGTACTACTTTACCCGCTTCCAGAATGCTACATGTAGTCTGTTACGTTGTCTGTACCACCATCAGTAAGAAAGAAAAAAAGTAGTAAAATAAACTATCCATCACCTTTTCTCGGATGAGTGAACGGTCTTTTGATACTTCCATCTGAGGTTACAATAGCTAGCCCGGGTTGCCTGATTCGTACTTGTCATCGCTTATGAGAGTACTATGTATCTTGGAAGTTTTCTTCCAAGTAAAAACCCTATGCGTTTACATGTCTTTTTCTCCAAATTCACAACATACATTGTCATTTTGGTTTTCTCTTAGATACGAGGGTCCATGCGGCCCAGGGAATGTGTATAAATTCACGTTGAACTCTTATCTGCTCTGTCTACTCTTCTCTATACTGGAAATCACTTTTACTTTACTATGTTAAAATAAAAGACCCTATGAATGAATTACGGCGTTTCTCTGAAAACTTCCCTGCGCCAAGTACATGACTTGTTCTTCCCCCTCTTGTTCTATCCTTTTAAAAAAACCCAAAACCACGAATTCGATGTTCTAAGGTGCGGTTTGGAGATATATAAAAACCTTATCTTGGACTCTTGTTTACCTTGGTACTTCTTCTCCTCTACACTATAAAACAATTTATGTTTCCCTCTATTAAACTGCCTAAAAGAAGTGGGATGTAGTGTGTCTCTGAAAAAGAAACTATAATAAGCAGTTATGTGACTTGTTCCTCCCCCTCTCCTTCTCTCTTTAAGAACGACCTAGCTAAGAACTAATGTTGTGAGGTGCGGTTTAGGAACATATATAAACCTTACCTCGGACTCTTGCTCACTTTGTCTCTTCTTCTACTAAAACATACTTTTACTTTAATACATTAAAACATGCAACGCAGTCCGCGATGAGATTTGGTGTGTCTTGGAAAACGAAATTGAACCAAGTATATGGCTTGCTCTTCTCTCTCTGGTTCTAATATCTATCCTCTAAAAAAATGGGAATGCACAACTTCGATGTTGTGAGGTGCGGTTTAGGAACATATATGTAAACCTTACGTCAGACTCTTTATCTTCTTTACCTTATCTCTTTATCTTTACACTAAAAAACACTTCTATTCTCTACTAAGATCCTAGATAAGAGCTCCTATGATGCGGCTTAAAAACTGGATCTCTACAATAGTATAGCTTGCTCTTCCCCTCTCGTTCTGTCCTCTGAAAAAAACGGGCCATAGAAGATTTTGATGTTGTGAGGTACGGTTTAGGAATATATATATACAAACCTCACTCGTTCTCTTGTCTTCTTTGTCCCCTTATCTCTACACGAAAAATCACTTTTACTCTATTCTACTAAAAATCACAAGGGACTCTCAATGGTGTGGGTCGAAAAATAAAACGATTACCATTACATGGCGTGCTCTTCCCCTCGTTCTTTCTTTAAAATACAACACGGCCTTGACGAAGATTATGAGGTGCGGTTGATGAATATAAATAAAACCCTCACGTCGGACTCTTGTTCACCTTGTCTCTTTTTCTCTACACTAAAACACTTTTATTCTACTAAAATCCGAACCCAGTACACTTATGGTGTGGCTCGAAAAAGAAGACGAGCTACTAATGTATGGTGTGCTCTTCTCCTCGTTCTTTCTTTAAATTATAACAATGCCTTGACGATGGCATGAGGTGCGGTTTAAGGATATATATAAAACCCTTACGTCGGACTCTTGTTCACCTTGTCTCTTCTTCTCTACACTAAAAAAACACTTCTATTCTCCTCTACTAAAATCAGGATAGAGGACAACCATGGTGTGGCTCGAAAAATCGAATTCGACGTGACGACATGGCTTGCTCTTCTGGTCCTTCCCTTCTTCAAAGCTCAGCTTGTATTCTACTAAAATCCAAGGATGAGATTATACATGGTGTGGCTCGAAAAACAGGCCAGACCTTCCGTATGGCGTGCTCTTTTCGTCCTTCCCGTCCTCAAGACACAACTCAGCCTTAACCATAATATAAGGTGCTATTTAGAAGATGCGCAGAAATCTCAATCATGCGCTCCTTTACCTTGTCTCCCTTCATCACAGGCTAAAAGAACACCCTTTATTCTATTCAAAAAATATATAAATTACCTGAATATGCTGTGGGCTCGAAAAACCAGACTAGATACGATGTCATGGCGTGCTCTTCTCTTCCTTTCCGTCCTCAAAACACACAATTCTGCCTTGAAGTTGGTTGTGAGTTGAGGTACGGTTCAAAAGATGCGCAGAAATCTCACTCATGCACTCCTTTACCTTGTCTCCTTCTTTACTACAGCAGTTTAAGAGCAAACCCCCCTTTTTATTCTATTCAAAAAATACCTTATCTACCATAACATGCTGTGGCTCGAAAAATCACGCGACACATCAGCGGTATGGTTTGCTCGGCTCTTTGTTCTGTCTAAAAAATACATCACCAATAAATCGATGTTTGTGGAGTGTTATTCGGAAGATGCACACAAGCTCTCACTCATGCACTCCTCTCTACCTCGTCTCCTTCTTCATCACAGGTTAAAAGAACCCCTCCCCCTCCCCTACCATTTTTTAAAATCTACCAAAAATACAATCATCCCAATCATATGCTGTGGGCTCGAAAAAATAACTAAACCCAAGAGTATAGCTTCCTCGGTTCTATGTTCTGCCTAAAAAAGGAATCCGGAAGAGGTGATGTTTGTGGAGTGCTGTTCAGAAGATACGCAGTATCTCACTCATGCGCTGCCTTTCTTTAAAAGAACCTTCTTATTACCATATCAAAAATCCTATTTTTATCGCAACATGCGGTGGCTCGAAAAAGCATACGAAACAAAATGGCATGGGCTTGCTCGCTCGTCTCTTTGTTCTGCCTAGAAAATACGATTTGAAAACGACGATGTTTGTGAGGTGCGGTCGTGGTTATATATATATGTATCTATGATTACTTGTATACTTCTTTACTCCTCTCTCTCTCTCTACGTGAAAAAGACACTCTTTGAGTTTTTCATCAAAACGTCTCCACCAATACCACAGAGGTGCGATGGCGTGTGTGTGTCTGAAACCTCTACCAAAAAATCTTAAAAGAAACTTCCTCTTCACCCTTCGTCCTATAAAAAGACCGAATCAACTAGGGTAATGCTTGTGTGTTCCGGTGCCTGTCGCAAGACTTACTTCTACGAACACCCATATCTTCCCTTCCCTTTACTACCAAAAACAGTCAAAAACGCAAGAACACATCCTACATGCCTCTGCACCATCTAAATCCCTACTAAAACAATATAAATCAGAAAAAGAGGAAGCCTATGTGCCGTGCTTGGTCCTGTCAAGTAGGTAAAAAATGTCGCAAGATACGCCTATGTTGGCGTCTCGGTCTCCAAAAACCTCAAAAAATATGGTTCACTGAGGTGATGTTGGACTATCTACGAATACAGAAAGAAAATAAAGGTGAACAGCTCCTATGTGCGTGGATTCATGTAGGTAGAAAATAATAGTGTTTGTTGGGTGTGATCAAAGGAGTTCAACGTGTCCTGGGGCAAGGGCAGGGGAGGGGGGGAGTAAGCAATAAAAGAACATCATGGACGAAAAAGACATGGGTGTTTTGCTTTCAAGTATGTGATGTCTACATGAGACTATAATCTGAGATTTGGAAAAACAAGTGGGTAGTGGGAGCGTAAATGGTGGGCTGAAAATAATGAGAGAAAAGATGAAATGGCTCGGAACTCTCCCTCCCTCTCTCTTGGGAAGCCACACCAACTTTGCTATGACCTTTGACTCCAATCTGCGTCCTGAGAACTTCTTCCCACTGGGTACCCCGCTGAACACTATGTTGATGAGAGTTGCGTGTGCTTGGTATGCAGAGGGCGTTGCCAATCAGCCACAATTTAGTAGCGAGATAGTTACTAATGAACAGAGTCCTCGAGAAGCCCATCTCACTTCCATATACTCATCTCCACATGAAAGAATAGTATTCAGGCTCTATATTCAAAACGAACGGATATATACACACACATCTACACACACAAATTCTACCAACCAAATTTCTCAACTTGAACATCAACATTCCGCCCCACGCGAACCAAGCTCACACACGAATTCCTCACATCTCTTACCAACCCATCCGGGCCACTAACCACGACGCCAGTCCGCCCGTCCACCTCGCTATTCACCCACTCCTTTACAAAAGCGCCAGCATGCGGTCTGCCTGTCAGCGCCGTCGGCGGCGACAAGACGGCATCCAGACCCCAGTCTTCCAACTCCTTGAGCTTCTCTTCGGGGATCCAGAGGCGGTGGTTCGGCGCGTGCGTGATCCACAGCAACTTTACTCTTCGCCTAGGCTTGCTTAATGTCGACGACGCACATTCTGCATCGGTAGTGGCGGTGGCTGTGGGACAGAGAAGTGCGTAGAGGAGTGGATACGCGACTGCGATACCGGAGCCGCCTGCGATGAGGATAGCTGTTGTCGAGGCTTCCAGCAGATCGAGCGCGTGCGAAGCGCCATAAGGGCCGTCGAGACGGACACGCGCTTGGGTTGATGTGCGTGCGCATTCGAGGAGTTTATGTGTGAAACCCGAGTCGGCTTGGGCGCGGATGAGGAGAGTGAGCCATGCATGTTTTCCCTGTTGGTCTTCTGTTGTCTTAGGTGCTGCGGAAAAGATGGTGAATGGATGGGATTGTATGGCGTGTTTGCGGGATAAAGAGGGGACTGAGATGAAAATGTGGTCATTGGGCTTCCAGCCTTGTGTCATGTTCCCCGGTAGCAGGGCGTTCTTGCGGTCCTCGACTTCCCAGTTTGCAGAGAGTAGGACGGTCTCGTCGTCTTCCAGCACGGTGAGCGTTGCGGGGTGTGTGCTTGACTTGAGCCACAGCCTGTATGCCAGACGATCGATGAAGAAAATGGCAATTGAAATGCCGACGTAAGGCCTCGAAGTATGGTGGTGGAACCACAAGAAGATGAGACCGGCAAACTGAAGTACAATGTGCAGCCCCAGGAAGATTTCATACCACCGTTGCCGGAAGCTACCCAAGCTCGTAAAGTAGATGAGCTCGTAGGCGATGAAAGCTGCCATACCCAGAAGCACGACGCGGTTGAAGAGGAATCGTACCAGCGTAAGCCCCAAGTGTCGTAACATGCCAAACCACACAAGCCACATGCCCACGCAATGTAGGAATGCTTCCAGACACATGATCTCTCCGACTCGTCGATGGAAGATGTTCAAGCTTTCGTACGAGTAACCCGTCAATAGCTTGATGGGTTGGTTCTTGGCGGCGAGAATGTAGAGTAATGGCAGGTTTGCGATGAAGACAATACCGCATCGGTCGGCGAAAACGAATAGATACATAAAGGTCATCGGCATGCGGTAGAAGTTGTAAAAGATGATGAGGCCGACCCAGGCAAGGACGAGCAAAGAGACTGCGTTTGTGGGGAGAGTTTTATTCAAGACGGGTATGCGAGGCGGCTGATACTGAAGGAAAGCTTTGAGTTCGTAATACGGTCGCCAGATGCCCGGTCTGTTGTGCGATGGTTGCGGCGAAGAAGGGAGTAACGGGCTTGATTCGTTGGCATCTACTGTCTTCGCTGCGGTATGCGGCGGTGTAGAACTCCCTCCGATGGTACTACTCGAGCTACTCCAGGCCTCTTCAGCACTGCTAGCATCGTCATGTTTGGTCCTCGTCGCAGCACTCCGTTTCCTCATATGCAGAACCAACTTCTCGCTCCAGTGCCACAGCGTGAAAACAAGCAACACAGCCAGCAGCACCAAGTTGTATGTCGCGACAAACTTTCGACCATACAGAATCGCCTCAACCAACTTTCTGAATCGGGGGTCTTTTCCGGGGTCATCCGGGTCTACAAGGTCCCCTCCGCCCGCGACCTTGTAAGTATCGGAATCATGCGCATGCCACGGTGTTTCTGTGGATGCAGTCGCTGTCAAAGCGAAATGGAGAGCGTCTCGTAGCCATGGCGGCGTCGCATTCATGGTGGGAGATGTCAGGAGGGATAGTGTCTCAGGCCCCACAAGTGTTCGCGTCATGTCCGCGATCGATAAGCTTATCGCTCTAGCGTACCAAGATCTGCAGCACGCGTCGCTCGATCTGGACAAGATGGGATTTCGCGGTTTACCGTTGCGCGTTTCAATAATATGCATAGCTTGGATAATGCGCCCTACTTGCTATACTTTTTGCGTTGCTTACTTGTGTGTCCACTGGGCCTTTTCTTTTGCCGCAAAGGCAGTCATACCAATCTTCTGATCCTCGCTGCCGAACAGTCCATGGAAGACCCTCCTTTCATACTCCACGCCCTCCCGGATACCGAGGTCCTGGCTTTTGTTCACAACCTCTTTGGCCGCCTTGACAGCAATTTGACTATACGACGCAATCTTCTCTGCCGTTGCGATGGCACCGTTGACGCACTCTTCGGGTGAGGTGAAGACCTTGGCGACAAGGCCCCACTCACCAGCTTGCTGTGCAGTAATGTTGTCACCAGTAAGAATGACCTCCATGGCTCTTGACTTTCCAATCGCCTTGGTGAGACGCTGCGATCCGCCAGCACCAGGTATGACACCAAGCTTGATTTCTGGCTGGCCAAATGTGGCCTTGGGTCCTGCGTACATGATGTCACCCATCATGGCCAACTCACAGCCTCCGCCCAGCGCGTATCCATTGACAGCAGTGATGAGTGGTTTCTTGAGGAAGGTGACCAGGTCTGACCATGACTCTATGAAGTCGTTGCCGTATGCGTCGCTGAAGCTGAGGTCCTTCATTTCCTTGATGTCTGCGCCTGCTGCAAAGGCCCGCTCTGAACCGGTAAGCACGATGGCGCCGATAGACTTGTCATTTTGGAAGTCGCGCAATGCTTGGTTGATCTCGAGGATGAGGGGTGTGCAGAGAGCGTTGAGGGCTTTGGGGCGGTTGAGCTGGACTAGGTGCTGTTAGTTATGGCGCATTTTGATTGAAGACCAATTCCAGCATGACTTACGCAGACCAACACCAGGCTTTGGTACTGATACAAGCAAATGTTCATACGATCTCTCAGTAGCAATGCCCCTCACAAGCCTGGGTAGGCCGATGGATCGAAACTGCGAGACAACCCTCGGTGCTGAGCGAAACGCCTGCATTTTTGTGTAGGGTGAGTTGAGTCTTGTGCTTCGACCACAACTCTCGCAACGTAATGTTTACATGAGGAATGAAGCTATCGATTCCACACTTGCAGCCCACATAACGGTTAACCTCGGTCCTGGCGTCCCGCCAAAAGCTTCCCGTCCTGCCTCTCGGGGAACTAGACCCCACCAAAATCAACAACAGCTCAAAACACAGCCACAATGAACTAGTATCACATTGTAAATATGCAAAAAAACTGCTAAAAACGGGAGGCTCTGTATTCGCACAAACCCTAAACTTGTTGTAGTCATCGGGGGTAATCATAGAACCGGACGTAGTGAGTTTGGGCGTGGCTGTAGTTGTCCGGCTATTCTTGTTCCCCAAGAGCCGTCCTGCGCCACAGTTCGCCTTTCGCCTCACCTTGCCATCTTTGCTCTAGCGCCTTGTAAGCCCAGCCTTGCGACCTCAACTTTCTGACACGATCACCATTACCACCGGATATTGCGCAAACACAACATTTCTCCCATACAATAAGCCAACTCTCTTTGCCGCCTCCAGCGCACCTCACATAGTCGCCCACAATTGACACAACGCCGCAAAGATGGATTCCCCGGAGCCCGACACCCCTTTCGCCGCAGTGACTGCGCAAACAACCAAATTCGGTGCCGTGAGTCGGACCCTAGCAAACTTCACCTTCTGTCTTGATGACATGGACGTGGACACGCGTAGTTTTGAAGCGACAACATGTGCTGACACTTTGTAGTTGTTCCAAAAATATCTAGACAAAGTAACACCATACAAGGGTCCTCGATGGGCGGGTACAGCAACCCTCTTCCTCCTTTTCGGCATACGTATATTCATCGCGCAAGGATGGTACATCGGTATGCTCCTCACCTCTTATATACATTTACCTTTTCCCCAATACACCCATATTATCCCCTTCTAGCGCCTCCCAGGCACCAATGTAGATACCGCCACTAACCCGTTGTAACAGTCGCATACACGCTCGGCATCTACCTCCTGAACCTCTTTCTCGCCTTCCTCTCCCCGAAATTCGACCCCGCACTAGAACAGGATGAGGGCATGGAAGATGGAAACGCATCTGGACTCCCCACAAAAGAAGACCAGGAATTCCGGCCTTTTGTCCGGAGGCTTCCGGAGTTCAAGTTTTGGTACTCTGCCACCTGGGCCGTGTCCATTGGCTTCTTCTGCAGTTGGTTCGAGATTTTCAACCTACCGGTTTTCTGGCCGGTGTTGGTCGTGTACTGGTTGATTCTATTCGGCCTGACAAGTAAGCCTGACTGCACAAAGGGGTAGAGAAGATTATTGGGCATGTCGCTAACGATTCACAGTGCGACGCCAAATTCAGCACATGATCAAGTACCGCTACGTTCCCTTCACCGTCGGCAAGACGCGGTACCCCGGCGCGTCGAGTTAAGTCACCTCGGAGGCTACCTTGTTCACTTCGCCGGATTCCATATCCACTTTTGGGAGGTTTGCCCTTTTGCGGCTGTATTCTGGGAAATTGGGCGCGTTTTCTTGGCCGAGACGATAGATGTTTGGGTTTTCCTACTAGCAGCTAGGAGTTGTTTTCTGGGCGGGATGGGGCAGGGCGGGGTGGTACGATAACGGCATGTTGCATGATGTGTACACGCAGCAGGAGACGAGATGAACTTACTACATCTTTAATACCGGCATAAATACATTTACAGCCATGAATGCGCTGGCTCTGGCGTGTTGAGATGCGTTTTTTCCAAACTGCAACATTATACGCTGGGACGTTGGAGAAATTTCACGCCGCATAAAGCTGCTTCTAAGAGCGATTTGGTATCTAACAATGACGACGACTAAGTATCAAAGAAAAACAAACCAACATGGTAGTTGCAAATACAACAAACCACAAACGAAAGAACATACTCAGGGGGAAGAAGAAGGAGAAAGGAGAAGGAAAAGAGAGAAGGACCAAAGAAACACAACAACGAACCCCCTACCTACTCTACTCCTCCATACGCATAGCCGGACCCCCAAGCTTCAACTCCGCCAACTCCGTCTTCCTCTTATGATGCATCTTCCCCTCCCCCCTCCCCCCTCCTCCCCCCTCCTCCTCCCCAATACCCACCTCCTTTGTACAAATCCACGTGGACGCATACATATTAACCCTAATAACACACCCAAACACATTAGCAACCCATCCTAAAAAACACGCAGGGGAGTCGGGGATGGTAAAGCAAGAAAGCCAACAAAAACAAAAAAGAACATACCGATCAATACAACTCCCCGGCACCCTAACAGCCACCCTCTTGACCCCAAACCCACACTCCTTAAAAACGCCTATATACCACGGTTCCACCCCCGCACTCCTCAACATCACCCTCCCTTTAACCTTCAACGCGCGATTAAGTGCTCGAATCTGCCTGAGCGCCTGCGTGCCCGAGGTAGGGAACCAATCCATAGAGTCCATGACTACGACAATAGTAAGTGTACCGGGCCGCATGCGCGTTATGACTTCTGAGATCTCGTCGGTGTGAATGCGCAGGCCGTGGAAGGCGTTTGGTTTGGAGAGCTTTACATGGGATTTGGGGGAGAGGTAGGTGGGGTGCGAGGTGGGTGTGTAGTGGCCGAGGAGGGTGAGGAGGTAGTAGTGGTTGGACGTGCTGAGGAGAGTGGTGTTGATGACGGGTTCAAAGGTGTTGAGGACGTATTCGTAGATTGCGTTTCCGCTGGGGGATTTGAGCATGTCGTCTGAGGGTTCCTCGTGGAAGGCCATGTAGTCTGCTGCTGTGTCGGTGGTGTTGGCTGTTATCGCTGTTGTCGTCTTGGTTTCGTCGTAGTCGCATGTCTTTTGAAAGTCTACTTCGATAACGGCGCGTTGAGTAGGGGGTACGCCGAGCGCTTTCCAGAGCCACTTTTCGTTGCC
The DNA here is from genome assembly GCA_000465215.2 of Pyrenophora seminiperda CCB06. Lineage (NCBI taxonomy): Eukaryota > Fungi > Ascomycota > Dothideomycetes > Pleosporales > Pleosporaceae > Pyrenophora > Pyrenophora seminiperda. The sequence goes on along the minus strand of KE747827.1, from coordinate 259,398 downwards.
GAGAATGGCCCAGGTGAGTATCTTGGAGTGGAGCACGGTTTTGATGGAGCGTTGCCAGATTTCGCGTTGCTCGTTGAGCGTTTGGGCGGCGCATAGCTTCTTGACGTCTTCCGTCATGCCGAGGATGCGGAAGAGCCAGCCGGCGATTGCGAGCGCGTTGCCGGAACCACCAGAGTAGTAAAGGCCCTTTGACGATGGAGAAGAAAAGACGGCGGGGCCATTGTGCAGCCAGAACTGGAAGGCTTCAGACGAGAGGTGAGGGCTGAGTTTCTGGATCAAGATGTCGTGGAAGTCGGCGTGTCTGCCTTCGCCGAATAGCTTCCACACATCCTGGTAGCCGAGGGCAGTGAAGGATGCGACTTTGAGTTCGAGCAGGTGGTTCTGTGAGGGGTTCAGGTCGACAGCGTGTACGCGACGGCAGTTTTCCAGGCAAAAAGCCAAGATGTTATCGCCCGCTGAGCCGATTGCGAGAACGACGTCGTTTGAGGTAGGCTTCAGGAGACGCATATCTGCCACATCGTCTTCCCATGTAAAAGCGTAGATGTAGGAGTTGTTGAAACGAGTATGCTTGGCAAGTGCTGAGTCGTAGTGAATCCGCCAGTGGTGGTTCTGGTACCATGTAGCCGGAAGAGGGAGACTAGACTGTAGGTTGACGACAGCAGACTCGTATGCCTTTGAATGGATTCCGACATCGTTCTGGGTAGCGCCTGTCTGAAGGTCAAGAGCAGAGAGGTAGGGCGATTCGGTAGCGGCGGCGTCAATTTCAGCGAGCTTCTGTGTAGATGCACCATACTCTTTCGAGCAACCAACCCAGATGTAATAGGGGAGCTTGATGCCGAAGAAGCTGTTTCTGGCGTTGATGCTGAGGACAGTGCCGAAGCGGTACTCGAGGTAGTCCTAGAACAGTTAGGTACATACTCAGCCAGAATGAAGATACGACATACCCGTCGAGCAGGCTCAAGGTTCACGCGGTCAATCTCGAACCATGTCCGCCAGAATACACGTGAGAGCCACATGCAATGACGATCGATGGCGCCACCCATATAGTTCCTTCCCATAAAGTCGACTTGATTCTGGACGTAAAAGTCTACCACGCCAACAACACCGTTGGGGCTCATGAGACTGTCAATGGAATCGATTACGGGATAAAACTCGGGTATCATGCTGAGCGCATAGCTCATGGTGACCAGCTCAGCGCCTCCGGCATCAGCATTCTCGTCGAGATCGCGGACTGTCTGACCCTGAGAAACCATCTCCTTGCGTTCATATGCCTGGGGTTCGTGTTCGTGTAGACGAAAGGCGCGAGCGTCCTGGCAAATGACCTTGACATTAGCCCATCCGAGACGGGCAAAACGCTTTCTTGCCATCTCGCAGAGGCTCGGGGAAAGATCCACGACGTCTGTGACCGTCAGTAAAACTACACGAACTAGTATTTGCAATACTTACAGACTGCACGGAAGAAGCTTGGTACAGGCACGTACTCGTTCATTTGTTCGACACTGGGATTCTGTCAGAAGTTACACATCAAGAGTTGTACACATGCGATTACTTGTGGCCGGTACCTCCACCAATCTGTGATTGTTAGCAAACAAAGCTTTTTTTTAAATGTGGTTTTCGCGTACATCAACCCAAACCGGGCGCTGCGAGATCATTCCGGCTTCAGTGCGGTGTTTCAGCTGTGCTGCGACCAGTCCCAACATATCTTCGCGGCCTCGGAGGAGCCTCAGACGGGTGGCATCGTAGACGTCAGCCTGAGCTTTGTAGAAGCTCTCCTATAAATCAATCAGTCGATTTTTATCTTTGTCCAGGTCTACTTGACGTACAAGAGCATCTTGCTGGCTTCCAGACCCATCTCCGGTGTGAGGTTTCAAGAAACAACCATAGGCGAACTTTAGGTACGCTTCAACTGTGCTGGGTGCTTGTCCTTTGCTCTTTGGTCTGAGAGCGATTGCAAAGACTGCGGCAAGGAAGAGACCCACGATGCACAGAGTGACTGTGAGTTGATGGAATGGATCACGGAGAATATAAGCTGAAAAGTCCAACATGGTTGCGACTTTACAACAAAACAATGACAATCAGAGAGAAGAGAGAGAAAGTGATACAACGAAATCCAACAAAACACATCACAACCGCCACGATGGAGGGGTTATATGAGGAGCGTTCCGAACCATGATTCCGAGTTCGGTTCGTCACAATACATACCACATGATGCTAAACAAGCTGTCCGCTGCGTAAGACGTCGTCCAACTTGTCTCAGAGAGTTATCAGCCAATAAACCCCGCCACATGTTCTGAAGATCTGAGAGCGGCGCGGGGCTAAGTTTCTCAAAAAGCAGAGTGGGATGTTCGTACATTGCGGAACTGCCCCTCGTAGTCAACCGCTAGAGGCGGCTATGCAGGGTCTGGTAGAACCGAGGATTTCTCCAGATGTTCTGCGAGGCCACGGGAAATGGATACATCAGTCAGCCTATCATGACCAAGTGTTTTGCGCGTGGGTTTGGGGTGCTTAGTGTTGGGGTTGGGATGGTTGAAGTCGGTCCTGGAGCGACGAGCCAATAGGAAAGAAGCGACGCACGGCGTGCCAGAATAACTGACAGGAACGCAGGGACACAAATGTCGACGAACACAAAGGCGCGCCAACTCTCGGCCTCGTTCTCCCGTGCCAGGCAATATCTCTCATTGTCACGGGTCCGGACGATGTCTGCTGCAATTAGTCTTGCACAATCAAATTAGCTGAGTGTTGAGTGTTACACTTGGGAATGGGGGTATCATGGTATCAACCGCCATTGATGCCATGGAGATGCTAGAGCTTCCTTTAGATATGAGACGAATGTATGTTTCGCTGTTCCTTGCACAAGAAATGTTCATGAGCCGTGTACGTTCGCCATAGTCAGACACGTGGTAACCGTCACGCAGTCAGGTTTGAAAACAGCAGACTGTATCTCATCACGCTAGTCAAGCAGCGATGAGCCAAGAATGGCTGTGCCTAAAACTGATTCAGCCTTCATTATCTTTAGCATTCATGTACGAAGTATACGCACACTAAATCACCATCCGGGTCTTGATAACACTAAAAGTATACCTGTACCTCAACACAGGAATCACAGCGGCCGGTAGTTTTCTAAGCTTGTTGTTCGTGATCGCCATTCCTCTATAGTACTATGCTGAAGTGGAAGTATTATTACAAGCCGGGCATGAAGCGAACACGTGCAAGCGGCCAAGCCACCCACACAACTAAGCCTTAGGCATAGAAGTTGACCGTATCCTTCTTCTTTGCTTGTACCTCAGCAATGGCATCCACGTAGTGCTCGTGACTAATCTTCTGTTGACCAGTTCGTAGAGCAATCATACCAGCCTCAACGCACACAGCCTTCAGCTGCGCGCCACCAAACTCGTCAGTACTGCGTGCCAGCTCTTGCCAGTTGACAGCGTCGTCGACGGTCATTTTTCTGGAGTGAATGCGCATGATTTGAGCGCGAGCCTCCTCGTTTGGTAGCGGAAACTCAATCTTCCTGTCCAGACGCCCAGAACGGAGTAGAGCAGGGTCCAAGACATCGACTCGGTTCGTCGCAGCGAGGACCTTGACACGGTCATCTGAAGCGAACCCGTCGAGCTGATTAAGAAGCTCCAACATGGTTCGCTGAACTTCCCTGTCTCCAGACTTTTCGGAATCGAATCGCTTGGTACCGACGGCATCCAACTCATCAATGAAGATGATTGAGGGGGCCTTTTCCTTCGCCAGGGCGAAGCAATCACGGACTAGCTTCGCGCCATCACCTATGAACATCTGCACGAGTTGTGGGCCGGCAAGCTTGAGGAAAGTCGCGTCGGTTTGTGCGGCGCAAGCTCGTGCTAGAAGGGTCTTTCCGGTACCCGGAGGTCCGTACATCAGCGCACCTGTATTATGTTAGTAAGGTGTACAAGTTAGGGGCGCAATAATGCTTACCCTTGGGCGCCTTGATGCCAATCTTCTTGAACCGCTCAGCCTCCTTCATAGGCCACACGACAGCCTCAACAAGCTCCTCAATCTGCTTGTCCAGACCTCCGACGTCGGTGTACTTCTCCGTTGGCTTCTCGTCGACTTCCATGGCCTTGACGCGACTGTCGTACTCTGCGGGCAGTGTATCGAGAACAAGGTATGAGTCCTTGTTAACACCAATGAGATCACCAGGCTTAAGCTTCTCGTGGTCCACTAGACCAATGAGGGGCAAGAATATGGTCTGTCTCGTTGATGTCTTGATGACCGCGGACTTGCCGACACGGGTAGCGTCTAGGTCGATGTTTGCACCTTCTTCAGCTGCTTCTGCTGTAACATCGAGATCGAGAATCTCTACAACGTTACCGACGAGATAAGGTAGTTGCCTGTAGGACGTTAGATGCTACTCAAAGGCCGTTGTTTGTCAACGCGCTATGGGGCCGACGGCGGGCACACAGATGCCGTACCTGTTGTTCTCAATCTTGTCAAGGTTGTCCTTGATCTTTTCGTTCATCGATGCTTTCTCGTGTGTAAGCCGCTGATACTCGCTCTTCATGATGCGCATGTCGTTCTCCAATAACCGCCTCCGCGCGACGATGTCTCGTGTGCTTGAGTTCAAGATCTCCTCGTCGAGCTGCTCCTCCTCTGGCTCTGCATCCTTCATGTCTGCATCACCATCGGCTTTTTTATCGCCCTTGTCTCCGTCTTTTTGGTCATCGTCCTTCTTCTCTTCCTTCTCGTGGCGCTCAAGGTCGTCGAGATCTTCGAGCGTAGACATGGTGGCGGTGTGAGGTGAGCGAGTTCGTGTAGCAAGTTTGTGGGAGACGGGCGGATAGATGAGGTAGCGATTGGGGAGATAATGGCCGACAAGACGGTGGTTGTGGTGCGGCGTTACTGTGGAGCTGTCTAGAGGCAGCTATGGATTACGAGTACGGAAGAAGGTGACAGTGAGTTAGGCCTTAGCTCCGGTCGGGTCTTGGCGCATCTGGATACGCCGATCAGTCGCGTTCATTGCCAGTCATCATATGATGAGCCTTCCATATAAATTCTACGGTTTGTTATGTTTAGCTTATACATAATGGGCACTTGTGGTATCATAAATGCTATGATGCGATCTAGGCGGGGTGTTCAACGCAGAAGGAGGGGACCATGGTCGGAACTGCGGGGCAGATATGGCCACTCCATTCCCGAGCACTTTAAATAATTTCCTATATATATTATCTAATGTACAAAGTTTTCATTCAATTCATTGAATGCCCAGCTGGGCACCATGGCCTAATGGTAAGGCGTTGCTTTCCGGTGGCAAAGATTGGGAGTTCGAGTCTCTCTGGTGTCGTTCTTTTTTGCTACCGTCGTCTCTTTTTGCACTCTGGAATATGTATTCAACTCTGTATCCAGCTTTGTGCCCACATGCCGTGATTGATACATGTTTTTTACTTCATATGCTCCATGTAGCGAAGGTTTGTATCGCTTTGGGGAGATATAAGTTGAGCCATGGTCACGTGCCCACTCCATTCACAAGAAGAATTTAATTCCTGTTCAAAATTTCTATGCTCAAGCGACTACGAAGTACAACGACACATATAAGCTCACCCATAAATGCCCCAAGGCAGTGCCTAAGTGCGTTTTACATACCATGTAATATTTTCACTTCGTTTGCTCAGACGACTACAACATCACAACGACGTGTACAAACTCGCTAACACATGCATAGTGGTAGTTCCTAAGCAGGTTTCTATCTTATTCTGTATTCTGTTTTTCGTTTCTCACTCTCATTGTAAAACCTCCTTTGTCATCGAGCTGTAGTCGCCCAAGCATTGAGGCTTGGACTATGGATTGAATATTTCTAGTGTATGGGGTGCGCCAGCTGCATCAATAGATTTCGATCTAGTCCAAGTTCTATTTGTGCCTTTTGTTAATTTGGAGTATCTCTTTGCCTTATTTAGCTGTTCTGGCGATTGCTGTGCGGGTATCCTCGGTGCCTCGGAATATTTTGTACTGTAGGTACTGTACTGTCTGTCACGCTTTCCAAAGTTCCGTCACGACATCCAGCACAAGACAAAGAAAGATCTTTTGTCGCACATTGCAAATTTTCTCTGTACACTTGCATCACTATACACTCTTTCGGTCTCCGCTATGTTCAGGGCACGAACTTTTCGGTGCGCCAGTCGAATACCGAATGTCGCGCTTGCAATACCCGCACAATCAACATTGCGGGTGTGTAAACTCGTACCGTATGCCGAGGCAACAAAGTCAAACTGACAAAGGTGTCAGAACTCCTTTCGGCTGATCAGCTCAACGGAAACAGATGGCGCGGCGGTCCAACAGCAACAAGTTTCTACGCATGAGAACAAATCAACAGCAATACCAATCAAAAGTTACATGGGTGACAGAGATGTGAACAGCCCATATCAAGTCAACGCCATCGTCACTAACGCAAAAACTGCTCCCCACCGCAAAGACTCAGTCACAGTAAAGAAGGGAAAGCTGCATGTGGGTGACAAGATAATACCGGACATTTGGCTCCGAGACAACTGCCAGTGCAGTAGCTGTGTGCACGATGCTACTAAACAGCGGCTGCTCGACACATTTTCCATTCCAGAGGATATTTCAATCCAATCGCATGCTTGGAGTAAAGACGACACGGCGCTCACGATCAAATGGAGTGACGAGCACGAGAGTACGTATTCGGCCAACTTTTTGATCCAGGCAGCTGCAAACCAACACGCAAAAGCCGTCCTGCGCCGGGGTCTGGTTCACACTACTGCTTGGGACGCAACAATTGGTGTAAATCCTCCCAAAATCGACTACAAAGAAGTTGTTGAGAAAGATGATGCTGGCCTGCTAAGAAAACTGCGAGAGTACGGCTTCTGCTATGTCGACAACACACCGTTCGAAGATCCTGATGCAACACAAAAGTTGCTGGAGACGGTTGCTTTTATACGCGAGACGCATTACGGCGGCTTCTACGACTTTACGGCCGACCTGGCAAGCAAGGACACTGCGTATACCAACATCGCTCTCGAAGCACACACTGATACGACATATTTCTCCGACCCCGCAGGCCTCCAAGCTTTCCACTTGCTATCCCACACCAGCGGCAAAGGAGGCGCGAGCCTGCTTGTCGACGGCTTAAAAGTGGCCCAGGAGCTCTATGACGCCGATCGAGATGCATACTCGATTCTCTCCACCGTCAATGTGCACGCTCACGCTTCTGGGAATCAGGGCATTTCTATCCAGCCCTACCGTGGGTTTCCGGTGCTCGAACACGACACTGCAACTGGTGAGTTACTTCGTGTACGCTGGAACTCGTCGGACCGCGCTTCGATTGAGCTTCCGATTGAGCATGTTGATGGGTGGTATAGAGCTGCACGCAAGTTTGATGCGCTGCTCAAGGCGCGGGAGAATGAGTACTGGGAGCAGCTCACGCCAGGGAGGGTGTTGATATTCGATAATTGGAGGGTGCTGCATGGGCGAAGTAGCTTTACGGGGAAGCGGAGAATTTGCGGGGGCTACATCAATAGGGATGACTGGATTAGCAAGTTCAAGATGCAAACGTTTGGACGGCATGCGCTGTTGGAGGGGCTGGCTGTGAGCTAGATTTTGAGCCAGGCAAATGTAAATAGAGAGGTATACTGAAACATGCTGAATTGGCTTCGTGAAGCTATATACAGCCACACAAGTCGACTCTGCTTTCTCGTTCCTGCTGGGCTCTACCGGCCCTCCCTGGCAATCCTCTCCTGCTCAAGCTCCAACTCAGCCTGTCGGTAGTACTTGGCGGTGTCGACTCCATGGTACGGATGGTGGACAAAATTTGGCCAGACGAGAACATGTGAAAATGTAGCGGCGTAGCGTGAGTTCCTGTGCGCCACTCCCTGCATGTACTCGGCCATCTCGGTGGTTCCGTACAGAGGCTCCCCCTTCTTTACCTTGTCGACCATTTCGCGCATGTCCATGTCGACCTCGCGGCGGTTCTCGCGCGCGCCGTAGAAACGCACTGTCGGAGATTAGCAACGGTGAATGTCTCCAGCTTTGGGTGGGGGAGGGGGGAGGCGGAGGCCCTGTCTGACGTACTGCACGACCGAGAGTAGGCGAATATGAAGCAGCCAGAAAGACCAATGGCACCACTGAGTCGCATAATGGGTGCGAAACCGCCCTTGCCGACCATGGAGGGCGAGACCTTCTCCCAGTAAAGCATCAATCCAGGGCTCAAGGCTCCGAGAGCGGCACCCTGGGCCCAGTCGGAGGGGCGGGTATAACGCATCACTCGGGTGAAGTGTCTTGTCTGCTATTAGTACGCACGTACATTCCAAGTCGCAGGGAGAGAGCGTACGGGTCACTGTCGATGAGCTGTAGTGTGTTAGCGGTTGTGAGGCATTGTAGGCCCGCAGTGGGCGCAATTGACTCACGGGATACTCTCCAGTGGGGATCTTGTCAGGCACAACCGCCTGGTGCCTGACTGCGGCATCGTGCGAAGACATGATGGTGTTGCTTGTCGCTGCGGCGTGGATGCTATGGGCGGGCTACAGCAGGTGAGGTTCCATGTCTTGGCACACGGGTCCCACGCAGCTTGGTTGCGCGCCGCAATGTCCCCAGAACTTTTGTTCCTTAGCGCGTCACGACCTCGATTCAAACGTCTGCGTGTGGTGAACCATGCGCGCCGACATCTTCACGTGCGCCCCAATACGATGACGACTGCGAACATGGCTATGAAGGCCGACGATATGGAGGACGTCAAGCCGACGGGGCCTTCCATCTCGAGCCCCATGGACGGCGCGTCGTCCACTGCGCATGCGACCGATGCTGCGAGCGCCCACCAACGCCCAACCGTCGCCGACTTGCACGGGGACAACCACTTTGCCCAGGTAGCGAGAAAGAACTGGTCATCTGCCAAGAAGACGCCCAAGGTGCGGCCCGACGTGGTCAAGAAAGAGCTATGGGACGAGTTGGTCAAGGTCGACTTTGCCTATTCGTCGCTGTTGATTCTGGAGAACCTGCAGCTGCTGGAGCGATATCTGTGGCCTGGATTTACCGAGGATGCATCAAACTATCACCATCTGCTGCTGGCGCTCATGGTCAACGTCAAGAGGAGGGAGAATCTGTCGTCCTGGGGTGAGTTACCCCCATGGCAGCATGTAGCATGTTATAGGGGCGTGGTGCTAACAATTGCATAGAACACTTCTCAAGCAAACCTGCCGAATTCTCAGCCTTCTTCCGCCGCATCCTGTCCATGACCGTTGACCCCTCGCAGCCGAGCAAGATCCGGACCCAGCTCATATCCTTCGTCATTGGCGCCTTCCAGTCGCTCGACAGCGGCCTTGTGCGAAAGGAGTGCGCCCCTTTGGTTGGAATCTCGATATGGCAAAACCTGCACTCGGATGCGGTGCGCGAGCAGTACTTTGAGGAGCACAGTATGCTGCGCAAGGCGTGGAGAGCTGCATCAAAGCGCTTCGATGCTGGTGATGATGCGCTGCAAGCCAGGCTGCGATTCGAGCGTTCATGGATTTACACACTTCTCCTCGACTTCATAGACCGACTGTACAACTGCAATTCCAGGGAAGAGATGAGAGATAGCACATCCTACTGCGAGCGCTTCATGGAGCTTCTAATTGATCTGCAGAGCCAGCTGCCTACAAGACGATATGTCAATACCCTTCTCCAGGACTTGAACATGCTTCCAGCCATTCGACTGTCGCCATTATACACTGACGAGGACAATGGCCTTTTCCGCGACCTCTTCGACCTACTGACCCACTTTACAAACTTCCCCATCGAGGACCAAACTGGCAGGCAACTATCCAAGCTGGAGTACGACCAGCAGCACTACGACATTTTGGCGAAGTTGCAGCGGACAGGTTATGCTGCGTTTCAAGAAAAGCTCCAGCTCATGGCTCTGGCAAACTATAGCAGCATTGGTAACAGAGAAGAGCTGGACGGTCACCTACGCACTCTGAGCGACAGCGAGCTCGTTGAGCTTTGCTCTCTTATGGGTCTACGGACCGAGTACCCGAGCACAACGTACCTAGTCCGAGATCGGGCCTTTTACATGGAGACGCTAGTCGCACTCGTTGAGCAACGGCCTACCTTCAAGGACAATGTTCGCGACATGCCAGTACTGCCCACAGAAAAGGTCCTGTACGAGACGACGTTCCTACGAAATGAGTCTTACGATGGATCAAGGCCCCTTGCCATTCCTAAACTGAACCTTCAGTATCTCACCATGGGCGATTTCTTGTGGAGGTCATTCATCTTGTACCGCGCCGAATCATTCTATGGTATCCGAAAGGACATGGAGGACGTAGTCAAGCGTGTGAAACCTCAAGGCAAAGGCGCCAACACCAAGTTCAATGGCGTTTCCAAGATGTCGTTGCCCATCATGAAGCCTGCTATTGTCGACGTGGCGCCTTCGAAAGTTGGAGAAGAGCACCCAGCATATGTACGAGCAGAGATCATCCTGGATGTGAGTCGGCTTCAAGCGCCAGTGCGAAGAGATTGGGAGCAACTTAGGCAGGATGATGTTGTCTTCCTTCTTGCTGTCGAAGGCAATGATGACGCCCCTATGCGAAATGGCCACCGCGGCGAATCCACCACTGGGGAGCAGCTTGGCCTGCACAAGATGAGGTGTGCTCAGGTGGTCCAGGTTCAGGACGAAAAAGGACGACCACTACGCGAACACGCTCGTGATGATGGCTTTGGACCTAGGCCACGGCAACGGCGGCTCCTCGTCAACATCGACGCAAGGCAATACAAAATTGACATGGACCGGGCTGCCGAGGGAAGGCCCAACGTATACGAGAACATGAACATGATTGTTCGTCGCAAAGGGCGGGAAAACAACTTCCTTCCCATTCTCGAATCAATCAAGCGCCTGACCCTCTCTGACATCCCGGCACCGTCTTGGCTTCAAGAAGTCTTCCTAGGCTATGGCGATCCTGCGTCGGCAACCTACAAGCGACTCCCTAATCGCCTGCATTCAATAGACTACCGTGACACTTTCGTCGACTGGCAGCACCTGGTTGAGTCCATGCCCGGCAAGTCTATCGAACCCCAAGAGGAAGCACAGACATCCTTTGGCCCCCCGTACGTCGTGCAGTTCCCTGCTGCAGCCGAACCAGAGATTGCACCCCCAAGAGCATCGAAAAAGCGGCGCCGCGACCAGGTTGAGGTTAAACAACCGGTGCACGAAGCGATCCATGTATCGTCATACAAGCCACCGAACATGGGACCTTACCCTGCAGATGCACCCAAGCTGAATTCAGTGCGATTTACACCCGCTCAGATTGAAGCCATCACTTCAGGTACCCAACCTGGCCTGACGGTGGTGCTCGGACCCCCTGGCACCGGCAAGACGGACGTTGCGGCCCAGATTATATCCAATTTATATCACCATTTCCCGGACCAGCGGACATTACTAGTCGCGCACAGTAATCAGGCGCTCAACCAGCTCTTTCAGAAAATCGTCGCTCTTGACATTGATGAGCGTCATCTGCTGCGTCTCGGTCATGGTGAAGAGGATCTGGAGACGAGTGCAAGCTACAGCAAGCATGGCAGAGTAGAGTCTTTTCTCGAAAGAGGACAGTACTACCTGTCTGAAGTTGATCGCCTTGCCAAGAATTTGGGTGCGCCCGGTGCTCACGGTAGCTCGTGCGAGACTGCAGATTACTTCAATCTTGTCTATGTGAAGCCAGCGTGGAAGCAATATTGGGACAGCATTTCATCTGAAGAGACCAGCGTGGAGCAGATAATAACTGAATTCCCGTTCAGAGACTACTTTTCAAACGCTCCACAGCCGCTCTTCCCTCCAGCAGCCGACCGTGAAGAGATTCTTGAGATTGCGCAAGGTTGCTATCGCCATGTCGAGAAGATCTTCACTGAGCTCGAGGACATTCGTCCCTTTGAGATTCTGCGGAACCCACGAGACAAGGCCAACTATCTGTTGGTCAAGGAGGCCCGCATCATCGCCATGACATCGACACATGCTGCCATGCGAAGACAGGAGATTGCTTCATTAGGCTTCCACTACGACAACGTCATCATGGAGGAAGCCGCCCAGATCACCGAAATCGAGAACTTCATCCCTCTCGCTCTACAAAACCCACGGGACGGCGAACTGCCCTTGCAGCGCATCGTCCTTTGTGGTGATCATCTCCAGAACTCGCCCGTCATTCAGAACCTTGCTTTCCGACAATATGCTAACCTCGAGCAATCCCTCTTCCAGCGGCTTGTCCGTCTTGGTGTACCGACCATAATGCTCGATCAGCAGGGTCGTGCTCGCCCATCCATTGCCGAACTGTACAAGTGGCGATACCCTTCACTCTCCAACCTGCCTTCTGTGCTCATGAACCCCGAGTTCAAGGTCGCCAACGCCGGCTTCAAGCACGAGTACCAATTCATCGACGTGCAAGACTACAAGGGCAAGGGCGAAGACCAGCCCACGCCGCACTGGATGATTAACCTGGGAGAAGCAGAGTATGCGGTTGCGTTGTACATGTACATGCGTTTACTTGGTTACCCGGCCAACAAAATTTCCATCCTCACCACGTACGCGGGTCAAAAGTCTTTGATCAACGATGTCCTAGGCCACAAGTGCAAAAATAACCCTCTATTCGGGCGCCCACGAATCGTCGCCACGGTCGATAAATACCAGGGAGAGCAAAACGATTGTAAGTCACTCCATCTCTATCTCTCTCTCTCTCTCAGACTACATCACTAACATTACCCCGTTTCTAGACGTCATCCTCTCCCTCGTCCGCACCCGCGCCATCGGCTACCTCCGCGACATACGCCGCCTCACCGTCGCCCTCTCCCGCGCCCGCCTAGGCCTCTACATCCTCGGTCGCCGCTCCGTCTTCGAATCCGTCTTCGAGCTCAAACCAGCGTTTGACATTTTACTCCAGCGGCCCGATAAACTCGCTCTCGTGACGGATGAAATGTTCGGTCAGACGAAGCGCTTGACTGTCGAACGAGCAGATGCAGACGCCGCTGTGGAGGGTGAAGCCGTTATGCAGGATGTAGAACATTTGGGTAAATATGTTTTTGAGATGACGAAAGCTAAGGTTGAGGCGCTGAGGGTGAATGGTGCTGCTGGTGGTGCTGGGGGCGTTTTGCTGCCGAGTAGAGAGGTTAATATGGGGGGGATGAATTTGAATGGCGGGGGGAGGGTGGATGAGGAGGATGATGGGGATGATAGGGAGGAGAATGTGGTGGTTCCGGAGGAGGTGGTGCCTGTTTTTGCGGATGAGGATGATGATGATGATGACGAGGATGGCGGTGTGGCCGTTTGAGTGTGGTTATACATACACATACTGCAACTGTGTTGCAATACGATGTAAGAAGGATATGGATGGATGGGCGTACAAACTTTGCCTTCCTTTCCTCCCGTAGAGTTTCTTTCTTGTATGCATCAAAATGGCGCTCTGTTTTTTTCTTAGTTGGCAGGTTTGTAGTTGTCGAGCTTGGTTCCGTTTGGGAAAAGGGTGGGATGATGTGTTTGTGTGTGTATAGGGTGCAAGTATACTGCATGCATGGTTTTGTATAAAGATAAAGGAAAGGAATGATATCCAGATTGTTTGAGATTGAGATGGGTGTGTGTGTGTGTGTGTCGGGCATGTAGGGTGTCTTTTTTTTTGGCCACGTGGGTGGTATTATGTGTAGGGAGGGGAGGGCTGTTTGTTGGATGGGATTTGATAACGGAGTGTGGTAGGTTGGGTTGGATAAGTATGCGTGTTAGTATAAGTATGTAAGTAATGTCGATGTGTATAAGTGGTAGTGTTCTACGATACTTAGGTTATGGTATGGTGTTGTCCTAGTACCTTTGTATCCAACAAACTATAGTATTGACCAGTTTGCCAATCTATGCAAGATACTTACTTTCTATCTCGACTTGTACAGTTGTCTCTTAACCTTGGTTAATAACATGTTTATAGAATAGTATCTTGAATACAGTATAAGACAGTAGCGTAAAGAATAAATAAATATATGCGAGCTTTAGAATGTAGTACTAATATATTACTCCTATCCATCTCTCTGCGTATCCTACCACGCCACAGAAAGATCTCGAAAGGCTACTGCCAATTTCTGTAGTTAATAGTATGATCAATAATAGTTTGTAGTTTGGGAGAGGGCACCGGTAGACATTATCGACTACAGATACTAGACTATTCCAATATCCATCGCATCGTCTTTTCTACCCTATTACCCACTTCAACAGAGAAGAACATTCGGAGAAAGAAAAAAGAGACAGTTGCGGAAACGTGACTCTATCATTACTTGTAGAAGGAGCAAGTTGCCATATGGCTACTACCCGATATGCTACATGAGGGGTAATATGACGCAATGACGTAATAGGTAACGGAGTAACAGTGCAGGAGCACGGTAGCTAGCTCATGGTACAGATAGAGACCATCTCCCATATTCTAATGAGATACCTTTCTTCCCAAATATGACTTACCATAGGAGCATACACACAACAGACACCACCATCCCATCTCCCATTGCCCCCTTCCGCCCCCTTACCCTATCCCTCAACATCCCCTCCACATATCCATCAATGCACCCATTCACATTGGCATCCTGCCCTCACCACAGCCATCCAGCATAAGAGCTAGGAAAAGACATGACGTGACGCCGCCAAGCAAAAGACTCTTGCACTCCGTACCGGTATGTATCACGGTGGCTTAACAAACACCTAGTACGACGTAGTAAAGCCGCGCGCGCGCCTCACTAACGCAGCCTCACGCTTCACGACCGAACAACCGGGCAAAACTAGCCATGTCATGGCATGGCATTTCATGGCATGTCATGCATGCATGTCTAGGAGTACTGTAGGTGTTGGTGTATGCCTGCCTGCCTGCCTCGCGCTCAACGCTAAAGAAAAATACCGGTACGGTAGGTAAACGGCGAGGCGAAGGAATCTAGACCGCACCGCTTCCCCATCTTTTTTCCTCCCCCCTCCACATCGACATCGAACTATGCTTCCTTCCCGTCCTCCCCAAAACTTACCGGTAAAGCTACTTCCCGCCAACCGCCTATACTACAAGGCAGCCCAGCTATATTTCTACCTATAAGTTGTAAGTGTGAGTGATAAGATTGGCGCGATCCACCCATAGCATGAACAGCCCCAACAATCGCATTGTTACATCTCCACCCCGCAAAACAACCCGAGTACCAGGGAACAAGCCACTGTGCAAAAGTTCCAAGTTGCAAGCCACAAAAGCGGCAAGGTAGAGAAAAAGAAGAAGAGACGGACGGCACGGTGGGCAAAAGCAATAGCCAGCAGCCGGCTTTTGCGAGAGGGAAGGGGAGGGAAGCCAGCCGCACTGCACTGACGTTCGACGCAGACGCACGGAGGTGGTTGGAGCGTTAGCAAGTCAAGTCAAGGCTAGGTAACCCAAGCAGCTAAACGAGAAAGGAACCGGCATATCCCCAAAATTCTCCGGGTCAAAACACAATGCCATTGTTAGATACATCTCATACGACCGTCTCTTCCCTCTCTCCCTTGTTCCCGGTGATGAAGGGAAGAGAGAGAGTGGATGGCTCAAACACACTGGGGTCCTGAAACCGCCAAATACCCGATAAGCGAAAAGCCACCCCCCCCCCAAGTTAAAAACAGCGAACAACACGATCCACCAACAACAACAACCAACACACAGACACAACACACAGACACACAAGAAGACCCGCATTAACGAACAAGGTCATGACCAGCCGTGCAAGCCTGTCCTTCCGTAGGTGTAGAGACGAAACCTGACAAAGAAGTTCGCCAAGAAGGCGTTTTGTGACTCGTTGAAACAACCATGATCCTTTCAAACCACCCCACCCTTTTTCTCCCCCTGCAACTTGGTCATAAAAAAATCCCACGTATCCGGGTCCACACCCCCTAGTCGATTTTTCGCTCTCGTTTTCCAAAACGCTGCCGTCCCGGTTCCGGAGAAGATCCTCGTTTTTTTTTACAGGTACAAGCTTGCACAATTGCAGATATCGCTGTTTCAAAACCTGTCAGCCCAACATCCTTATGTCCTTAACAACGCAACAAACCAGCCGTGTGCCATGGAACCACGCGAGCACCACCACCAGGATGAATGTACTTTTTTGGTGGTTCCGGACAAATCCTCGGTACAACACACACACACACACACACACACACAAATAGTACGTAGTAATAGAAACTTTATAAAACTGGGGAAAAATGGAAAGAAATGGAAGAAGAGTGACATACCGTTTGATCAGTTCCTGACACGTGCCCATCTTTTGAAAGAGAGTCGGATCGCCAATAATCCGTGCCGCATTCTTAACCTCTCGGCACGTTTCGTCAAGACGTGTGATGACGCGGACAATGGTACCTTCCATCACGTCTGTCAGGTCTGTTATCCGGTTGAACGACATACCCCGCGCCCACTCGTACACCACCTCCACCATGCCGAAACGGGGCTTGCTGACAAAGTCGTTTGAATCGTCGGCCGACAGGATGACCTGGTGCAGCGTCTGGATTTGATTGACCTTTTCCGATATCTCGACAATCTTGGCGACACCGCGTTCCAGGTTGGCGGTCAGAGTGGGTTCGACATCCGTCTTCTCCTGGAAGACGAATGCGGAAAGGAGGGCGACGATTTCCTCCGGTTCGTACTCGGCGAGGACGTTTTCCAAAACAAGCTCGGTAAGGACCAGCTCATCGGCAGAGTGGATCTGGCAGCGGTCAGTAAAAGTGAACCCAGGTTACAACATTACGGACAGGTATACCTCGCATGCTACCTTGCCCTTGAGCTCCACACGGGAGCCTTCGTCAACGAAACCAAGATCCTTGAGGACGTGGATGCGTTGTTCATAGTCAGGGAGTAACTGGAGATTCTGGTCTGACATGAGTTGTCGGAGAGCGAGAATGTTTTCCTTGATAAGCCATTGGTCATGCTCCATGGCAAACTGTCACCGTTAGCATCGGCCGAAAAAGACCACCCGGGTGGATCGAGGACAAAACTGACATGCTTCAAAAAGTCTGGACACTTGAGGCACTCTTTGCTAACCGCATTTTGTCCCTCCCGCATGCGCGCGTCTTGCAGCTCCCGGAATCGGAGACTTTTGATCCGACTATAATCGTACTCATCCCAGTCCTCGTAGTCCCAGGATCGGCACAGGGGTAGGAATTGAGCTTGAGCCAACTTCAGCGTGTCTACATAGCCACAGCCGTTAGCGCGCCGTATCCAAATCGTCGTTGCACACCCTACTTACCCTGCTTGCGACTGAAGTTTTGGACTGATTCAGGTACGTCGATGATCGTCTTGGTGAAGCACTCGATGTCATTCAGGGGGACATACGCGGTCTTGAGTATGAGATCGTTCGGGTCGTTTGGCAACTTGCGGAAAAAGTGCACCAATGGACCGACGTAGGGTAGAAGGTCATCGGGCTTACGGTCCTGATGCTGTGCAATTTCCAATACCTTGACGGTGGGCTCATTACCTTTGCTAGTGCCGTTTTGCATCAACATGCCTGCAGTTCGTTTGTTGTCCTGAGGATCACGTCAGCACCAGACAAACCTTGAAACAGTGTCAGAACCTACTTTCTTATAGACAATCAGTCGGTTTTTGCAAAAGACCAATCGACCAATTGGGTTGATGAGAAGGCTCAAGTGCGTTTCGTTGGTCAACCGCTTGTAGTCCTCGCACGACTGATGGCAGGCCTCGAGATCAATATCGCAAATATCGCAAGGCTCACGCTTGATCTTCTCCAGCTCGGCTTCTGAGATTTTGACTTTGCCTTGATGTTCAGGAAGCAATGCTTGCGTGGCGTTCTCGCTGAAGCTTCGCTTGATCATCTCCTCAATCTTCAATGCTTCGACACGCAACAGGTTCAACATCATGTTGTATGTGAGGCGGAATTGTGACCTAAGCTTGGTAGGCTCACCGAGCATCATCTGTCGAAGTCTTGCTGCTGGTGGAGCCTCATCAGCTCCCGGTGCGCAGATGATGACGGTGCCGACGGTATCAAGACCGCGTCGTCCAGCACGTCCAGCCATTTGCGTGTACTCGCCAGGAAGTAGATCGCGAAACTCACGCCCATCGTGTTTTCGGAATCCGGAGAAGACTACTGTTCTAGTCGGAAGGTTTAGGCCCATGGCAAAAGTCTCCGTGGCAAAGAGAACCTTGACTAGTGTTTTCGCAAAGAGAATTTCAACAACCTCTTTGACAATCGGCAACATGCCACCGTGGTGTACAGCGATGCCTCGGCTGAGCAGCTCTCGTAATCGCTTGATCTGCGGAAGCTCGCGGTCCTCACGGCTCAGTCTCGCAAGCGACTTCTCAATTGTCATGTGGATCGCGCTCTTTTCAGCAGCATTGCAGTAATCAATGTTTGACAGTGCTTCGGCGTTTTCCTCGCAGCGCTTCTTGGAGAAGACAAATATGCAGGCTGGCAGGAGGTCTTTGCTTCGCAGATGCTGAATGAGATGAACCCATATGTTACGATCCTGTGCGGCTGTGGTGCGGCCGCCACCACGGCCGGTTCTGGCAATGTTGCCA
This sequence comes from Pyrenophora seminiperda CCB06, assembly GCA_000465215.2. Classification (NCBI taxonomy): domain Eukaryota; kingdom Fungi; phylum Ascomycota; class Dothideomycetes; order Pleosporales; family Pleosporaceae; genus Pyrenophora; species Pyrenophora seminiperda. The sequence goes on along the minus strand of KE747827.1, from coordinate 240,913 downwards.
CGCCCCCTAGCGGCTGGTGGTCCTCCACCGCGAGGTGCTCCTCGACCACCACCTTGTTGGCCTCGCCCACGCTGGTTCTGTCCTCCTCTTGCAGGCGGCCCTCCACGTCCCCCTCCTCCTCTGCCAGCCTGCCCGTCATTCACAGGCGGTGCTTTGACTTTGTCCTTGCCAGATAAAATGTCATTCGCGTCCTTCCAGCCACTGTCGATGAACTTCTTATCCGCTGTTACGATCTTATGCATGCCCTTTCCAGCCCAGAGATAGTGTTCAAGAGGAATAGGACGTTTCGGCGTTGAGATGACGTATATGTCCTTCTTCTTCGTTCGGCCTACCCATGATGCAAATTCATAGGTATTGGGGACGGTGGCGGACAAAAGAATGAGTGTCACATGCTCTGGCAACATGATGATGACTTCCTCCCAAACAACACCTCGCTCTAAATCATTGACGTAGTGCACCTCGTCGAAAATGACAAACTCCACATCTCTGATCAAGTCTGCTCCACGATACAACATGCTTCGAAGAATCTCAGTGGTCATGATGAGACAGCTAGCCTCGGGTCTTATCTGAACATCTCCGGTGAGAATGCCGACATCGTCAAAAGTCTGACGGAAGTCGCGAAACTTTTGATTACTCAGTGCTTTGATAGGGGACGTATAGATGGCTTTCGTCATGTGCTTTGCAGCAAGTGCAATCGCATACTCTGCGACTACGGTTTTGCCGGCAGAGGTATGTGCGGCTACAAATACTGAATCACCATGCTCAAGATGATACACGGCTTCCTTCTGGAATGTGTCAAGTTCAAAAGGATACTCACGCGCCATTTCCGGGACGAGATCTTGGAAATTGGTAATGTCGCGGTCGATATCAACCATGTGAGCCCATTCTCGTCCTCCTTTTCGTCCCGCGCCCATGGCAAGGGGCCCATGAGGAGCCAGAGCAGGGAACTCCACCGGTAATAGTGCGTCAATTTCCTCTTCCCCAACAGTTTGGTCCTCTTCCGCTTCTTCAGCACCTCTCGAGCCAACAACGGTAGTCTCCGCTTCGTCTGACTCAGTGTCCTTGGCAGCTGCAGGGGCCTCGCCCAAAGTCTCTTCCACTTCTTTGGCTGTCTTGGCATCCGTGGCAGGCTTCTTCTGAAAGTCCAGACCCCTTGTAAACCCAGGCGGGATCTCTAGTAACCCACCTTCGGCGCTGAAGTTAATGATGCGGTCGAGACCCCCAGCCTTCTTCTTTTGGGCATTCTCTTGCTGCTGGATTGCTTCATCTTCAATGGCAGCGATTGCTTCTACTCCATCTAAACCGCCGGGGGCGAGGGAAAAAACCCTGCTGCGCCGCGTACAAATTCGGCCCTGTTGGCGGGCTTTCTGAGTAGAGAAGTCGAATTTTTGGCTGTCGCAGAGTTGGCAGGTACAGTGACCTCTTTGTATCCCGTGACGCGGCCTTCTAGTCCCTCGCGGGTAAAGCGAATGATGGTACGGGTTTGTGTTGGGGCGATTTGGAATAGGCTGCGATAGTCGGTTGGCGCATCCCATCGTTGCTGAAGCTGGTTGAGCCAATGCGTGTTGAACGTGCGTGAGGGTGTTAGGAATTCTTGCTCAAGCTCTTTTTTGATGACATCTTTGGTTTTCCGTTGTCGTTTGGGCGGTCGTTGTTCGGCGGCTATCGAGTCTATCCAGCCTGCATCTTCATCAAGCTTGTTGCTGCTCAATCGCAACTTTTCGAGCTCCCCAGACAAGACGTCCATATTCGCGGGTTGGAGCGAATTGGTTGTGTGCTTGTTGTTCGGTGCGTCCGTTATTGCCATATAAAAGCTGATGACGTTGTATAACACGCCAAGACACAGCGAGGCAGAATAGCGGGGCGGGCCACCCCGCTTGTACACAGCATCGATGCACGCAACATGTTCCATGTAAATTGTACCTGCATACATACAGCTTCCAGAACCTTTATTCCTATTGGATCTGTAGCTTTTCCACTGTGGTTTTCCTTTTGAAAGAACAGTCAAATATGAAGGCGTTGAAAAGGCCATCCCTGGTGCTGTTTGGCAACCACGTGTGGACATGTCAGAAAAGCCTTAGTGTATAATCTAGTGCTTGAGTGAGACGCTATCCAATATGGAGAATAGCTGCGTCGTGCCTGCAGAGCTCTGTGGTGTTTCATGCATCTCATAAATGGTCCCAAACTCCACGCTATGCATAAATGAATATCAAGTTTGTTGCTCCACTCAGCAAATTAATCCCACAAGTCGTCCATGTCGGCCATTGCTTCCATCTCGTCTGCAAAGGGGTCGTCCTGTGTGGGTGCGGGCCGGGTCGGGAGTGTCTGCGGCGCTGTTGTGTTGGGCTGTTCACTCTCTGCTAGCAAAGCATCTAGCTCGTCTTCGTCAGGATCCCCACTCTCTGTCAGCTCAGCTGTTCGTCCGGTCGGGGGGTTCATGAATTCTCGGCGTTCCGACCGGGGTCTTAGGTCCTCTTGGTCCGCTTGTTCTATGCCATCCATGTGTTCTATGCTTTCCTGAACTGGAGACTTCTCCGCAGCTTCTTGCTCATCTTCGTCCTCTCTGCTAGCGCGCCGTGGCTTTCCCTCATCTATCCAATCTTTCCGCATCATCTGCATGCGCTTTGTGTGTCCAACCTTCTCGATAATGGCCAGGGCATCGGCAAACTTCGCGCGAGGGTACAGATCGTCGAGCCATAGTTGATACATGTTCAGCATACGAGCAATGTCTCCATACTACAATTCAGTCAGTCCACATACCATATATGCAACCTTTGCGCTACATACCTCATGACCCTTTCCTTTGAATCGCAGACGCTCTTTGGAGATTTTGCGTAGGCGGGGGATACCAGGGTCGGACAGTAGCCTTTGATCATCGAGCTTTGGTGCAGGCTGGCGCTTTTTTGTAACTACAATCTCCTCATCAACTCCCAAGCCGCTTGCGGCATCATTCTTGTTGCTATTCCAGGGCTTGGGCTGTGTTTGCTCCTCGGTTGATTGAACAACGTTTTCTGGATAGGTTACGTCTCCAAGTATATCGTCAAGATCGTCGTCAAATTGGTCTGTATTAGCCTGTGGGATCGTTGGTGCCATGATGTTGATGGCAGACGTTGAGTAGTGATTGTTCCATCGCAAAGTAGATTGAACACGAACGCGTCTGACGCGTTCAGCCACATGCACGGACTTATGGCAGTGACGCTAGCCCAGTGTGGCGCAAGTTTGTCCTACCAAGTCAAGTAGCAAGGGTCCAGTTCAACACTCACTTCACCGTTTCACTCATACCCCGCTGCTATTCTTATATATAGACGCCCGTTTAGATTCTCGGCCTGTTGCGACTATACCCCTCCACTCTGGATGTACTGTGCCGCAGCCACTTTTGTACCAACACTATCGAATTTCGCCTCGTGACCGATCCCCAGAAGCTTAACGCGACCAAAATCCCCTTCAATGCCAGACATCAATCTTCTCTCCGCAGACGCGGTAGCTCCTAGATTAGACTATCTGTTGCGCCGCGCCCATATCGTCAAACAGAGCACGTCTGTGGACCCGCGACTGCCTGTTTCCGAACTTGTGCCGGAGGATGAGCCTCTTTTGGGCGAAATCGAAGGTGGAGAATCAGTGCGCTCACTTGCAGTCGAGAGCGCAGCAAAGAGTGTTTTCTATGCCAACCTTGTCAGTCACTACGTATTTCTCCCAGGCCTGGAGGAAAGCTCACACATCTAGGGCGCCACTAGTATCGAGGAGCCGGCCTTTGTAACCATCTGGAATCTGCTCGACATTCTGCAATATTGTGGAGACCGAGGTACGTCTCCTGCGGAGTCCATGTGCTTAGACTGACCTTTGCAGCACTATGTCACCCGCAGCTAGTCTTGTTGCTCATTGAAGAGCTACTCGACAGCCAGTCCATTTCTGGCTGTCGAATAGTGTTCAACTTTCTTGAATCTAGGAGGGAGGCCATCATTGCAGTATGTTGCCGCTTGGAGCACTGTGTGGAACATTTCTCACTCGTGTTCAGATCAACTCCAAGAATAAGGACCTTGTTATTCTGCGCTTATGCAATGAGCTGCTCCGCCGACTGTCTCGCGCTGAAGATCCGGTCTTTTGCGGACGTGTATACATCTTCATGTTCCAGAGCTTCCCCTTGGGCGACAAAAGCTCGGTAAATCTACGAGGCAACTTTCACGTTGAGAACGTTACGACGTTCGAGGATTTCCTAAAGGAACCGAAGACGGACGATGATTCGATGCAAGTTGATGTCGACGATGCCGTTCTTACATCTAAGGAAGAGCCCAAGTCAGAAGAGAAGGCTGTTCAAAACGAAGAACCTGACAAGGACAAGGACGCGAAACCAACCACACTTGACACTGACAGCCTCTATCCCCTCTTCTGGTCTTTGCAGCACTCGTTCTCTAACCCACCGAGGCTGTTCGAGGAAGACAACTTCCAGCAATTTCAAAAGAGCTTGGAGGCAACACTGGCCAAATTCAGAGAGGTGCCAAAGGTGATCCAAGCCGGAGACTCTGAGCGTAAAAGGGGCCAACAGACACGAGAGGGAGATGACGACAGCTCATTTGCAAACTCTTTCAATCCAAAGTACCTCACAAGCCGAGATCTCTTCAAGCTCGAGGTATGCAAGATTGCCACTATGGATCTTGCGCTATGACTGACTATTTACAGCTCAGTGATCTCGCCTTCCAGCGCCACATCCTTGTCCAAGCACTGATACTCATCGACTTTCTCCTGACTCTGACGGAAAAATCTAAGAGCAAGCCGTTCTACCAGAATGCCCAGAAGGCCATGCAGTACAACTTCACGCTCCGTGAAGAAGACGTAAGTTTTTTGCCACGCCTCCACCCCTCCCTCCACCTTGCCACCGCTACGCTCTTGTGCTCGCTCTCGCTCCTGCAGCCATGTTCATCATCTTCCCTGCTGACCACAAAGCACAGACCGAGTGGGCATTGGGCATCAAGACGGCTATTGTAAATTACCTGCAGGAGGGCCCGGATGGCAAATTCTACTACCGGATGGTTGACACCGTGCTTTCCCGCGATAAGAATTGGGTAAGGTGGAAAATGGAGAACTGCCAACCATTCACTCGCGACCGCGTGGCAACGACCGACTTCCAGCAAGCCAAGTCTGGGGCACAGAAAGCGGTCGTCATCAAGAAGGCGACCAGGCCCATGGGTGTAGCCAGCACATTGGACTTTCTATACAACAACGAAGCTGAGAAGGGACTTGCTCAACTACGGCAGCGTGAGAGGTATGTGCTCCGTTCATCCGAGTTTTCAATTTTAAATTTGGTGCTAGCCCCTTACACGTAGAACAGTTTCAATGTGCCGAAGGCAGAGTGGTATGCAAAGAAGGTTAAAATGACCGACTTGGATCTAGACATGGCTGATGCAGAGGAGGAACGGCGGCAAGTGGGGGAGAAGAAATCAAGCTACGTTTGGCGCGGTCTTCGGCTGGCGTCAAAGACACAGCTAAGCTCATTTGACAGAATTGAGCATGGCAAAGGTCTGGAGGCTCTTCAGCCGGCTCAGTCTGCCATTGAGGCAACGGGTGGTGTTGACGCAGCGGCCACTGCTTCGGATGACCAGGGGCCAGTTCCGCAGGACTCGCATCAAAGCGTCGAGGAGCAGCGGGCCGACCAACATGGTCAAGTGACTGCGGAGACTGCAATGTCGACGACGTAGCGGCAGGGGCAGCTGCACCTGGCATGTAGTCATTGTCGATGGCTCTAACCAGACGACGAGCTTTGTCCCGTTAGGTTGTCATGCAGTATGGGGAACATGGTGGCGGCATTTCATGGAAGACGTGTGTGTGCAAGCGAAGAAAACATGGGGCCATGCTCCCGGAGGCCGCTCAGCGTATCGATAGATCGGAGGCCATGCGACTGTTGAGCGACCGCACAAGCCGGCGGGCCTGGCAGCGCCCCTCAATCTGCAACGCCACGATTAGCGGCGGCCTCAAGGCTGATGCGGCGCACTGGAGTGTGGAGATGAAGGGGCAGGCCTGCAAGTATACAGGAGTAGATAATATAGGCCGCGTGGTAACGTACGACTTGTGTGTGTGTGCACTGTGTGTGTGCGGTCTCGATCTGGGAGGCAGTCCTCCGTACTTAGCATCGGGTTCAGGGTTTGGGACGGTATGACGTTGCATCCCAGGTTTCCAGAAATAAGATGAAAAGACATGACAGAGGTGCCGTTGTAGGCCGGGGCGGGGCGGGGCCGTGTTCAGGCTCATTCGACTGCGAGAGTGTTGTGTTGTCAGCACAAAACCCACGTACACGGGCTCAGGTGCATGAATCCGAAATGAAGGCATCTGTGAGACCTGACACGACTGTTGAGCGGCCATCCGAGGCTATCCAGGTTGCTCTTCTGTTGTGTTTCTTTTCTGGAGGTGGGACCGAATCACGGGTTCGGTGGGCTTGGTGGGTGCAGTGGGTGCAGTCAGTGCAGTCAGTGCAGCAGCAGGCAGTTGGCAGCGGCAGGGCGTCGGAGGTTCGGGCCCGGACTGTTTCCAGACTGGCACATAGAAATGTGGTAGTGTACATGGAATCATGTTCAATACACCTTACAGGTGGTCATCAATGCATGATTTGGTTTGGTGTGGACTTTGAGCATTGACGAGCGGTAGACCTAGAGGCAGCCAAGGCCAGGTACTGGGCCAGTGAGCGACGATAGCCAGGCATCTTCTGCCGACACAGGTCGGGCACCCATGTGCTCATCAAACCCACACAAAGTACTGGGGGAAACCACCCCACCAATGGTCATGAGAAATATCCGCGGTTTCGCTCTCGGTTGCTCCTCTCATTTCACAGCCCGCCTTTGTCCGCCAGCCAGGCGGTCTTGGCTGTGTTTTGGAAAGGGACCGCAGGGCCCGTCTCGGTATCGCCTTTCTGGAGATTGCGTAAGCCCCGGGTTTCTGGGTTGTCCCGCTTCGAAACAGGCCAAACGCTGGTGGTCGGCTTTGGTGCTGGGCGGGAGAGGTCGCAGGCGTGGAGGCGGCATGAACAACAGGCAAAAAGTAAGAAGCACACATGGAGACATGGAGGGTGCAAGCGAGTTGCAGGCGTGCAGATGGGGTGCAAGTGCAAGTTGCAAGCAAGACACGAGCATGACCAGCGCCCAGCAGCCGGTTCGGGCAATGCGACCGCGCGAGGCGGTGTTGCAGCCGCTGATTCGCGGTGGTGGGCTTCGCAAGCTGCACTGCTGGTGCTGGTGCTCAAGTGCTCGACTGACGTCGGCTAGACGCTCGTCTGCTGCTTTGAACACGGGCAATGCAGATCAGCAACGGAACGGCGCAGGCATGGGTGGCTTGCGCATCGCCCAGTTTTAGCCTGCAGTGTGGGCCACTTTGCTCACGGCGACGGACGGGCGTCGGTCGCAGGCTCGCGCAGCCTCACGACGACATCATTTCCCAACCTCCAACCTCGGTGGCTCCCACGCTTGAGGGCGGATGGCGGCGCTTGCATGGATGGCGGGAATGGCCAGTGCCAGTGTCAAGCACGTTACGAAAGAAACCCACCGCTGTCACTCCAACTACCGGCAGTCGGCCAGCGTTGCACGCGTCGCACTACCGCAACGCCGCAACACTGCAACACCGCAACACCGCACACGGTTGAGCGAGAGCCGAGCGAGCGACAAGTTGGACAAGGACAAAAGTAATTAGCGCCAGCGCCTTTGCCATTTGCAGTATTCTCCCGGTGCGGGCCGAGCTTTTCGCCGTTAGATCGCTTCCAGGCCAGCCAGATCTGTTGCGTGCGAGCCTTTTGCTCTCGTTCGTGGCGCCAACTACTAGTGTGGTAGGTAGTGGCCTACATTCAAGGTGTCAAGCAACTGCACTCACCACGCTGCATCAAGCAGGTGAGCAGTAGCAGGCAGTAGCAGGCACCGAAGCAGCCTAGACGCGCGCTGTGCTGGTCGTCGCCGAGCCACCAGCTAATGGGCCCAGCAAAGGACCGGCGGCTGGAGAAGGGCCAAGGTCCGCTGTTTATGCATCATCGAGCGGGCGCCATGGGCGGCTCAAACCACACACTGGCAAGGCTGATGCAGCGCGTTCCTGAAGCAAACGCAATTTCGCAGACGGTGGACATTTGACAGCTGCCAGAAGAAACGCGCTCCTCGCAAAAGCTACCGGCCGATACCGTTTTAGCCCAAACGGCAGCGCACCAGCTGCACACTGGCTGCACTGGCTGCACGCAAGCACAGCGCCGAGCCGACGTCTGCCGTGCAGTGTGTGCGTGCAAAAGGCGTGGTTCGACGACAGTAGCAGCCGTACAGTGCGTACACCTAGCAGCGAAGCACCACAGGCGGTAGCAGCGAAGCACACGAGCCCTGCGCCCTGCCACTGCCTGCCCCCCAGTCCCCAGTCCCATGCCCCCTCCAATGCCCCCAATGCCCCCCAATGCCCCCCTCCAGGCTCAGACCTCACCACCACCACACCACTACTACCAGCTACCACCATCACCCATCCACCCACCCACCAACGCTTGCCCGCCTGCTCCGTTCGTCGTGCGTGCACCCACTAACCCACCCACCCTTAAAGCAGCACCCAGCATTGACAGCAACACCCCGCAACAAGCTGTGCAAGCGTTGCCGAGCCCTGTAGGCTGTGGCATCCCTGCTCCACCTCACAGCGGGTTCCTTGGAGCTCCCGCGTCGCAGCTAAGCCAGGAATGGCGCCGCCGCCTGCCTCGACCTAACAACCAACACCCACTGACGCCACGCATCAGGCCTTGTTCGTCGGCCATTTTTCTACACGGGCCCTGGTCGCTGCATGCACGGGGCCTGCAGCCCTCCATGTTCACCCACCCATGCCCGCCCGAAATGCTCCAGCAGAGGGCATCCTGGTATGCAGCACACCTGATCCAGGAGCCCTTCGATTCGCCCGTTCCCGCTCCGTCTCTCCTGCGTTGTAGGCCCACGTCCCGAGCTACCGTATCCCTGTGCCCAGGGCGTTGCTAGCCCTCGACGTTAGTCACGCTTCTTGTCGTGTAACAAGCTGCTTCCAGATCCTCGAAGGATATCATGTTTCCCTAAGAGGGACCACTGTCCATGCATGGTTTGACCCTAGTCCTCGCTTTGCTTAACCTCGATTTTATCCGGATCGTCGACAGTAGAGTGCCGTCAAGCCTTTCAGTCTGAATGATCTGATCCCCTCCCCTGCCGCTATCTCTCACTGATATAGCCTCCGACCGTTCCTGGCCCTCTTTACAAAGGCCTACCCGTCGTCCACCCAGATCCACGCTTTCACCCATCCAGAGCAAGCCGGCTGCTCATCACTTTCAACTCTTGCCAAACATCCGGCCGCCTTTGCACAGCGTCCATCTTTATTTGGTCCACCTCATCGCCCGCCTGGTAGCTGTCTATTCCTAGCTTGACGTTGTTGCACCACCACACACACCTGCGCCCCAACTCTGCCCCCAACGTGCGACTTTCTCATTCGCCCTGGACTCGCATATTATCTGCAACCCCCATCACTCCCCAAAACCCAACCCCGGATCCTGTTATTGTTGCTTTGGCTCAAAATCCATCGCAACCGCTGAACCTTCTTCTTCTCGCTGATCACCCGTTTCATCCCCGCACAAGGCCCGGGCACTGATCGACTGCGAACTTGAAGCTTCATCGGATCATTACTCTTTGCGGAAAACTGCATTCCACGGCAACTACAAGTGCTGCTGGACGCCTCTTGGACCCCAAATTCCCCAGGGTAAGCAGCACTCCAGTATACACGACCTGCAACGGGGGCTGACAGCGAACCAGAGAAGACGCCTCAGCCACACTCTTACTTCTACTCCACACAACACCAGTTTCCAAAGCGCCAATGGTTAACGGAAACTTTCTTATTCCTTTGTCTCCGCCTAGCTCGCCGCACATGTCTGCGTACAGCACGACTGCTGCAGACCACGAGTGGCATTCATCAGACACCAGGACACTAGAGCATACTCCCCCACATTCCGACAACGACATGGCCATGCTACAGGCCGAAGTTTCTGGACACAACTTCGACATGAAGCGTCCATCAATGCGATCACACAAGAGCTTCCCCTACCTGCTCGACGGAAAGAGCAACCTCAACAGTGGTAACACTACGCCATCAGGACATGATGAGATTGAACAACACGACGTTCCAAATGTGACCTTTGGGGGCTCTGCTCCGACCAGTCCCATCTCAAGACTGACGCCACCATCGACCAACGATGGCAGCAACGCAGAGAAGCTCGAGGATCAAGACGAGGATCTCATCCTCGACGACAAGGACGATGAAGACGACATCAAGGATGAGAACAGGCCGCCAATGTCTGCCGCAGAGATCCGAGCAGCGAAGCGGAAGATGAAGAGGTTCAGGCTCACTCACAACCAAACTCGCTTCCTCATGAGCGAGTTTGCCCGTCAAGCCCACCCAGACGCAGCCCACCGCGAGCGACTAGCTCGGGAAATTCCTGGCCTCAGCCCCCGGCAGGTGCAGGTCTGGTTCCAGAACAGGCGTGCGAAGCTGAAGCGACTGACAAGCGACGACCGCGAGCGCATGATGAGGTCTCGCGCTTTGCCAGACGACTTTGACATGGCATCAGCTCTTCATTCTCCGTTTGGAAACTCCCATGGTCTTGGAACACCACTTGCTTCACCTGCATCCTACAACCCCAGCTTCCCAGAAAGCAACATGATGCGACCCCTTAGCATCGACACCTTCCGACGAACACTCGACTCTCACATGTCACCAACTGGTATCAACACTGGTTTTGGTGGTTTCACATTCACACCGCCCCAGTCAGCGACAGACGCTATATCGCCCGTCTCGGCTCATGACAGTTCGCCCTTTGGCTTTCACTCAGCGCCGATCGACACCAGCCCAAGAACATCACACCCTTTCACATCCATGCCCGTCAGCAGCCCGCCAGCATACGCCGCACAGCACAGCATTCCTCGCCTCTCACTGCATGCCGATCGCGTTGCAAGGAGCCGGGCAGAGTCTCTGCAGTCACCGCTTCGCACAAGCATGAGCTACACTAGCGCCAGCGACAACAATAGCTCCGGCGATTCCCATGGCCACCATGATAGCTCACGGTCGTACTCTAGCTCAATGATGCCATACGGTATCGGCTACTCTTGTAAGCTAACCCCCACTCACGCTAAGCATGTCACCCGTCTAACCAGTCTAGACTCTCCAGTACCAGGCTTTGGATCCAACGGAAACAGGCTGCGGTCCTTTTCCAATGGCGTTCCCCGTCGCATTGAGCTGAGCACCCATTACACACCCCACCGTAATGGTTCAACGCCTCAAACGGCTCATTTCCCGTCTTATTCTGCATCGCCGCTCATCACTCCCCAAAGCTACACGATGCCTCAGATGAGCGCACCCCATCACATGTCGTCTTTTCCCAATTCGTACATGCGCAATGACTCTGCGAACCACGACTCGTATTCGGCCGTCGGCTCCATCCTCGGCGAGGTCATGGAGAATGCGAGTCAACACAGCGATGATCACCCTGATCAGTACTAAGTTTGTGTGCTTCTTGTTGTTTGGCAGGCGTTTCAAGAGTTTACGAATTCCACAGCGGGGTGTACCTGGGCGGGAAAACACGGAACAGGTTTAAATTCCGACTGGTTTGATGACATGACGGGTTGTGCTTTCGTCTGCCCTCCTTTTTTCGCGATACCAATCTCGCTTCTTGTTTAGCAAATGTTTTTGTTTGCGGTGGCTGTTTTCACTACCATATCTTTTATCTTTGACAGATATTCATTCAAATATTCGGTAACCCTACCTACTACCCCTTCTTCTTCTCTGTATTATTTTAGAAAAACAAGCACATTTGCAATGTAGCTTACAAACCTCTTTTTTTTCTTTCACTGTACACACAACTTCTCTTTCCCTTCTGGCACAACAAAAAAGAAAAAAGCGAAAATTTATTTCTCCTGGTAACTATAGAAAGAAAGCTACACATGGCAAATCAAATCAAATCAAATCAAACCAACATGACTGTCTTCCCCGTCTCTCTGTCTCTCTCTTTTACCGCCGAAGTCCCTGCCGCTGGGAACTGAACTATACTGAACTGCAACCACGGGACGGGTGCAATCAATTTTTTTAGCCCCCAGCCGCCAGCGGCTACCACCCAGCGACCACCCAGCGGCTACCAAGCGACGCAAAAAGGGACATCCGGTGAAAGTTGAGGTCTTTGTTTGTACATACCGGTAACAAGAGTGGATCCAGCGCCAGCGCCAACACCAACGCCAGCACCAGCACCAGCACTAGCAACGCTAGCTTAAACCCGCGCGCGCCCTGACTAGAAAGTACTAGAAGGTAAAGCACGGGTTTATGGCGGTAACAAGGCGAGTAGGGAAGTGGGTAAGTATGGGGGAATGGTAAGTAGTGTCTGTCAAGGATATGCCGTCCGGGTAAGGAGGAGGAGGGGGGTTAGTGTATATACATCATCTTTACTAACCCGTAAGCGACACTACCCTACCTAGGCACGTACGCACGCAGTAAAAGCATAGTATTATACACATACATGGATACAGAAAAAAATACCATGTTCATTTACATGTTCCATGTTTATATATTCCCGCCATCTTCTTATCTTGAGTGAAGCAAATAAGTATACAA
>KE747827.1:211812-227915 GCA_000465215.2 Pyrenophora seminiperda CCB06 | reverse complement strand
GGGGGGGAGACAAAAGAGAGAAAATACGTATTTGCTATGCTATGCTATAGGTAGGTACTACTTGGGAAGGAGAAAGAAAAAAAAGGGATAGAGAAAGTCCCATCTTTCGCTAGAGTTGTAGAATAGGATAGGATAGGTATATATACAGCCATCTTACTTCCTCCCTGTCTTCTTTCTCTTCTTCTTCTTCTTCTTTCTTCTCCTTCTCTTCTTCCCCCCTTACTTCTTTTTTTTTTTTCTCCTTCTTACACTAAACCTACCCTACACAAAGCCCTCACTTCATAAAGGCTTGCCTGGGCTGGGCTGACGGTGTTAGCCATTTCTTCATCTACCTACACATGTAAAAGTATTAGAGCAAGTACTAGTGGAGTTTTATTTTCTCCGAGAAGGTTCCGAGTTTTTGATGTTCGTTTGAGGAAAGGGGGAAAGGGGTGGTGATGGGGGTTGGTGATGGGGGGTGATGAGGACGGTGATTTGGGCTGGGTAGGGCTGGTGGTTGGTATCTGCTGAAGTATTGGATCAAAGGATGGGTTCTCTAGGTGTTTGAAGGATACGATAGATACGGATGATGGATATAGGGACACAAGGACTAGGGGGGGACGAGGTTTTGTCTCATCGTCAAAGACCGAGCAGCTCTTGCGCTATTCTCCGCTCCGTTGAACATTTTGGCATCAATTCTAGCATTTCTGGCAATTTCCCCTTTTCCATTACTTGGACAAAGCTTGACTTTGCCCATACGTAGATAAGTACGACTCGTAGTAGGCCCGTCTGTAGTCACGCATCTCGACTCAAGTCCACCACCCATCTACCCACTACTCACCCACGGCATTTGCCCCCGCAGGCGGGCGGTAAGATACTCGCCCAAATCCTTCTCGAACAACTTTTCCCCCCTGCCATAGCTCTTTCTCTTTCATACCAATGTATGTACATATCTGCGCCTCGGCATCTTCCCTAACTCTAACCCAACCATAGCGTGAAAGACGCATGCATGCAACCATCATCACCACCACCACTACTACCACTAACCACCACGCAAGTCCTCATGTGACACGCCCCCCTCCCCTCTCCCGCCTAAACAACCCTACCCATATCACCCCCGAGGTATAATCCTTCCAGAACCCTTCCACCAAGCGGGCATCGCCATTCCGGCGTCGATCCCCCCTCCCCCCTTCCCCCTCACTATGTATGTATACATTAGTTTGCTAGCTAGCTAGTTGCGCCATCTCCCCCAACCATCCAGTACACCCTCATCCAATAAAGCCCCCGAGCCGGCCGCGCCCCCCATCCCTGGACCCCCATACATACACATACATATACCCCCCCAGTCCCGCAAAGCCAATCTAAATGCTACAGCTTCCAGAAGCTTTTTGCTGGGGTTGTAGTGTATGTACGTGGTGAAAATCACCATTAGTACGGAATATGTATGTGCCACATGACTGCGTATCCGCAACCAGGGGTGGTTTGTAAGGCACACGCCAAGTCGTGATATTAAAGCCATATCTTGGCTACAATCATTCCCGGAGGGGCGCATGCAGGCCAATTGGGCAAAGGGGCGCGTTTTTGTCTAGATATCCCTGCTTGTTCCTTTTCGTGCGGAGATACTGGTGCATGTTTATCATGGTACATACTGTCTGAGTCGTTGGTTCGTTACTCTGACGAAGAGCCTGAGGGTGCGGGATGATGGCTACTGGTATGGGGAAAAGGAGGGGGAGGAGGTGCCGGACCATGATCATCTCCGCATTTTTTCACCCCTTCTCCGCGTTCGTCTCCGCGTTCGCTTTTTACCCCAGACTAACGACTCGTACTGTACTGGACCTGTTGTCGGTCTGACTAGCCTCGGATGCGAGGCTGCAGCTGTGTGGAGTGCAGTGGCGCTTTTCTTTGGTGAAATCAAGCTCTGGACATGGATTTGTTGTACATAGTTCCACTTGGCGCCACACCCCACAGCTCCGTACTTCGGCCTTTGTGTTCTTGAGGCTCAGGAACGCCCGCTGCCAACTTGCAATGTCGTTGCTAGTGCGGTTGCGGTATGGGCTTGCTCAGCTGAGCCGGCGGGGATGCGCTGGCCAGGTTGAAGTGGAGAAAGAAAGGTACAAAAGCAGGCAAGAGTTGGCCAGGGCCAGGGGAAAATGGTGACATGGGGGGTTGAAGTTTGGTACAGGTGGCTAAATTCAATGGTAGCAAGAAGCTGGCTCTCGGCGTAGTTTGTTGTTCATCTTACTCTCATTCGTTAGTCGTACACAATGGGCCTTTGTCCGAGTGGCTGTCTAGTGGGCTCAGACCATCGGAGGACAGTGCACTCGCGGGTACAAGAAACGAGAGAACAAGCGTGGAGAAAGCCGGCATTGTGATTGATGCTGGTCCTGGTTTGCTCCTACCACCTGCTTGCTGTGTAGCTTTTGCTTCACACGAACCATGAACGTGTCAACCTCGTATCTCACCACGACCTCGTATTAGCCAATCTAGCAATTTGGCTCTTGTTTTGCAGATTTCGGCTTTTTTAGCAAGATGAGATTTTTTTAAGCCTTTTTGCGGGGAAATCAGGCATGCATTGGTGGGTGGCGCCCTCTCGCTTCGAAGTAGGCGCATAAACAGGATGAACACATCGCCAATGTTTGAGGTCAGTTAAGGACATGGATAGTCACGGTTCGTGCCAGCAGACAGGGGTGTGACAGCACGCAGAATGGCGGCTGCGTGACACTCCGATACCATACATGTACATCTTACATCGGTAGGCATCTGCTGGGGCTGTGGGGTCGGCATTTAGCAAGGAACGGGATGCTAGAGGTGGATCTTATCGTTATTGGACTTAATCAACGGCTGTTGCTGGCAGTTCTTAGATTGATTAGTAGCCGCAGGCGCTCTTAGTGCAAGACCATACAACGCCTAGACATCGTGAGCTTAGGCTCAATAAAGGCTGGGCATTACCGGGGTGAGCTGAGCGGCGGGCAAACTGGGTAATGCCATAGGGCGGCTTCTTCCAAGCGGTGGTGCTTCTCGAAGCTCCCTCGGTCGAGTCCAGAAGTGGTGGAGCATGGTACATGGTTCAGCGCATGCGACGGTGTGAATGGGCAGCAGCGTCTAAACACGATATTCTGTGCGTGTGATCTGAATTGATCGGCTGAATATGTGTGATAAGGCCCATTGTGCATGCTTCTGGTGGCGGTGTGAGCAAGAAGCGCTGTTATCTTGGGACCGTTTCTCAAGTGCTTGTACTGTACTGTACGGTGTGTCTGAACATGTTAGCTCCGGACTCAGGTCGTACCGGTACCTATCGACAAGGGCCGAGCCTTGCAAAACAACGGTCGAAATATGAGCACGACACAGGCCCATGACCATGGATGGCAGGACGTTGAAGTCAGTCGGGGTTCCATCCATGGCGCAAGGTCTTCGCGATGCGGTACGCCATTCCGGCAGAACGCCCCAGGGCTACCGTTCACTAGTAGTGGAGCACATCAGGTGCACGATGAACGGGCTAGCGCACCTTGTCGCTGCTTTTGCGCCGCGTCGGTTGTCCGCCTTGTCCGCTTTCTACACCATCGATCGTCGGTGTGGGTGAGCTCGCTAGGGCTGGGGAAAAGGCGCTACCAATTTTTATTGTCCGTAACCTAGACGGGATACACCAGGGACGTCGTCATGACAGGAAAAGCTTCCAAGGAGTCCGGAACGACGTGCCTGAAGCTGAGTAAGTGGCCTGCAGGAAGTATGCAACTGCCAGTCATCCCGGCTGAATAGCGGCTGGTTCGACAGGAACATTTTGACCCAACCATGACACGCAGACACGCAGAGTAGGCGCACTTGCAGTACCGCACGCACATATGTACGTATACAATACCCAATTGGATTTGTCAAGAGCCGAGGAGAATCGTGGAGTAAGGTGAGATTCGCAACCTTCCTGGACGGTCAGCCTTGCAGAAAGAGGTTGCTGCAGCGGTCCGGGAGCTCCGCAGGTGGTTTGAGCGCAGAAAGAAGGCTCGTGCTGGGTAGCAGCGATTGGTGGAAGCGACCGGCATCACGTGTAGTGGATAGGATGCATTGCCAAGCTCCGTCGGCGGGCAGGCCATGAAGGTGATGGTGCAAGTCCAAGAGTAAGTACATACTTATGATGGCATGTACCGGTACGAGGTCGTCGGCGGCCGTGAAGCGAGCAGCATCACCGTCTTGGGAAGAGGCTCGCTTTCACCACTGGATACCCATGCTTCGCGACACCTACTGGTATGGGTGAGTTTGGTGTTGATGGTGTCGGGCAGATTTTTGCACCTCGGGCATGACCATGGGCGCTGTAAACAGCAAAGAGCGGGACGGGATAACGCGAGGTGCACGTCCAGCAAGGACGGGAAGGCACGACCTTCCACATCTCATCTTCGACCTGCATTGCCTTCTCCACACACACACTTTCTCACCTGCCGTCCCGGCCGATACTGTACATGGAGCAAAAAAGCAAGCAGCGTCACCGAGTAACCGCCTCAATGCCATGACGGCCTCAACTCTAAAGTCCTCTATACCTCCAGCCTCAAGCGCCAGAGGATTGGGAGGCGCCATTAGTGCCCGGACGTCGTTCCTCACCCGTCGACCTGCGCTGCTACGGCGCAGGCCGATCATCGAGACGATACGAGAAGCCCAACGCCAGCGCGGCCAACGATCGGACGACGGCAGGCTTGCGCCATCGACAAACCTTATGACTCGTCAACCGCCTGTTACGAAATGCGGAAGGAGGCGCACTTGGTAGACGCTGGGGTTTGCCCCAAAATGCAGGCTTGGGGTCCGAAAGGGAGAGGCTGCCACACACTCCCGGTAGTTCTTGCAGCGACGAGTACATCGCCGAGGTACTTTGGTATGTGACTGGACCATGAGAGGTGGAACTTTGAGAGTCCGCTGAGCGTCAACACCGACCTCGAGCTGCCGAACCCGAAGTCAGCACCATTCTCTCTCTCTCATCCTCCGCTATCTTCTCCACACCCTCAGAATCAACCGTGCGCATACGCAGTACGGTGCTCTAGCCTAAGCGAAGAGAATCTTGGGCACATGCAATCTGCAAAAAAATAAATATGGACTTGCCATGTGCAGAGCCAGTCTCATCTGTCGCAATGCACGTATGTACAAGGACCACGCCAGTGCGAAGCTCAAGCCTGAGGCCGACCCTAGGCATAAAGGTCGCACCTAGGTCGCCT
The DNA here is from genome assembly GCA_000465215.2 of Pyrenophora seminiperda CCB06. Lineage (NCBI taxonomy): Eukaryota > Fungi > Ascomycota > Dothideomycetes > Pleosporales > Pleosporaceae > Pyrenophora > Pyrenophora seminiperda. Next base: position 222,744 of record KE747827.1, on the reverse strand, counting down.
ACAACGCCTTCTAGCATGCTTCCGTGCCTGGCATTAAGGCTCATTGCGTGGTACCCGCAGCAGGGTTTCGGGGTTTCAGATAAGTCGTGTTCGGAACTGCCTGATACCACGACATTTCTTCTGCTGTGTTGCCGACGCGTGCAAACCTGAGGCTTGGGCGCAGCTAACGCGACGCAACATGCCAGCCTTTCGGCAGCCCCGTTCGGCCTTTCATCTACCCGTTCTCTTGTGTCACCGGAACGAGTGAGTCACAGCTCCTGGAGGATTTGGCCAAGACTGAGTGTCGTCCATGACTGCGAAATGACTGTGACAGTATGTCGAGCATTAGTAACCGGTGAGCAGCGATTGACTAGCGAGCAGCCGTCGGTATTGTGTCGACACGTGATTTTTAAGGCATAGATAAGTACCTTAGCCAGCAACAGCCCATCTCAGTAGCTCCCCGCCGTTAGTATGTAGTGCTATGCTATGTTTTTTAGTATTGTATTGGTCTTTGTGACGGAACTTAGTTTCGCACAAAGTCGCGTAGGCGTCTCACACCACAAAGACTTTAAAAACCGTGCACCTGTCAGCTAAACTTATTTGTTGGAACTAAAGCTGAACCGCTATTGCCAATGCAAGATGCGCCATCTGTCGCTCGCAAGACAGTAGTGATAGAGGACACAGCAAAAGCGACCTTGACCAATCTGACTCTTGTTCACGGCGGCGAAGATACAATAGAGGGGTTCTCACATGATAGTGGAGTTAAGGCGGAGATGTCTGGCCTGTGGATGGTCCGCCCGGAGACCACGGCGTCATTATGCAGGACGACGTCAATCGCTTTACACTTTTTTCTCTTCAAGGCGACAACCGCAACAGTAGTGTGATAGTTGTGATGACGGGCGATTTATCTTTTCTGCGAGTCCAAAGTCGCAGACTGTCTGCACTTATGACCATGTGGTTTCCGGGCACACGTCAGCGAGGCAGTAGAGGTCACAGACGTGGGCTGTGTTTGCCTTGAAATGTGTTGAGTTGGCAGGCAATGTTCTATGATGCGTGGACGGGACGGGGTTTGCTACGAGCACAGCCTCCTATCGCCACACAGCGCACAACAGTCGATATAGTCTAGGCATTCGTGCCCCTCCCTCCAGTCAGTGAAAACATCTACACCGGTGTATGCTGGACTAGATGTAGGGATATCATGCTAGAAGAATATACGACAATGCCATCTCTGCTATACGCCGAGTTTTAATCATGTGATGCACTTTCCTTTGGTGATACTTGGTACAGGGTTTGGTGGTGCCATGTTCATGTTGGTGGTGCCTTCGCTATTGCCTCATGTAACCGAAGGAAGACACGATCGCGCATCATCCTAGACATTACGGCACCTCTCAACCATGGTAAAAATCTATACTGCAATGAACGTCCCATGGCGCAGCGGTGAGTAACATCACAAGAGAAAAAGCCTTGGACTGGCGTGGCCATACCGTGGTTCATTGTTGGGCCTGACTTTTCCACGGCTCGGCTAGGTCAGCATCCTCCTTGTGGCTTAGCCTGGCACTCAAACAATTTTCGAAAGAGCCCAACCGTCTCCCCTCCACACACCCGTCTCTCCATCGCGAGAAACATCCATCACCTACACACGCAGCGGTCTCCGTGGTATTCACACGACCCGCTCGCCGATTTCACGAATTTATTCGTCGAAATCCATTCTCCGGACAAGGAAACCTGCCGAGACTCCTTGATTGAAGCGCTCGGACAGCCTCCAACGCCCTTCCCCAACAGGAGTTGACCTCTTCTCTTCTAGCCGACGCCGCTCTTTTCTGCACCCCGAGTTTACCGTTCCGGTAACTCATTAATACTGCAGAGTTCTCTCGCTCGGATCCGGGATTCCAGCGACGTCTTCATCCGACCGCACCTAGGTAACGATTGCGCGAGCCACTGACCGCACTCTCACATCCACCTCACCCACCACCGAGTCCATGAGTAATTCCATCCCGGCCTCGCAAACCCCGCCGATTGCCGCTTCCTCGTCTACGACCGCGAACAGCTCCTCTACAGGATCGTCCGCCACCGTGGCCGCTGGATCGGCTCAACCCACTGCCAGGAGCTCTTACGCCAACGCGACCAAACCCACGATCGTGTCCAGCGCAGCGCCCCCCGTGGCAGTGGGAGGTCCCCAGAACGCTCAGCATGGCAAGACTTCATCTGTTTCACCGGTGAATGGCAACGGCGCCATCAAGCCCGCTATTCCCGCCATGCCCACTATTGTGAGCGGTGGCCCCAACGGCAACGGTAGTCTTCACGAGCACAGCCGCAAGTCTTCTGTTCAGATCAAGCAAACACCACCGGTTGCCACCTCAGGCGGCCCACCTTCTGGCATCAAGTTTGGTTCGCTCGCCGGCTCACCAGCTCCCGCGCACGCCTCGCCTGTAGTACAGGGAAACCTAAACCCGCAGGCGCAGAACCCGCGCGTCGCTTCACCGGCGCATTCGCCCTCGCCCATTCCCACACCCGTCTCCGGAGGCCCTAAGCCCGACGGGCTGCCCACTCGACCAAATTTGGTCTTTGGCGGCCAAGGCGGTGAAAGCGCTGAGCCTAACGTGAGTCCTCCCACGTCCTACCTCTTCAGCCTCACACACTAACTTGGCCACAGACACGTCCTGCTATGCCCTCGCAGCCCAACTCACACGCGCTCCCCCAAGCACAACATCTGCGCCGCGAATCTTCACAGTCTGCACACAGCGACATGAGCAACGCCAACATGGGTCGAGGCTATCCACCCAACCGAGGCGGACGTGGTGGATACCCCCAAGGCCACTACAACCCACAGATGGCGAACCAGTCACCACAGCCATACCGCCCTCTGCCTCATGGGATGGGGCGGGGTCATGCCCCACCATTCCAGCCCCCGGGCCCGATGCAACAGCGTTCTCCATACACTCAGAACCGTAGCCCGGCTATGACGCCCGCTACGATGCATCATCAACAGCAGCTTGCCAATCCTCAGGGCATGCCATACTACCCAGGACAGCAGTATCCACAGCAGGTTTGTACACCCACTCCTGGCTTGACCGTTTTTTTGTTTTTTTGTTTTTTCAGATCTATCAGCCCTACTTCATGCAGTCCCCCATAACCCATTGATTTCCCATTCATGTTCAGCGAAATCATTGAACCGCATCTAACTTTATTACCGATACAGAACATGTACGGCATGCCTCAGCCTGCCCTAGACCCATACAACAACTTCTACCAACAGGGTTACGGACTGCAGCAGTCGATTCACTACCCAGGTGTTCCCGCCAGCCCCGGACGTGGATATCCCCCGCAGATGCAACAAACTCCTTACGGAGTTGCTCCTTACGGCCATCAGCCCCAGGCTCAGAGCATGTCTCGTACTCCTTCCAACATGTCCGAGCGCCCAGCGTCTGCTGTTCCGCAACCATCTACCCCCGCGATGACCAATGTGAATCATATTTCACATACACACACTCCCAGCATTACTGCCGCGAGCCCTGTGCCAAACTCCAGCTTTGAGCGCCCAAAGCCTAAGAGCAAGGCAATCGTAATCAAGAATCGTAAGTCTATACGTAATCCACTACTGCAGAAATCCATACTAACGATACACAGCTGATGGTGAAGTTGTCGATTTTGGCAAAAAGGGTGCTTCCCCAGCGCCACCTGCTGTGGTCTCCGCACCACCTGCTGCCCCTCGATCCCCAGCTATTGCTGCCACGCCTACCCCGCCATTGCGCGCACCTAGCGCCTCTGATGCCACTCGCGCTGAAGACACCGCCGCCAAGAAGGCAGACTTTGTTAAGCAATTCCAAGAGAAGCTGCGCCTTCAAGAAGAAGCCGAGAAGAAGGCCAAGGAGGCTACTGAGGAAGAGGCTAAAGCTGAAGCCAATGCTAAACTTGCAGCCAAGGAGGAGGCAGACGCCAAGGCTGCTCTCGAGGCCAAGGAGAAGGAAGACGCCGAAGCGGCCAAGAAAGCTGAGGCGGACGCTGCTGAGAAGAAGCGTCTTGAAGATGAAGAAATGGAGCGTATGATCGCTGAGATGGAAGAGGAGGAGCGCAAGCGTGAAGCAGACGAGGCACGTTACGCTGAGGAAAAGAAGAAGAAGGCCGAAGCTGAGAAGACCAGCGCTGCTGATAAGGTCAAGCAGGAAGAAGAGCGTCTTCGGAAACTCGAGCGCGAGGCCGAAGAGGCCGAGGCGGCTCGTGCAGCAGAGACTCCAGAGCAAAAGGCTGAACGGGAGGCGAAGAACAAGGCTCTCTTCGCTGGTCTCAAGAAAAACACCATGTTCGGCCCAGGAGCTTCGCAGACTGAGACAAGCGAGGAGCCGACACCAGCCGAGCCCACCGTTACTGCTCCCCCGCCATCGAAGACACCCACTGGTGGATCTAAACCAAAGCCAGCTGCTCTCAAGCTCAAGACGCACGAGTCCGTTGAGCCCGCACAACCAACCGCTGGTATGCAGGCACTCAAGACGGCACGTTTCCTCGAAGTTCGTGCTGAGGTCATGTACCCTCAGGGCGTAGCTAGCCCTAACCCAGCCTTGAACAACAGCAACAGGAGTAAGGGGCGCCAGTACGACAAGGACTTCCTGCTACAATTCCAGGATGTCTTCAAGGAGAAGCCTTCTGTCGACTGGGACATGAAGCTCAAGGAGACCGTCGGAGACGAGCCTGCTTCAGCTCGCGGTGGTCCTCCATCCGCCCGCCCCGGCTCCATGATGGGCGGCCGTCAACCCTCTCGCTCAGGGCCCGGTGCTGGCAACGTAATGGGCCAGTTCCAAGGCGGTGGATTCTCAGGAGGTCGCACTCTCCCGGCAGGTACGACATCCGAACAGCGTTTCCAGCAATCTCAAAGCGGACGTGGTGGCTCTATGACAAACCCTCTTGCTCATGTCGTTCTAGGTGGAAGTCGTGGTGGTGCTTTCCCCATGGCTCCCCCCATGGCACGTACCAGCTCCTATCAGAGCATGCCCCACGGTGGACCCAACTCGCCTCGTGTTGGCAGTTCGCGTGGCAAGGGAGGCGGTAGTCGTCGCGGTGGTAACAACAACGCGCAGGATGCCAAACAGATGCCTTTGACTGCTGGCCAGGATGTCAAGGCATTGTCCCGCTCGCAGACTGGCTGGGTACCCACGTCACTCACTCAGCCCGCTGCTGTCCAAGCACAGATGAGTGCTGGCCACATGGCACCCGACTTGGTGCAGCGCAAGGTAAAGGCCGCTCTGAACAAGATGACACCGGAGAAGTTCGACAAGATCTCCGATCAAATTCTCGAGATTGCTGCCCAGTCAAAGGATGAGACTGACGGTCGCACCCTTCGCCAAGTCATTCAACTTACATTTGAGAAGGCTTGCGACGAGAGCCATTGGTCTTCCATGTACGCCAAGTTCTGCAGCCGCATGCTGCAAACCATGAGCACCGAGATCAAGGATGAAAACGTCCGCGATAAGCACGGTGCGCCAGTCGTTGGTGGTGCTCTCTTCCGAAAGTATCTTCTCAACCGCTGTCAAGAAGAGTTTGAGCGTGGTTGGGAAGTCAACCTGCCTGATGCTCCAGAGGACGGCAAGGAGGCCAAGCTGTTGTCAGACGAGTACTACATTGCTGCTGCCGCCAAGCGAAAGGGTCTCGGTCTCATTCAGTTCATTGGTGAGCTTTACAAGCTTGGCATGTTGACTCTGCGCATCATGCACGAGTGTGTGCTTAAGCTCCTGGACTTCGAGGGCCTTCCTGACGAGGCTGCTATTGAGAGCTTGGTCAAGTTGCTCCGCACAGTTGGCCAAACCATGGAGGGCGCCGAGGCTGGTCCCAAGATGATCAACATGTACTTTGAGCGCATTGAGAAAGTCATGAACATGGACGGCCTTCCGTCGCGGATGCGCTTCATGTTGCTCGACACGGTCGACATGCGCAAGTCTGGTTGGAAATCAAAGGATATCCTCAAGGGTCCCAAGACCATCGCCGAGATTCATCAAGAGGCTCTGCAGGCTCAACAGAACGCCGAAATGGAGCGCACCCGTTCAAACCAGCGCGGTGGTGGCGGTGGCCGTCTTCCAATGGGCCGCGGCGATGCTCGCTCGTTCTCTGGTGGTGGCCAGCTGCCTCCTCCAGACACTGGTAGCCGTGTACAGATGGATGACCTCCGTAAGCTCTCCAAGGGTGCCTCCGGACGCAACCTCAACAACGTTGGAGCACTTGGTCCGTCTATGCTTGGTAGTCGCAGCGGCAGTGGCCGTCGTGGTCTCGGCCCTGGTATGATGGGCGGTCGTGGTGAGGACTCTGGTGCCTCGTCGCGCACTGGCACTCCACCTGTGCAGAAGGAGAAGGAGACAACAGCCCACGCAAATGCTTTCAGGTAAGCAACATGATGATGATACCCAAGAATGGGACTTACAGTACAACAGTGCATTAGCAGCCCTTGGCAACGAAGACGCTGGTGAAGCCGCGACATCAAACGCTGCAGAAGAGTCGGCCGCCGATCCGGAGGCCAAGCCTTCGGAGTGATGACCTTTCTTCGTTCGAGCGCGTGACGGTTATACCCATAGACCACGCCGCACGCGGTAATCTAATCGCTTGTTTCGTTGCATAGACGGGGGCATCTCAGCGCGCATTGTTTTGCATTTCGCGGGGTTTCTTTCCTGTGACTTCCAAGACTGGTGGGTTCCAAAAGTTTCCTTGTTGTCGAGAGGTGGTTTTCATGGATGGATGGATGCCTGAGCCTTCTTTGGCGGCAAAATTAACCCTCGGCTGCTTTCATGCGCATGTTTCTTACGGAAGTGTACAAATCATGACGGCGTTCCGGATCTGAAGAGAAGAGACGACCATGCCACACGCATTCACGAGCGTCACGGGTGGTATCTTGGGGCCCTGGTCTTTTCTGTCTGTTTTTTCCTTTTCATCTTTTCTTTACTATGACATGAATCAGGACTGGGTAGCGCAGAGGTCAGAGTAGCACTGTGTCCTCTGCCGAGGTTTACGAAATCTCTTCACCCTTCTGATTCATGGCATTTTTCTTCTTTTCCTTCTTGCGTTTACACCGAGTGGTGGTTTGGTGATGCAGCGCCGCCGACGATGGCAAGTATGCTTAGGCTTGCGCTTGCAACGGAGATTTTGCGAAACGAAGGCAAGATTCATGAAAGCGATGCTTTGATGATGCCCTCTCTCTGTGTTTATTGTTTGATCTAGTCAGAATATACTGAAAACCTAACGGCCTGTGCCCGATGCTTGATGTTGTTGCGACTTCACTTCGAGGTAGGGTACCTTCCTTGTAACTGATGTGATGTAAGCGTCCATCTTACTGTGCTGTGTGGTACATGATAGGCGGCAGTGACATTGCGCGGCTCAGATGAGGGGCCATGGAGCTTGGCAGGGGTGGGAAGTTCAGACGGGTAGTTACGTCATAAGGACAACATATATCAGAACAGACTCGGCTTGATAGTGCCAACATCACTGCAATCCCCAAACTCACATCTTCTGAGCTAGTAAACAATCTGAATACCACATCTCTCAATTACACACCCACTTCGATCCATCCAGAAACATGTCAGACCAGAACGAGCAACAGCAGCAGAAGGGTATGTACATGCTCGCTCCAGCTTGGCCCTCCCTTTTATGTCTTTATGGACCAAAGGCGAAGCAAATTACTCTGTTAAACAAGCTCGTTAGGTTTCTTCGGCACCGCAGCAAGCGGAATCGGTACGTACATGGCTTCTTCGCACGAACACACACACACCTGCCTTTCCCTCAGTCGAAAAAGAACCGTACTGTCGACCAGAATCCCCCTTTTTTAACAATTGCAAGGAAACACACTAGGCGCGGCGACAAACACGGTGGGAAAGGGTGTCCAGGGTGTGACTGATACAACGGGCAATGTTGTTGCAGCCGGTGGTAAAGGGCTTGGAGATGCGGTGACGGGAATTACCAAGGGAGTTGGGGATACTACAAAAGGTACGTCATTTATTGAGCACTTTCGACCCCACCATCCGATCCAGGGAAAAATGCGAGTCTGGGTAAGCAAAAAGCGCAGGCCCAGACTCGCATTGTTTCCCTGGATGGTGGGTGATGAGGAATGAGAGAAGAGTGTGTGGCTAAATGATATTATCAGCGGCTGGAAACGCTGTTGGAGATACGACAAAGGCTGGGGGTAAGAGCGTAGGGGGTGGCGAGCAGAAGTAGTAGAATGGGAATAATCTATCATAAGTAGGAGTACGGTGGATTGAAACCCTGCATGATCGGGCTGGGAAAGAGGGATTTAAAGTGGGCTTTGTATCTTTCCCTCGGCAGTGGATATACTGTATACGGTGGTCATGCGTCAGAGGTACTACTGTGAGATATCTCTCAAGCCTCTCCTACCTGTTTTCAGCGACCTAGAAATGTTATCTACTACGAAATAAGATGGATACACATTGCTTGTGTTGGAGCCGTTCTCATGTAGCTACCCAAGACACATGCATCAGCATTCGGCTTTCCATGAATATTTCGAAAACCTCCACATACATGACAAAACATCGTTTCCAACCCCAGCGCTCTACATCATCCCCTCAAAAAACGTTTTCGCAGCACCGAACCATCCAAGTATAAATACCAGCCTCTGCCTCACCTCAAGCCTTACTTCCTTCCTTACACTCAAAATCGATTATTTCTAAAATCGAACGTAAAGGAAACGATGAGTGCGGGCGTTGAAAAACTCTTATAACTAAAATCAACTACGATTGCGCCATATGTTGTCCAACGAAAGTGCGCATGAAAACAGTACATGTTTCCACCACCACCGCCACCACCACTCCTCTAAAACAAAACCCCCCCCGCTACAAACACAATCTCTCCCGCCACAGACATATGAAATCAAAATACCCTAGAACCCTTCAAAAGATTCCTGTACACCCGCTCATGGCACTATCCAAACACCTCAATCATCTATATATATCTAAAATCTTCCAACCATTATCGCTATGTCTAGCAGCCGTTTAAAATTCATGACATGTTCATCTAAAAACATCGCCTTCGACTGATGTATGCGAGTGCAGTACTTTTCCGTCTCTCTTTCCTTGAAAAGGAATAAGATCGTGGAAGGCGAAGAGCTTATGTGTGTGTCCGTCGTTCTCGCGGCTAAGCCTTTGCCCGGTAATAAGAGACGCGATATACTTTTTTTAAAAAAAGATAGCTAAACAGACCTATGTGCGGGTCCTGCGCTTTTGTCTCCTCTAAGGGTTTCGTCGCTGCGGTATCTCTACCTATAGAAAAACAGAGTTTAAAACAAGGCTATCAAAAGAATGATGCGCGGAACCCTCCTTTTCTCCCTATCTCCCTACGACCGACTGAGCGGGTATAAAGACTTCGCTCTTTCTCCTCCGATGACTCTCTCTTCTCTCTATCATCGAGGAAAATAAATATTTCAAAACGTGCCATCGACGTCTATGATGTGGGACTGTGTCTTTTCCTTTTACGGGGGATAAAATCAAATAAAAGGATATATGATATGGCTCGATGTGCCGTGCCCGCTGAGGGCGTGGACGATTTATAAAATGAATATCTTGCAAACTGCTTCTGCTCATGGGGAGAACGGGATATATGGGGAGAGTATGTGTTGATTTGTTTAAAACCCAACGAAGGGGGGACTTCATGCCCTTGTTTTCTTCGACTGAGACGGCAGTGGAAACTATGCCTTTTCTAACCAATATCTATTGAAATCTCTATCGGGAGAAAAAAAGTGGTTTGGCCGGGCGTATGGAGCTGTGGTTTCTGTGGCTCTCTTCTCTCCTACTTGAAAAAAAAGCGAATTGACAGGCTGATGGAGCTGTGGTTTCTGTCTCTCTTCTCTCTTGCTTGAAAAAGAAAAAAGAAATTGGACAGGCTCATGAGTTATGGTTTCCGTCTCTCTTCTCTCCTGCTTGAAAAAAACAAAGGGTTGTCACGACTCATGGAGCCGTGGTTTCTGTCTCTCCTCTCTTCTACTTGAAAAAGAATAAAAGTAGAAGTCGATCAAATCATGGAGCCGTGCTTTCTGTCTCTCTTCTCTTCTACTTGAAAAAAAAATCGCATTCGACATAGGCCCATGTCTGCCGTCTGCCGTCTGCCGTCTGCTCTCTACTAAAAAACACAATGACATCGCCATCAAGTATATGTCGTCTGAAAAAGAAAAAAAGTGAATCTATACACTTCTCATGTCGCCGCACCCCTCCCGATCGAAAATCCAGCAGAAAGAAAAAACAACGCCTCCCACTCTTATGGAAGGCTGCGGTCCAGCATCCCGCATTTTGAAAATACACAGCAGCACTTGAAATGGAAATCCAGCTCGTGCATATTTTATATATTACGTCACCGTACTCAGCGCGACTAGCGGCATAGCTGGGATCGCATATAAATACTACACTCACCTCTCTATCACTTCTTCCCCATCGTCCTCTTCCCTCCACCTCTAGTCATCTAAAAATCCCAGACTGCACCTGTTAATGTTTTTCTCCCTGCCTGCTAAATTCTAAACTAAAAAAATAAATACAATATAGGTACATGTTTTCCTCTCTTTTCTCCCACTTCCTCTATATCTCTTTAAAATACACATCGAGCTTATCCATACTGCGTCGATCGCCTTGCCTTTCCTTTTCATTTCTAGTCACCTAAAATCTTCTCGAGCATGGGGCCATGTCCTCCTCGCTACTAAAACCCAAAATTGAAAACAATAGTCTACAGTTCCGATGTTTTCCTCCCTTTTCTCCCGACTTTTCTCTCTCTCCATCTCTATTTATTTAAAACAAGTCTGTAGACACGTCATGTTGCCGTCACTACTAAAATTCGAATTAAAAACTGTTGGGATGGTATCCATCCGGTATAATCCCGGCATTGTTGGGATTGTACCGTACGGTATATCTCTCACTGTTGAGATCCCAACAGTAGGATCCAACCGGTACCGTACCGTACCCACCAGCTCAACCATACGTAGTG
>KE747827.1:132831-211242 GCA_000465215.2 Pyrenophora seminiperda CCB06 | reverse complement strand
TACTACGTACGGTTGAGCTGGTGGGTACGGTACGGTACTGGTTGGATCCCACTGTTGGGATCTCAACAGTGAGAGATATACCGTACGGTACAATCCCAACAATGTCGGGATTATACCGGATGGATACCATCCCAACAAAAACCATACATCGATTGGAGCGATGTTTTCCTCTTTTTCCTTCATCTTCTACTATATCTCGCTGAAAACATAGACCGGCGACGTCAAGCCTATACTGCGTCCGTCGACTCTGTCCTTCATCTCTCCTACTATCCTCTATCTCTAGTTATCTAAAATCTGACTAGTGCACTTCGAATGTTCCTCTCGCTGTCTTGGAAAGCTTCAAGTCCGAAGTCCCTAAAAGCCCCCGGCATATTTTTCCCTCCGCACTCTGGGCATTATAAACATTTGCATTATGCTGCTGTCGTCCTTTGTCTCTCACTTCTCTCTATCTCTCTTTTTCTAAAACCGAGAGCTATAACGCAGATGTTCTCCTCGCTACCAAAACCCGCCCATTGTAAAATTGAAAGACAGTCCGTCTATGTTCTCACCCCATCTTCTTGCTGTCTAGACATTACAAAAATCAGCAGATTCAAGCTATATTGCCGTCACCCTTCGTCTCCCCTACTCTCCATCTCCAGTTATCTAAAATCCATTTTTTTTTCGTACAACATGTTCCTCTCACCATCTTGGAAAACTCCGATTTTGAAAAACCCCGACCAGCACTGCTCATGGGTTTCTCTCCCTCTCTTCCGCCACCTCGGTATTAAAAAATCCACCGCCGTCGTCCGTCCTCCCCTACCCTATCCTTCTATCTTCGTTTATCTAAAATATCCTACAACATCTACGTTTATACCCCCCTCGCCACTAAAATCCCCATCCTAAAAACAACCCCGACAGGCCTTATCTCTTCCATAAATACCTCACTCTCTCCCCCACCTCCTCCGCAGTCTCGGTATTGCAAAAAATCATCGTTTGCAGTGCATGCTGTCGTCGTCGTCCGTCCTCTCTACTACCTTATCTCTCACCATTCAAAATGCCCCGGAAGAAACCTCGATGTCCAGCCAGGCCTCTCGCTATCTATCTACAAGACCTGGTCCTAGAAATCGATCAGATCAGATAATATGTTTTTCTCTCTCTGTTTCTGTTTCTCCAGCTTTCTAAAACATGATAAAAAATACACGACAGGGACTTATGCGGCTGTCCTTTGTCTCCTCTCTCTACCTCTACCTTTGTCTAAAATTATCTAAAATTTGTTAATAATCTCCTCATGTTTCTCTCGCTGTTCCTGTTGGTATCTCTTATTATCTAAATTCACTCAGAGTCCTGTAATGCCTGCTCTCTCGCTACCTACTTACCTAAACAAAAGACCCGATCCTAGAATTGATTAGGCCAGATAATATGTTTTCTCTCTGTCTGTTTCTGTTTCTCCATCTATCTAAACATCATAAAAATACAACGGTACGAAGCCTTACACAGCGGCAGTTCTTCGTCACCCCTCTCTTTCTCTTTCTCTTTCTCTAAAACATCTAAAATCCAATAGCTAACTTCCTATGGTTCCCCTCGATACTCCCGTTGGTATCTCTCATCATCTAAATTCACTCAGAGTCTTGTGATGCCTGCCCTTTCGCTACCTACCTATCTTAAAGAGTCAATCCAAAATGCCACATGTTTTTCCCTCTCTCCCTCTCTCTCTGTTTCTCCAACCATCTAAACATGATAAAAATACAACGACAGAAAGACTTATATAGTAGCACATCTTTATCTCCTCTCTCTACCTCTACCTTTATCTAAAATTATTCAAAATTTGTTAATAATCTACTCATGTTTCTCTCGCTGCTCCCCTTGGTATCTCTCGTTATCTAAAATCAACCAGAGGATCTTTTGATGCCCAGCCAGCCCTCTCGCTGCCTACCTACACACAAACCCAATACAAAAAACCACGGGTGCTAGGCACCATGTTCTTCTCTCTCTATCTCTATCTAAACATAATAAAAATACAACGGAAGGAATCCTAATGCGGCTGTCCTTCGTCTTCTCTTTCTACCTTTATCTAAAATTATCTAAAATTGTTTCATAAACCGCTGATGTTGCCCTCGCTGCTATCGTTGGTATCTCTCGTCACCTAAAATCAAACAGAGCACCTTATAATGCCTGCCCTCTCGCTACCTACCTACCTAAACAAAAGACCCGATCTAAAAAACCACGAGGGGCAGATCCCATGTTCTTCTCTCTCTGTATCTAAACATTATAAAAGTTAAAGGTGAGGGCCTGTATGCGGCTGTCCTTCGTCTCTTCTTTGTCTATCTCTGTCTAAAGTTATCTTAAACCTGTCGGACAACTTCCCATGTTGCGCTCGCTCGCTGCTCTCTTTCCCCCTCGCAGTCTCTATATACATCCCAAAAATACACAGTACGAAGAAATATGCGGCGGCAGTTCTTCGTCTCCTCTTTCTCTCAAGTCGTCTAAAGTTATCGAAAATCGAACAATTTGCCATCTGATGTTCCCCTCGCTCGCCGCTCTCTTTCCCTCTACTCTATACATCCTAAAATCCAGTCCGAGCAAACTATATGCTGCGGCCGTCCGTCGTCCTCCGACCCTACCTTACCCTACCTTTCCTTACTATCTTACCTCTCTACCCATCTAAAAACTCCGCTGTGCTTATCTTAATGTCCACACCCCCTTTTCCCCAAACAAACTACCCCAAGGACCAAACCATGATGTCCTCTCTCTTCCCCCCAAACAAACTACGCCAAGGATCAGACCATGTCCGCTAGTCTCTCTCTCCCGCCAAACTAAATACTACCCTTGTCTTTCGATCTTACACTACCATTCCATACTATCTTACCTCTCCACCCATCTAAAACTCCGCAGGGAGTGTTGTTATGTCCTTTCCCCTTCTCCCCTGTCAACCCCCTACCACTCTCGCTCTCCTAACTTTATATATTTAAACAAATCAACTTGTCAACAAAACGATGTCCTCCGTTCTCTCTCTCCCCCTCTCACCAATCCTCTCTCTTGAAAAAACGACCGCGCTGAAAAGAGTCTTAGCTTAGTATAAAAAAGTTGCTCTATCTCCGCGATGGAACTAGACCGTCCGTTTTATCTAAACAAACCAAACCGTATAAACAATCAGTAGATGTCCGCCTCTCCCTTTCCCTCTCCCTACCACCAAACCATTCTTTCTCAAAAAACAACAGCGACAAATAGGGATGTCAGCTTAGTAAAAAAGGTCGCTCTATCTCGGCGATGGACCCAACCCCCTCATTTCATCTAAACAAACCAAACAACAAGGAAAACAAATTTATGTCCGCCGTTCTCTCTCTCCCTCCCCCGTCTCCCCACCAACAAATCTTTTTCCCTAAAATAAAACGGCGAAGGCGATGAAATGTCTCTTCTCAGCTCGCACTGTATAAAAAAAACCCTTCAGATCTTCCTCATGAATCTAAACCCCCCCATTTCATCTAAACAAACCAAAACCAAATACACGAAAAGTACATGTCCGCCTCTCTCTCTCTCTTCCTTCTCGTTACTATCAAATCTCTTTTTCCTAAAACAATTAACGACGACAATGAAGATGGAACCAATCCCCTCCCTCCTCGATTTTACCTAACCAAACCAAACCATATAACCAATCAGTAGATGTCCGCCGCCTCCTTTCTCTCTCTCCTCCGTCTCCCCACCATCACATATCTATTTCAAAATGAAACACATCACTAAGATGTCTCTTCTCAGCTTGCCAAAAAACCTGAGTACATCGCCGTGATGGATCCAAAACCCCTCCCTCATCGATTTTATCCAAATAGACCAAACTATATACACGATCGATACATGACTGCTGCTTCCTCTCTCTCTCTTTCTCCCCTCTCTACTACTACCACTAAATCCCCTTTCTTCTAAATCAACAGTGACGATAAAATGTCTCTTCTCAGCTCGCACTGTAAATAACCTGAGTACACCGCTGTGATGGAACCAACCCCCTCCCTCATCGGTTTTACCTAAACAAACCAAACTACAAGAATAATCATTCGATGTCCACCGCTCTCTCTCCCCACTACTAAATCCTTTTTTCTTCAAAAACTCAACAGTGACGACAACGATGAAAAATTTCTTATACCACACCGCCATGATGGAACCAACCCCCTCCCCCACATCCATTTATACCCTCTCCCTCATATCCAAAGAACCTATCTGCCAAACGGTACATGACAGTATCTACACCCCCCAAAAAACCACTAAAAATCTGCGCCATGGAGCGCTCTCTCTTCCGCTTCCTGACCTGACCTGGTTAATTATCGAAACAAAATATCCTTTGCACGCAAGAAATGTCCTTCTTTTCTCTTTCTCTCCCCCCTCTTCCTCTCCTCCTCTCCCCTCTCCTACCACCACCATATCCCTTTTCTTCAAAAACTCAACTGTGACGACAACGATGAAAAGTTCTCTTAACCACACCGCCATGATGGAACCAACCCTCCACATCTATCTATCCATACCCTCTCCCTTCTATCCAAAAACCTATCTGCCAAATAGTACATGACAGTATCTTCCTCCCCCCACCCCCCCCCACCCTTATAAAAACCCCCCATAAATTCACTAAACAAATTATCAAAACCAAGACGCCATGAAGCGCTCTCTCTTACCCATCCCTCCTAGTTTTCCAAACAATAAAACGCACAGGTAATGTCCCTCCTTTCTCTTTCTCTCTCTCTCTCTCTCTCTTGTTCTGTCTCCCCCGTTGCCCTATTTTTTATGAAACACACACACACACACACACAGACAGACGGGAGTATAAGATATCTATATTAAAAAAAAAGGAAAAGAAAAATAATGAAGCCGCTTACATAGCGTATGATGAAAAAAAAAGATAGCGCTCGCGCTCTCTATTTATTTCTTCGCCCTTCCCCTTCTCTTTTACCTAAACCTACCTAGCAAACTATTCATCTATTTTATCCAAAACCCCCCTCCCCCCTCAGTTCAGTCCAGTCCCCCTACTCGCAATCAAATAAAAACAGAAAAAAAGAAGAAATGTATAGCGTACAATACTACTCCCGCTACTACTATTACCCCATACGTCACCAATCCTACATCGTATATACATATCTATACACCAAGGCATCAACACAACCTCCCACCTAACCCCCCACATCTGCACTCAGTACATATATACATCTCCCAATCCATCAAACCATCCCCATCACACACAGCCAGCCAGTCCCCCTCGCACCAGCTCAGCTCCCTAGTGTAGATAGTAAAAAAATACGCAAATGTCGTGAGAAGTTGGCCCACAGTGGGGAGTCTAGGTTGCGAGAGTACTAGTAAAAGCTCGGGTCTGCCCAGTGAGTGGTGCTACACTTCTTTTTTGAGAGGCCTTTTTCAATGGCGTCTTCTTTTTTTTTTGAGGGAAATGCTAAGCTTGAGAGACTGTTGTTATGTGTTCTTTTTTCTTTTTTTTCAAGGGGGTGGGACAATGTGATGAACAACGTCGTCCCTTGCTAAAACCAACCAGAACTGGCTTCGATGTCATGTCATAATGTCACGTGCCAGCCAGCCTCTTCCCATCACATTCATCATAGCACACAAAACATCAAACCAACAAGCACACCAAGTGAGAAGCTGAACACTAATTCATATATATACAGCACACCACACCACACCACCACCACGCAATGTACTGACCCAACTTTCTTTCCGTCAACTTCTGGCTTGGAAATTGACACAGCAATTCCATCTCAACCCTATTCTTATTGCGCTTTTCACAAAACACACAAAAAAAGGTTAGCTAAAGCGTCCAAAAAAGCGTTGTTTTCTAGTCTCACACCACAAAGAGTTGCTTAAATACCAAGAGTAAACTCGACGCCGACATCGATATCACGAGCCATCTTCACAACCTTGCTGAACTGAACAGACTTTTCAGCCGCGGCTTGCAAATCGTCAATGGAGAAGATCTTGAGACCAGAGTCGTTGAGCTGTGGTAAAGTGGGGAAAACGTTAGTCAATCTGTTTGGATTTGTTATAAGCGATCGACGACTTACGAGCTTCTGAGCCGCTTCCATGTTGGTACCCTGCAACCTGGCAATGACCGGGGTCTTGAGGTTCATCTCCTGAACAACCTGGATCAGACCCTTGGCAATAGCGTCGCAGCGCACGATACCGCCGAAGATGTTGACGAAGATGGCAGTGACCTTGGGGTCGCTGGTGATGAGGTCAAACGCTTGCCTGATAGCCTCGGGTGTAGCACCGCCACCAACGTCCAAGAAGTTGGCGGGGGTACCACCGTTCAGCTTGATAATGTCCATGGTCGCCATGGCAAGACCGGCGCCGTTGACGAGGCAGCCAATGTCACCGTCGAGCTTGATGAAGTTGAGACCGACCTTGGCGGCCTTGACCTCCTCGGGGTCCTCTTGGGTCAAGTCCCTCCAGGAGAAGACCTCCTTCTGGCGGAAGTCGGCGTTGTCATCAAAGTTCAGCTTGGCATCCATAGCAAGGACCTGGTGGTCGGTGGTCTCGGAGAGGGGGTTGATCTCAATCTGGGTGGCATCCTTGTCCATGAAGACCTTGTACAGCTTCTGGATAGTGTCCTTGGCGTCCTCAATGCACTGCTCGGAGAAGCCGAGGTCGGTCGCAATGTTGCGCGCCATCTCGTCAGTGACGCCAGTGTGGATGTCAACGGGGGTGGTGATGATGGCCTCGGGGTGCTCCTTTGCGACAGCCTCAATGTCCATGCCACCTTGCGACGAGGCGACGATGACGGGTCCTTGTGAAGCGCGGTCCATGAGGATGGCGAGGTAGAACTCACGGCGGGCAAACTTGCGGTCGACAATGAAGACGGAGTTGCAGAGCCGGCCAGCGGCTCCAGTTTGCTTGGTGATGAGCTTGTGGCCGATCATCTGCTCGGCGAGGATAGCGGCTTCGCGGGGACTGCATGCTGTGTTAGACGTTGGCCGAGGTGCGATATCGTCACGATGTAGCATACGAGTAGACGACCCTGACACCGCCCTTGAAGCCGTTGTCGAAAGTTCCCTTTCCACGACCTCCAGCAAGGACCTGGGCCTTGATGACAGCATCCTCTCCGCCTACACACATTAGCCCAGAACTGGCCTTTTACTCTTGCTGACGCATACCAATATCCTTGGCAATCTTCTCTGCCTCGGCGCCGCTTTCAGCGACACCGCCCTTGGGTACGCCAATGCCATACTGGAGTTCGTATTAGATGTCTGCATGGCCGATAATGTTCAATATGCGGTGGGGCCTTTCGTACCGACTCGAGCAGGGCAGCGGACCTGTATTCGTGGATTGCAAGACCTCTCCTTTGCTGGACGACAGAGCGCTTCAGCGGTGTCTCCTGCGCTCAGTTAGCACATGTACCCAATTGCGGGCAGGCAGCGTAAGAGGCTTCTGCAGCTTGCGGAGCATGCCGATACTTACAGCAGCAGCGCGAACAGCGCGAGCCAGCGGCCGGGCGCGGGCAAAGTTGTACATGATGTCTGAGCGACAGACACACGTTTGGGTATATGGGCAAAGTCGAGGGGTGGGTTAGAGCTAAAGTGCGCAGCTCTGTGGTGTTGCTGCTTCACAGGCCTGTTCGCGGCCGTCAAGCTAGCGTGCCGAGAATGAACCGGGTCCTCAAAAATATCGCAGCCGGGAACAAACGCTTCACAGCGAGGAACCAAGACGTGATCAACTTCATCTAATTGTGCCATCATGTCCAAGAGAAATAACGATGGCGACGTCATCGCAAACCGTATTAGCCTGCTTGAAGCAAAAGGACAGAAGCTCTTGGCGTCGCTATATGGATCGCGACCTGACTGGGACTCTGCAGATGATAGTGCTGCTAAAGCGCAAGATGACGATGATGACCAAGACCTCAAACAAAACTACGCCCACGACAGGTAAATGCGCAGTGTCCCATATCCCCGAATGAAATTCTGATTAGTGTTCAGAATCGGTCTTGGCGGTGTATTACCCAAGGACATTGAAGATGGCAGTTTCACCAAGAGAATACCTACATCAGACGATAAACTGCTGCAGCAGCTGATTGGCAAAAAGAAAGCAAAAGCTCACATCATCGCAAAGCAAGAGGCGGCAAGACCAAATGCTGCCACCAAAGCTAAACAACATACCAAGCAGAGCACCGCAAAGAAAGAGGATAGTGACGACGAGGAGGGGCGGGCTGCCACGTTCAAATCAAAGAGGCAAAGAAAAGAGAGACAGGCGCCGAAAAAGGTGGACAGTGACGACGAGGACGAAGAGTCGAGAGCGAAGCGACTAGCAACCAGTGCACAGAGCGCAGATGAGACCAAAGAGGACGTAGTCGCAGGTGCTCAAGTCGATGAAAAGCCAACTCAAGACGACGACGATGATGATGACGTGAAAGTCACTGAGCCTGCATCCAGGAGAATCAAGGTTAAACCAAAGAGCTTTCTCGACGAGATCCTAGCAGATCGCTCAAAGAAAAAGGCCAGTAAAGGGAGATGAGACAGACCGACAAACGCAACAAGGCGTCATCACAGTGCTTCGAATCTACATTTTGATACCCCTATGCAAATAACTCCTACTCGCGAACAATCAAACTAGCCATGCCCATTCCTGTACCAATGCACTTACTCAGTACACCGACCTGTTGCGACTCCCTGCCCATCTCGCTCAATAGTGTAGCAAGCATCCTACCACTTGTCGCTCCGAGAGGATGACCCAACGCAATCGCACCTCCATTAGGATTAACCCTGTCCATCTTATCCTCCAGACCTAGCTTCCTTACGCAGTAGAGTGCTTGACTAGCAAACGCTTCGTTGATTTCCCAGACATCCACGTCCGAGGTTTGTAGACCGGTGTATTCCAAGAGCTTTGGTATGGCAAGAGCGGGCCCAACACCCATTTCATCGGGTGAACAGCCGACAACTTGCGTACCGGCCCACTTTCCGATAATCTGCTTTTCCAGACCAAGCGTCGTGGCCGTAGAGCGGCGCATCATGAGCGCTGCACTCGCTCCGTCTGAGACCTGACTGCTGTTTCCCGCTGTGCTTGTGCCATCTTTCTTGAATGCTGGTTTCATGGCCGCAAGTTTCTCGACCGTGGTGCTCGGTCGAATACCATCATCTTTGGTGATAGTGACTTGTTTTTGACTTTCCGGAACCTCGGGCTCAATCCAATGTGTCGTAACAGGTACTATCTCGTCGTCAAAATTTCCCTTTTCTTGCGCCTTGGCAGCCCTTTGTTGCGATTGTGCGGCAAAGGCGTCTTGATCCGCACGGCTAACCCCATAGCGCTCCGCAACGTTCTCTGATGTGATGCCCATGCTCATTATGCACTCTCGCGCTTCCTTGACTGGGCTGTCTTTCATCTCGGGCCAGAGCTCCGTTGGTATAGCTCTACTGCCGTAGTTGCGCGTCATACTTTCCATGCCTCCCGCAATGCCTATGTCGATCTGTCCAACCGCTATCGAGTTCGCGATTGAGGTTATAGCGGAAAGGCCAGATGCGCACGCGCGGTTTACGGTGCTGAATGAAGTTGTCGTGGGAATACCAACGTGGTTGGCAGCCATACGGCCAGCTTTCGAGCCACCGAGTTCGGCGAGGACGGTACCAATGCACACATCATCTATCTTTGCAGGGTCGAGGTTTGGGAATTTTGTAATTGTGGCTTTAAGCACCTGCAATGCTGTTAGTATGGGGAGTCATGGTTCGGGGAGCTTGGAGGTGGCGTACGGCACCCAGAAGTTCATGATCGTATGCATCACGTAGCCCGCCTTTTTTTGCTCTTGTGACTGGTGTCCGCAGTGCTGAAAGGAAAACTATGTCGTTTGGGGTTTTCTGCAGAATGTTCTTCAGACCCTTTTGTACAAAAGCCATGATGAGAGACCAAGTGGCAATGCAACGCTCAAGGTGATAAGAAGGGGGCTCAAGGCAGTGGTATGAAAAGAAAGCAGAATTGTAAACACTTTGTTTGACGAAAGAGACGTTTGGCTATTGTCGCCGCATGATGAAGCCATGGTTGTTGTTAGCTAAGCTTCGGACCCGAGGGAAAGATGGCATGGAGCTTCGGCAAGTGAGCGCGGGGCGGAGAAATGGCGGCAAAGCTCTCTTCCGCTCACGTGCCACGGAAACCTGCTTGCCAAGATGGAAAAGGACCAGAAACATGCAGCGGGTCGCAGCAGGCACCCGTGGAAATGCTAAAATTACGGAAAATAGCGTTGATATCGGGGTTGAAAATGCTCTAACCCATAACTTATCAGTATCTGAAGGCTAGGTACTACAGCAATGACAACGCAGACTGGATCGGACAATCGGTGTTTCGTCTGTCATGCAAGCTGCTGCCAAAAAAGGCTCAATGTCCTGTCCGTCAACCTGCCCATTAACTGTAGCAATAGCCGTCACCGTCAGAGTTGCCTTGATGTTCTTTACATAACCTGCTTGGGTTTGAAGTTCCACCGCTTTCAAGCATCGCACTTGAAATGTGACAAGCGGCCTATGCCGCGGGGTATACGAGACGGAAGACATCATTCAGAACATACCAGCTTCCACCGTCATTTTTGAGCTGGAAAGACTGGGTAAAGTTCATAGGCCTATCTTCACCTCCGAGCTACGACGAGTTAGCCAAAGCTACATGTGACAATGTACAGGAAACACTTGCCAGAAGCGCACCAGTGACTAGGACGAGAATACCGTCATCGGCAGAAGGCTGCGCATCGACGGTGTCGGTGCGGTGCTGTATCTGCTGGAATGGCAAGTTCTTCCCACAAATCAGCCCTATTGTACTCTACACAGGCAGATTCGTCGTTACCTGGAGTTTCTCTACGATAGCGGCCGATCCCTGAGTTCCTTGCGCTTCAAATGTAAGCATCGAGTTTTCCTTCTGTGACTGTTGTAAGCCGGCTGCTGATTTATGCGCTCATGTAGGACCGCGTACGTAGAGTGAGGCGAGAGCGGCACGGTTCTCATCGAAAGTCTTGTAATAAAACTCGACGAACTGCTCTATAACGAGGTCAGTCACGGTCTGACTGCAAAGGTGCTTGCGATGTCGCATTCGTCATGCTTCGCGTATTGGGGTCACATACGGGCAATGGCGCTGAAGTCGGCTGTGCGGGCGGTCAGTTCTGGGTGCACCACCTTCTACCACACACAATGCAAAACAAGAATCGTGCGACAAAAAAGAGAAGGGAATACCATCAAGCGGGTAGACGCATATCCTGGTAGCTACAGGTTCGGGCACAGCAATCTGCGCAACCTGCCACTCTAGGCGCATCCAAAGGTGCTGGTGGGGTAGAAGTAGCCAACTTACACATGTTTGCGATTTATCGGCTTCTTGAGTCGTGAGATCGAGGACAATAATATGTATCGACTTGCAAGTGTGCGCACAACGGCTAGAGTGCAGAATCCGATGGAAGTCTCGAGATGGAGTTTGGGGCTTTTGCTGTCACTGCCCCCCATCGGTCATGCCTTGGTAGTGGGGCACGCGCTAGTCTTGGAAAGATGCGGCCCGACTATCTGCCGCGCCAGGCATTTTCTTCCAAGCTCCTTCGCCCTTGCTTCTAAACTCCATCGACGGCTATCATCGCGCTTAATGCAGCGCCATGTGGCCAGCAGCGTTCCCATCTGTAAGCAAGCTTTCCGTCCTTCATTCTCATTGTTTCCATTGCATTATGATGATCACATTCAATAAACTTCCGAGTCAAACGACGGTGAAGTCCAAAAAATTTCAAGCTCAACAGGCTGATTGCTTTTTCACAACTTGTACTGCACATCATCTAGTATGCGCACGTGCTGACATCGTGTCTCATAGATTATTATAAATGCTTTCAACACCAAAGCGCTCGCTGCAGAGCATAACCTAGATAGATTCCATAGCCAATCGAGATCGCATCAACCACACTTCTCCCGACCATGCCGTTTCACAACCCCTTCTTCTGGAATGACTTGATGCAGTCGATCATGGATTGCTCCAAGGTCCTGTACTTCAGACCGAGGATATCAATTGATCGCTTGTTATTGTATCCGTACATACCCTTGCCAGGAACGCCTTCTGGGTAGTCGCCGCCGGGAGTTGAGTCGGTCGGCAGGTCCTTCAGCTCGGGAAAGTTCTTCTTGATAGCCTGGCAGATGTCCTTGTTGGAGTAATAACCGGCAGTGACAAAGAAGCGCTTGTTGGCAGCCTCTGGCTTCTCGAATGCAGCTACGTGCGCTTCGGCGACGTCGCGTACATCTACCCAAAGATGTTGGGGTGGCATATTCTTGGGAATCTCGTCCTTGCACTTGCCCTGGGCAACGCTCAGCATGAACTTGTTCGATGTGTTCATGTTGTCTAGGCTATCAAGGGCGTGGACCTTGGTCACCGTCAGCAAGCACATTGATTCAATGTGCCTTTACTACTCACAATAGGTCCAAAAACCATCGGGGGGTTGATGGTTGAGAGTGAGAAGTTGGGCTTCTCGTTTTCCACGAAATCCCATGCTGCTTTCTCAGCAAAAGTTTTACTTGCTCGGTATCCCGTCATCGGGTTCTCCGTTGCTTCCTCTAGCGTGATCGGGTCCCAGTCATCCTCGGAGTAAACGTGTCCAGGCCAGTAGCCCTTGTGAGGGTGTACAATGGCGGCATAAGACGATGTAACGACTACATGCTTAACGGACGGTGCGTGCGCCTTGATCGATTTTAGAATAGACGTTGTGCCAATAATCGCAGGGTCAAGCAAATCCTAGCGGGTCAGCGATTGATCCTAGTTTGGTCTTAGCAAAGTGCGCTTACTTTCTTGACATCGGTCACGTTGTAGTGGAACGGGCTCGCAGTGTGTAGCACAACTTCGAATGGAGGATCGGAAACGACAGCCTTTTCAAAAGCGTCCGGCTGTGCAATATCCGGCACAATGGCAAAGCCCAATTGGCCTTTATCGACAAGACTCTTGTAGGACTCCTTGATTTTGTCTGCCTTTTCCTGCGTTCGCACAGTGGTAACCACGCTGTGTCCGTGGTCTAGGAGGACATCGAGCGTGTGCGCGGCAATGAAGCCACTGCCTCCTGTCAAGAGAACTCGTGTCATTTCGGTTTAAGTTGGTGGATATGATGTAATTGGTACTGTAGTGTAGATTTTCACTTTACGAGTACACCATGAGAATGAGGCAATGCCATCCATATGTAGGCTGATTTCCCTGCGGAGTAGCATTTTTTCCGCGGTCCGACTAACGGCATTTTAATGCGGCTTATAGAAACTCAATGGTTTGGTGGCGGCGGGGTGGTTTTGTCCGGTCCTCGGGCTGTGTTGTCATTATCGGCGGGACAACCTTTGGTGGGGCACACTGCGCCCTCTTATCATCCTCTTGCGGCACGGCAAACAACTGTTCATGGACAACTTCGCATTCCTTAGGCTTGCCAAATGGACTATGTACCTTCCAGTATACTCCGAAGCATAGCCAAATCTTCATTGTCGATCTCTGCGACCAAATAGTGGAACATGCAGGTTTAAAATTTGGCCATGGGCCTGCACAAGAGCTGGACCGGACTGAGGATGCAGGGTCTGTGGAGAATGTGATTGCGACCGCGGGGAGGATGATGATTTAATAGACTTTGAGGCTCATGGTGCGAGGAGTCCGATGATGGCGGCGTACGGAGTAATACCTAAGCCCGCGACACGAATGTCGTGTTACGCACACCTCATCTTATCCATCCAAGGCCCCACCATAGCTCGAGCTGCATCCCACATTGCCCACCCCGCACCATAACATTATATCCTCCCAATCCGTGGAGCGGCCATTCCTATCTTCGCTTAAATGCGCCCTGGCAGAAGAAAGCAGGGTATGGTAACCTAGCAAAGAATTCAGCGGTGCGGGCTCCAGGCTGAGCGGCTGGCCTAGTTATGTGTTTGCGGGGCAAGTGGACAAGATGAGGGGCAAAGCCATGTTCAGCCAAATACTTCTTGTTCATCGTCCCCTCTTTCCTGAGCAATCCATACACTCGAGTCAAACATGTCCCTGAAGAGAAGCCCGCCTTTCCGCGCTGAGCACGTCGGCTCATTACTTCGGCCCCAGGAGCTGGTGCAAAAGCGTTATGACGTCGCTTCAGGCAAGGCGAAGCCAGAGGATCTCGTACCTCTGGAAGACAAGTCTGTCGCGGAGGTCATAAAAATGCAGCAAGATTGCGGTTTCAAGGTTGTGTCAGCCGGAGAGTACACCAGGTCAGTGACTCAAGCTTCTTGTAGTGTGGGGGGTTAGACTGACCCTAAGTTAGGCACATGTTCTGGGGTATGTTCTTCGAGACGCTCCATGGCATGAAGGAGCTTCAGCTTGGCGTTCTCAAAGGCTACAACAAGGACATGTTCCGAGCGTACGCACCGGACGTCAAGTCATTCATGGAATCAAAAGAAGTGCCTAACCACGTCACTGTCTGCGTCGACAAGATCAAACACCCAGGAACATCAAGTAATCAGCGCGAAGTTGATTTGATGAAAAGTCTCCTGCCCGAGAGCGAGTGGAAGAATATCAAAATCACTTTGATCTCGCCATCCTGGTACCACTTCCGTTACATGAATGGAAGGGCCTACCCGAAAGAAGTATACGCCACTGACGAAGATTACTTCGAGGACCTTGCAAAGGCATACCAAGAAGAGTTGAAGATCTTGCATTCGCAAGGGATCAGGAATATTCAGATCGATGACCCGAATCTCGCTTACTTCTGCTCGGACGACATGTTGGCGGGCTGGAAGGCAGACACGACAAATGACAAATCGGCTGATGAGATGTTCGACTCGTACGTCCGGTTTTACAACAAATGCTTTGAACGCCCCGCGGACATGCACCTCGGCATCCATTTGTGCCGCGGCAACTACGTCGGCAGTAGGCACTTTTCCGAAGGCGCATATGATAATATTGCGAAGAAGCTGTTCCAGGTACGTACATGGTTGAGAACGTGAATTCAAAGATACTGACTAACTTTCGTAGGACCTCAACGTGGATACATACTACCTCGAATACGACACACCGCGCGCTGGAGGTTTTGAACCACTTGCACACCTCCCCAAGAACAAGAATGTCGTACTTGGCGTCGTCACTTCCAAATTTCCTAAGCTTGAAGACAAGGATGAGATGATCGCCAGGGTCAACCAGGCCGCTGATTGGATCGCAAAGGGTACCGGACAGTCGCGCGAAGATGCTATCAAACAGTGCTGTGTCAGTCCCCAGTGCGGTTTCGCGTCCCATGCCGAGGGTAACGCGCTTGGGTACGAAGACATGAAGAAGAAACTGCAGCTTGTGAGAAGTGTTGCCGATGCAGTATGGCCCGGCGAACCATGAGCAAGGGTTGTAAACACGTGTTCGGGATGGCGCACAGGTATTGAGGGAGCAAGCTTTAACGCTGCAACTGGGCGGGCTGGAGCGAGCATTCAAAATTCTTATTGGAGACTGTCAGACGCCGATTTCAACATGGCTGATGGCGCTCGCAGGGCGAGCACGTGTTGGGTGGAGCAGCCGAGTCAGTTACTCTGGGTCTCGTGGCGAAAAGCCGACTATTTTCAACTACCGAGAATCCATCGTTCTTTTCCACGTCGACACTGCATCTCCATCTGGCAGCAAATTGCCACTCTACAGAACAGCTCCATCACTAATCCTGAATCCTGCGTCAAGTCCAGATTCAAAGGACTTTTAGTGTCCGTTGATGCTAATATTTCTAGTTCACTAGTGTCCGCTATCCCTGAACCGTTTTCTCCACGTGCTCGGGCCACTTCCGAAGCGGGAGGGACGTCCGGCTTGCGAATTGACAGACCAGGGTAAGATGTCCCTGACAGGGGATATATCATTTCCAGGCATGGAACTTATGCCGGCGAGGAACAGAATAAGGAAGGCGTAAGTAACCACGCCGCGGAAGTGCGTGTCTACCCCTCGGACCTTGGTGTATTTGCAAAGTGAAAGAGAATGAAAACACCGTGTTGAATCATGGAGTGGAGACTACAGGATCGCGGAATGTTCTTTTTCTCTTCCTTTTCGCAAGATTGAGCAATAATAATCCACATATTGGCAGCGTAGAACTCATCGCCAAGTTGCCTTCGGGTGCGCAAATTGCGGCGCACAGGGTACCTTAGAAGGACCCGTTGATCCACACGCCATCATACGCCATCCCCAACCATGGGCATTGTTTTCCCGGCTGAGAAAGGATCAACTACCGCACCTACAGAACCTCGAGTGTGGCTATGGAATCGCATGCAGTGATTTTCGTCCGATGCGATCCGCGTATCCTGGACACTTGGGTGAATAGGGGCGGGCGGGCTCGTTCGATTCAAAATTTACATAAAGGCCAGCGGCTCGCCGAGGATAGGTTCAGGCAGGCAACTCTTTAGCCTCTGTCATTCTTTCTTTAAGCACCCACCTAGGCAAACGAAGTACCTACCTTAATACCCTAATTGCCATGTTCTTCCCCAAGGTCTTCGGGTTCGCGGCCCTCCTTACGCTCGCCAGGGCTGTCGATCTCACCGGTTACGAATATGTAGTCGTCGGCTCTGGTGCTGGTGGTGGTGTAAGTAATCAACTACCCTGATTATCAAAAAGAATCTTACTTACTATCCCTAAAGCCCCTGGCCGCCCGCCTCGCCCTTGCCGGTCACAAGACGCTTCTTATTGAAGCCGGTGACGACCAGGGTGCAAATGCCAACTACACCGTTCCCGCATTCAGCGCCAAGTCATCAGAGGACCCCAACTTGAGCTGGAACTTCTTCGTCAAGCACTACGCCGATGAGAAGAGACAGGCACGCGACTACAAGACTACCTACGCCACACCCGATGGCGGTGAATACACTGGTCTCAACCCCCCTGCGGGCTCCGTCATGAAGGGCACGCTATACCCCCGTACCGGTACCCTCGGTGGCTGCACCGCGCACAACGCCCTCATCGCCGTCTACCCTCACCAGTCTGACTTTGACAATGTTGCCACCATCACTGGAGACAAGTCATGGTCTGCGTCCAACATGCGCAAGTACTACGAGAAGATGGAGAACAACCACTACCTTCTCCCTGGCGTCGAGGGCCATGGATACGATGGCTGGCTGGGTACCTCGTACGCACCCATTGACATTGTCACGTCTGACCCCAAGCTTTTGAGCTTGGTGGGCGGTGCCGCGTTCGCTCTTAGCAACGCCACCAACGCTGTTGTCAACCTGGCTACCCTCATCGCCGGTGATGCCAACGCCGACACCTCGTCCCGTGACAAGCAGCCTGCCCTCTACCAGATCCCTCTCTCCACCACTGATGGCAAGCGCACTGGATCCCGCGAGTTTGTCCTTGCCGTCCGTGATGCCAAGAACGCAAATGGCACCAAGATGTACCCTCTCGATGTCCGACTAAACTGTCACGTCACCAAGATCAACTTTGACCAAGGCGTCACCCCTCCCCGTGCCACCGGCGTCGAATTCCTCGACGGCCAGTACCTCTACAAGGCCAGCCCCAAGTCCAACGGCGCAAAGGGAACCCCCGGCTCAGCCACTGCTTCCCGCGAAGTCATCGTCTCAGGAGGCACCTACAACTCGCCCCAGCTCCTCAAGCTAAGCGGCGTCGGACCCTCCGCCGAGCTAAAAAAGCACAACATCCCTCTCGTCGCCGACCTCCCCGGCGTCGGCACCAACCTGCAAGACCACTACGAAATCAACGTTCAGGGAAAAGCCCCCTCTGACTTCTCCGCCCTCGACGGCTGCACTTTTGGCACCGCCTCCCCGGACCCTTGCATGACGCGCTGGCAAAACAGCATCCTGGGTAACCGCGGCATCTACGCTTCCCCCGGTCTCGGCGCCACCATGTTCTACAAGTCCAGCGTATCTGAGCGCGACGAATACGACATCTTTGCCTTTGGCGGGCCCGTCAACTTCCGCGGCTACTTCCCTGGTTACGCATACAATGCTACGTCTGAACATGACTGGTTTACCTGGGCTATTCTCAAGGCGCATCCGAGGAATAATGCGGGCACGGTTATGTTGCGCTCCAACGATCCCCTTGATGTACCGGAAATCACGTATAACTACTTCGACACCGGTGCCGGTGATTACGAGAAAGATCTCACTTCCCTGACCGAAGCCGTTAACCTCGCCCGCGACTCTTTTAAGCGCCAGGTCGTTCCTATCACGGAGGTTCTTCCTGGTGCGGAGGCGAATACGCCGGAGAAGATTGCGCAGTATGCAAAGGATACGGCGTGGGGTCATCATGCTTCTTCTACGTGCCCGATTGGTGCGGATGGCGATAAGATGGCTGTGTTGAACTCGAAATTTCAGGTCAGGGGTGTGAGCGGGTTGAGGGTGGTGGATGCGAGTGTTTTCCCGAGGATTCCGGGGACTTTCACGGCGGTGTCGACGTATATGGTTGCGGAGAAGGCGGCGGATGTTATTTTGGGGGAGGTTAAGGCTTAGGGGGGGATGGTCTTGTGTGTAGGGGGATTATAGTTTTCTCTGATGGCGAATGAGTGGAATATGAAACAAATTTTATCTGTCATGTTTGTTTTTGGGCATGTGCTTGTGCTTGTTTGGTGATGGAATGATCAGAGCTTGACCATGTGGTAGTAAAGTGCTACACGTATCTGAAACCGCATATCTGTTGGCAAGTGAAGAATTTGGGGTGGAGAATTGTGACCTTTTATTTCTACAGCTGAAATATCTCATGTGCAGCTTCTTCCAAAAGCTTTTTTGCTTTCATGTCTCGTTATACCTTACCTGAGTGTCCGAGTAGATGCAACGTACCTTTAGATATCATGCCTCACACAGTCGATTGTCGATGGTATGTATACATGAGTGTTGGACAGTCTTCAAGCCACTATCGCAACTCTTTCTCTCGATGCGGCATGAAACAGTTTGTCGACTGAGCCGCCTACCTACCTAATCGCTACCGAATGGCTCTACGGCAAGCTTGTCCAAG
The DNA here is from genome assembly GCA_000465215.2 of Pyrenophora seminiperda CCB06. NCBI lineage: Eukaryota > Fungi > Ascomycota > Dothideomycetes > Pleosporales > Pleosporaceae > Pyrenophora > Pyrenophora seminiperda. The sequence goes on along the minus strand of KE747827.1, from coordinate 192,378 downwards.
TCAAACCCCTCACGCGGCGGAAACGGCCATGTTTTCCGGATTTGTTCTGGAGTCATGCCAAACTTGCTGCTGTTTTTCAGTGCATCCCGAAGCATCAATTCGTTCGCCTCTTGTGCGTCTCCAAAGTCACGCGTGGGCGCAATCCAGCCATCATCATCGGTTTGGAGATATTCCGTAACAACCTTGCGAAAGGCATAGTACTCGTGATACTTGTCCAACTGCTTCTCGTGCCTCTGAAGATCATCCTCGGTAAACGTAAAGGGACACGGACTTTCAAACTTCATGTCGCCCCATTGCGCGACAAACTTGATCAGAGAGTCGCGGAGGGTTATCACACCCTGTGTAGAGACTTCCGCACACCGAGTAAAGAGCCCACTTACAAATGATGGCAAGGAAAAGGCCAACCATAATTCGGGAACGTAATCCGGGCTCTTCAGTTCATAAAATTTTGCGAGTAAATCTGCCGTGAATTTGTCCTTGAAAAATTCTTTCTTCTCTCCGTCCAGATTGTCGTAGTTTGGGGGTTTCTCTACACGGTTTCCAACCCCGAATTTGTAGAAATCACTGATCGGTAGAAACTTTGGATGCTCGGCTTGCAGAAACATCGGCAGAATCGTGGTCGACTGCCAATCAATGAGCGATACAATCTTACTTGGATCTTCTTCAGACACGTATATGTTCCCCATATGAAGGTCTGTATGCCATAATACTGGCCGGGCGACGAACGTGACAAATGCGCATTTATCTATCAGCTCCATCACTTGCTTGGTCATCTTTAGGGCGGCCACATGTTCATCAATGGATCCACGTGGTGTGCAAGAGCTAGGGATCACAGTGCTCTGTTCGAGGAGAATTGTTTCGCGTTCGACAATAGCCGTACCGAGTGAACCCCAAGTCGGCCCTGTAGAGTGAAGTTAGTAAAGAAGATTCCGAGCCCTTTTTTTACTTACACGGTCCCCGGTTGAAACGAGAGTGCAAAGACTGTGTCTTGTTGTGCGTGTACCAGGCTCGCTCGCAAGACGGTCCTATGCAGAACAAGCTTGAAGGATCCATCTCTTGCTTCAAGGCAACCCATTTGTCGTCGTCCGCCATAGACTCGCGTAGGTAAAGATTCCCACTGACCGGCCATTCAAGCTTAACCATTTCGCCTTGAAGCTGCAGTAGATGAAGCACAAGGTCTAACTTGGCCTGGCCACTCATATCACCCCATTTCTTTTGTAACTGTACACCGGGGGCCTTTTCCATGATGATGTACTCAGCGCCAACAGGATTGGACGCATCGTCGTTCCAAGCTAAAACTTTTGGTACCGGGACTTGAGTATGTGTGTGCACTACTCATGATGATATCGTTAGTTATATGTACATGGCCAAACCCAGCGAAATTTAGGCCTTACGATATCGAAGAACTGCCACTTCAGAAGCCGTCGTATACTTGGACGGACCAGCGATAGAGAATGGGATTTTTGCGACTATCTCAGTCCCATCTTCTTTATGCATGAGAAGCGCTCTGCAGTTTCCACCTTCCATTTTCTCAATTGCGTGTACCGGGGATTGTCGCTCTCCAACAGATGCCGCTAGAGCACAGAGTTGGTTCACGTCGAAAGCAAGATATCCGCAATCATTCATCTGCTCCTCATTGACCAGGTGACGTCCGTTGGTATACCTAAACAGTTCATCGCGGTCGATAGGCTGTCCTAATACAGGTGAGCTTTCAGAAACTGTCAAAGCTGCGATAATTGTTACCTCGACACGTCATAGTGAGGGTTCGAGAGGGCTGGAATATTGCATAACGTCCAACTCTGTTCCAAAGCCTTTCGCTCACAAGCTTCAGTGAGCGCGCTACAGGTAGTAACATGGCTGACTTGCACCAATGTACGCGCGCGATGGGGAGAAGGTGGGGTGTTTGACGCGGGTATGCGATAGCAGAGGTGTCGGTTTTAGGTTTAGGAAGTCATTTGAGGAAGGTGAGGTGCATGGGGTAGTTGTTATACAAGGCATCGACACTAGTCCCCCCCAGGCAGCAAACAATCCCACGATGCAGGTATCACAACTAACAGTATAACAATTCAAATTCTCTTCTCCGAGAATAGGGCACTTTAAAGATCCTAGCTGCTCTCAAAAACGTACTCAACTACAACTGGAAGCGTTCTTGCACCATTCGGCCAAGTAACGACGCGTTAGTATACCATTTCATTGCCCACTGTAACAGGTTAGAGGGAGAAATGGGGAAGGAGGAGGTGTGGGGGCGGCTGGGATTAGATAAGTGAATGGATGAATGAATGGATGGATACTGACTGTGGTAACGGGTTATGTGCCTGTCTGGGTATCTGGCGGTGAAAAAGGGCTATGAGCAAAAGGACTGTGGACTTGTGATAGCTTCCCAAGGCTTGGAAAGCAACCGTAACCGTATTATTGCAAACCCTGGTTTTAGAATGTGTGAACAAGGGAAAGCTCCGATCCACCAAAGCGCTTGAAAGTAGAGTGCTTGAAAGGAGAGTCGAAACAAATAAGGTCAAAATGCTTTTAGACACATGGGAGGCACGGCTTGCATTTGGAAAACTAGGTATCATTCACATGCTGTCATTTTTGACAGACCTAACCATGACGCCGCCCATGCTGGGGGTGCCCACGCTGGGAATGTCCCCGCTGGTAAAACCCATTGCCGAATCGTAATTCTGACTTTTGTACCGTCATAAGCCATAGCAGAGAACCAACCTTCTACTTTAGCGAGTGGTTTATTTCTTCTTAGCGTCAGCCTCCTCAGCCTTGGCCTTGAGGCGCTTCTCCCGGACACCGACGAGGCGGGCCTCAGAGCGGGCGTCACGGAGCTTCCTGAAGGCGTTCTCAGTGGCCTCGTAGTTGCCAATGGGGCCCTCCTCGAACTCGACGACGTTCTTGATGGGCAGGGCAGCGGAGGTGGTGCGGACAAGGTTGTCAGCGCTCTTGGCAGCCTTGACGTCCTCGGCGGAAGCGTCACCGCTCTTGGTCTTGCCGTTGCGACGGGGGAAGAGGATGAGGCGCTTCCTGTACTCTTGGAGGCGCTCGACGTTGGCCTTGAGGCCCTCCTCAGAGAGGTTCTGGCGACGGGGGTCGACCGAGATACCGATGGTGCGGGCGAACTTGCGGGGGATACCGGCAGCTGGTCAACGTCAGTACGTGCTGTTATACAATGCAAGAAAAAATATGTACCCTTCAGCTCAACGAGAGAGAAACCACGGCCGGGGCGGACGCGGCGGTTGTACTTGACAGTCGGGCAGCGAACAATGGGCCTCAGCTTGTCAACAGGCCTGGGGGCGACCTTTGCAGCCTTGGCAACACGAGCATTGCGTCTGGACTTCTTCTTGCCAGGCTATTTGCAGTGTCAGAATCTAAACACAGGCGCCACAACTCTCAGCGAGGTGAGAGGGGAATTACCTGGTCGAAGTGCACGCGGACGTAGCGTTGCCTGTCAAAGTCAGCGCTGCTCAACACAAAATGCATGTCGCCCGTATACTCACCAGTCCTTGTGGAAATGGTTCTTCTGGATCTGCTGGTTGTGCTTGATGGCCATTGTGTCGGATTGTCTATCACAAACTCGTTAGCCCTCCCCGTTCCCTTCTAATTCAGTCGCGGCACTGGTTGCTCGACGATGCGAGTGCGCGATGCATGGATTGCCGACGTACCTCGATGGCGGACCTGGTGGTTAGTTATCGTACGGCTGTCGGGGAGAATTGTCGAAGTTCGCGACCAATTTTCGCTCGTGCCAGCTAGCGTGCGCGAGCCGAGTGACCGGCGAAACGTTGTGCCGATGCCAGCCTGCTAGCGTTGTCGTTAGCGGGAATGGCCGATGTCACTAAATAACTGAATCAGGGTAACAATCATCAACACGGATGAACTGTGGTGAATCGAAAGTGTGTGAGTATACGGAATCCGTAATAGATGCCTTCTTCTGCTCGTTGGCAGCAACAAGCATTGGAGTTTTGCATTCACGACGTCTGGGCACTCGCTTGAAGAAAAGGACAACATACCGAGAAGCTATGAACATATCCCTATCTACCCTTTGCTGTCGGGCATGTAATATACAGGAAAATGAATTACAAAATGCGTAAAACTGTGTCTAGGAGAAGTTGAAAACCCCATCCGGTCCACCTGTACCCAAATCTGTGCTTCCGTTACACATCCTTTGCTCCCCCAAACCAGAAACCCTAACATAATACAAGAAATTGAAGAATTTAGAAGCTGCCGTCATCGGCATCGAAGAATTCTGTGCCTGCGCTATCCCCGCTCTTCCAGCTCTCCCTTGGTATCTTATCTTTAAGCCACGCCAGGATAGCGTCCGTCCCCTTTTGAAGCACCTGTCGGTTGGGAACCCTGAACTTGTTTCCTTCGACCTCCAGACCCTTCAAGGTGCCAAGGAGTAGGCCGATGCGTGGCTCTAGCCGCTCGATATCGTTGTTGCCTAGATTAACGATTCTCAGGTCGGTGAGACTCTCAGCAGATACTTCAGAAATTTTGTTGTCCGAAGCGAGCACAGTAGTGAGCGAGGGAAAAGATACATGAAGTGTTGGGAGGGCACCAGAAAGGCGGTTGATCGAAATGTCTAGAGTAACCAGACTGGGTGCGGTAAGGTATGTTGTCAACGGTGTTAAAGAAGTAATTTTGTTGCTGGCTAGGCGAAGTTCTCGAAGTTGTGGAAGATCAAGCGGGGCCGATAGTGCAACTTCGATGCTGTTCCTAGAGAGATCCAGTAGAGAGAGATGGTCGAACTTCACCACGATGCTCGGAATAGCGTCAAATTTGTTCCGCTGCAAGTGCAATTGACGCAGTCCTTCTACGAAGACTTCCATTGTGGCGTCATCTATTTCCAGTTCGCTCATGTCCTTTTCTGCGAGATCCAATGTACCAGATGGTGTGAGTTGCCATTTGGGGTCAGCCTCTTCAATGTCGTTACCGAGTTCTTCAGCATCGGCAAAAGCCTCATCAGCTGGCAGCCGGGAAGCCAAGTCACGCTTCATGTCATCGGTACCCATAGTAAGGAATTTGCGATCGCGCAATGGGTTCGCAGCGACTGTGAGATGGTCCAGGCTCTCCATCAGAGCTATTCTCTCATCAAGCTGTGTAATGTCGTTGCCCGTAAAGTCTGCAGTACGAAGCCGCTGTAGAGTAACGAAGCCTTCCGGCAAGGCTGTGAGCTTGTTTTCGCCTACTAGAAGGGTAATTAGGCTAACCCAAGTCGAGACAATAGGCAAAGACGTAAGTCGGTTCATGGAAACGTTAAGAACCTTGAGAGCAGGCAAGTCCATTGCATCGCCGTCGCATAAAGAAGTAAGTGAATTCTGGGCCACATGTAGCTCCTGTAGGGCTGATGCTGAATTGATGCTGAATAGTGAGCCGTCGAGGCGGTTCTTCGATGCATGAAGTTCTATGAGGGCCGATGAAAAGATCTCGCTAGGAATAGCACGAAGCTGGTTGTCAGTAACATTGAGCGTTCGCAGTTGAGTCATTCGCTCAATGTCTGTCGGGATGCTAGTTAGTTTGTTGGACTGTAGCTCAAGAACCTCTAAACCGGTAAGATTGCATAAGGCCAGAGAAAGGTCTCCCCGAAGGTCGTTTTCTGCCAACCTTAGTTCCCGTAGTGTCGGTATCTGAGCAATGACATCCAGCATTTCCATTGATAGCTTGTTTCTTGACTGGGAAGTGTTAGACGTGCACATTGTATACGCATTGATGTCTTCGTTGATTGTAGACTGGGCTCGTGGATACTTACCAAGTTCAACTTCGAAAGCTGAGTGAGCTGTCTCATGCCTACCGGCAGCTCTCGAAGCAAGTTGCCGTGAAAATCAAGATTCTGGACTCCACCAAACTGAGGTCCCGCCTCGTCAGAATCGATCATGTCTTCAACCGTAACATCCGGAAACATGCTATCCGGAAGTATCTCCAGCTCATTGTCGGCGGCCAATATGGCACTAAGATCGACGACCTCGCCCCAGGCCACCTTTGTATCGTTGGGATCGTATATATACATGGAAAGGACGTCATCTGGTATTGATTTCAACCCCATTGCTGCAATGTTGAGGCGCCCGTCTGAACGAGCGTTATCGATGCGCCGTCGCAGCACAGACTTGCCACCCTTTGGGTTCTGATTGAAGGGATCATCATCAAGGCCAAAGTCAAACGTTGCAATTTCGGCAGGATCAGGCACGATAACATCCGTAGGCGGCGTATTCATCCTCACTGGCTCGGTCTTCGCCTGTTTGGCAGCAGCCCTTGCCTTCGCAATTTGTTCCCTCAGCGCGTTGGAGGAGCTTGCCGGTTTTGGAGGTGATTCCGTAATATCGGGCTTCTTTGCAGCCTTGGCTTTCGCAATGTGATCGCGTAGAGCGATGGAGGAGCTGGCAACCCTTCGGACAGTATCTGGCGTCTTCTTCACAGGGGTATCTCGACTCGGCGAGGCCACTGCAGTCCCAGGGGGTGAAATAGCCTGACCAAAAACATTACCCAGCGATGGCTTAGGTTTCGGTGTTCGCATAGTAAGGCTCTTGCTTGTCGATATCGGCCGAGCTTTAGGCGTGCTCTGGGAATTGTGTGTGGTAGACAGTGTTGAGGACGATGGCTGCTTCTTCACAGTCGATATGGAACGCGAAATGGATGTCGTTCTGATGGGCGTAACAGCAGATGTAGCAACGCTCGCACTCGCGCTTCGCTTGCCAGGAACTGTCATGGACAGTCTGTTGGAAGGTCCACCAAATCTTTTCGGTGTAGCTGGTGCTACTTGTGGGGCACCATCACTTGTCGAAGGTCTGCTGTCGTTGGACGCCACGGAAGCTGGTCGCAGTGGAGGGGGCATACTGTTGTCGGCATTGAAGAAGCTCGACCTGCGTCTGCCTTTCTTTGGTGCTGGTGACGATGGTAGCTGTGATAGACTTTCTATAGTTCTTTCTGAGAGAGACTGTCTGCTCTTCTTTCTCCCTATCTCCCTGGATACCGTCGCATCCTGAACTGCGTAGTCTGCATCAGGGTCGTCTTCGTTGAAGCCAGCCCTCGAGCTAGCCCTTGAGGACGCCCTCGATGCTGATCTGAAGTCATTCAGGCTGCCTAGTGTATCGTCTTCGCCTGGGGTAGACGAGGAAGTTGGCCTCGGCTGTTCGTTGGTCTGGCGAGATGGTGGATGGGCAAAGGGTCGCCTGAAAACGGGTGCGTCGCTTGAGGTCGAAGAGATGGTGGAAGTAATGGAGTGGCGTGGCTGGCCAAAGCTGGGGATCCCACTCACCCGGCGAGGGTTGGATGCCAGGGGGGCTCTGCCGGAAGTTGAGTTTACAGATGTTGGCGGCGCGGCGAGCGATGCTCTCGATGACTTCTTCTGCAGTGTTGATGTCGTCGGCCGCGATATGGATTGGACAGACGGCTTCCTCCGCAGCGGCTGGTCGTTGGATATGTTGGGGTTGGATATGGATTGGATAGACGATTTCCTCCGCAGCTGTTGTTCGTTGGATATGGCCGAGATGGACGGCTTCTTGCGCAGCTGGTCAGTCGACGCCGGCGCCCGCAGTTGCGAGACACTGCCTGAGGGTCTAAGCACCGGGAGTCGGGATGGTGCTGGACGGGGGATGCCTGACGGGCGTGTGACGGATGATGACTCCATGGCCTTGCGCGCTATTCGATGCTACGCCTAATGGCTAGGGGGCGTTCATGCAAACGACAAAAGCGAAACATAGGCCCAACAAGAAAGAAAAGGGCCCCCGAGTGCTCCACCTAGAATCTACGAGATGTTGCGTGACAAGTTGCTTTTGCCCAGAGCCAAATCTCCGCGCTCGGAGCGGCAGCGTGTCAGAGCGCGGGAGGCGACCGTTGCTGTTACCCATCGCAACCCCGAGTGTTTGGAGTTTCATCATCGCGCACCCACATCAGGACTAGCGCTGGTGCCCGCTCAAGCAGGAACGACGGACGGGCCCACAAACATCGCCAGGTCTACCCACCACCCACGCACCCTCTCCGCTGTCACGCTTGTTCCGAGCGCATCGTCTCTTGCCAACGCATCGCTGCCGCCCTCGCGAACCTATTGCAGTCGCATACCCTCCGCGACTCTTCCTGTACTAACGCGCGTCGACGCGCACACCGGCCACCGCTGTTTGCATACCGGTACTCGTCGCCGAACATTGCTATACCAACGTCCCCCCACCACCCGCGCCGCACCTCCCGCTTCTTTGATACCGTCTTTCCCTGTATATCAGAGTTGGACTGGACAAAGCGCACGTCTACCCCGCCAATATCCTTTCAGCACACCCTCCCGCAGTGTGGTGCATCGCTAGGTTGATCGCGCCTCGGGTAGCATGGAGTCCCACGCACCACCGCAATACCAACCGTCGCAGGAGTCGTTGATACCTACTACCGAATATGCGCCACCTGAAACGCCCAAGTTGCGCTCTCCATCGCCTGCTGAGTCGGCGGCGGCGCTCGCCATGTCAAAACTCGCATCCCCAGACCATGTCAAGTTCATCTCCCCCGCACCCCGAACAACTTCCTCTATGACACCTCCACCATCTTCGCAGATCCCAGGCACACGTGCTGTAATGCGGACGCCTACCCCTTCCACCCCGCAGCTTACTTCTCCCCCGCCTACCAGCAAGCTGCCAGACCAGCCGTCTGCCTTGACAGATATGGGAGCAGGCTTGTATCCACAAGATCAGGTCAATGCTGCTTCTGCTGAGGAACTGCGGTCCATGGTGAACAGCCTATCCAATGCATTGCGCGACATGCGGCTTTCGGCAGCCCACTACAAGCTGCAGTACAACATGGCTGTAATGGAGAGTCAAGAGGCCGCAAGCCGCATGGCCGTCGAGCTAGCCATGGCCCAGCGTGAACTGGACGTTCTCCAGCAAGCCGAAGAGAAGCGCAAAAGCACCATCTCAGCGCCCGAGCAGAACTACCAGGAGTCCGCACATGCAGCCAATGCCATGATGCTCTCTGAGATGAGTCGCCAGAATCAGATATTGCAGAGTGAGAACGAGGAGCTTCGTGATGTGCTTGAACAGCAGAAACGCCTGACCGAGCACCGAGAGGGAGAGCTTGCTAGCGTCTTGGACGAGAACGACCGGCTCAAGACGCGTATTCGCAAGAACCGCGATCACATTGCTCCTCTTCTTGAGCAGATTGAGCATTCCTCGCCACGGTCCAATTTTGGAACCCCAATTCAGCCTCCTCCGAGGAGTCGGATTGGTCGTCTTCCAGCCCCCCTCTCACAAGAAAGCAGGAGTCAGAATAACTTTGAGGCTCTTCTGCTAGCCGACAAAATGCTAAGTCAAGAGGTTGCTACTGCTCCTTCAACCCCAAACAGGATACACGCACCCAAGTCGCGCTTTGGCCATCAGCGGGGCGCACAATCCCTGTCATCAATCCCCCAACCGCCCAACCGTCGCGTTGCATACCCACGTGCCCAGGTGCCTCGCACACCGCCAGCTTATGTACCAACCAGCATACCTCAGTCAGCGCCCCCAGCTCATTACCAATACCAGCAGAAGCCCTCCAATATTAGACGCCAAAGCAGCAATTCGACCATCACAGCGTCGAGTATGGACGACGAGGAAGCTTTCACTGACAGAGAGGAAGATGAAGTGCCCGAATCCCAGGCCAGCCAAATGGCGAGAAATCTCCTCCAAAGACCACCCCCAGCAAAAGGCATGATGTCTGCACCTGCACCACAATCGAATCTTATCCAAAGCAAAATTTTCGGACAGGTCAAGAAAGGCCATGGCCTCGGTCGCCCCGGAGAATTGAAGAGAGGGCGCATGCCATCTACGGCGGACCTTGCCACAAGCCCACCCAAGCGCGGACGCGTTGATCAAGGAGTAGGTCTCGGCATTGGCGGCTTATTGCGCGAATAGAACTGTTCCTGACCGCTTTGGCAGGGAGCTTTTTGAAGTTTTACGATTATCATGATTCTTTTGGAAACGAAAACGGGGTGGACTTTGGCTGGATAGCTAACTGCCTCTTTTGTTTGGTTTTTGCTTTCGAGACGTACGGCTTGGGATACCCTTCTGGCATGCTGTTGGATGTTTGATCAGCGAAACTGACTTGCATTTTTTACTACTCACCATGTATGGATCATGGGGCCATTATTCAATTATGTATGATCGATGTTTGAGGCATTGTAGGGGATTGATTGACTTTTATGTAGCGTAGCGAACCCTTTCTTGATTCAATGTATATGGCATATGATACCCCTCCGCTCAGTGATGTTTTTCTTTTTGTGTTTTACTTTCCGTGTGTGGCACGGCACACCTTGCCATGTGCTTTTTTGAGGAGTAGATGACGGGAGAAGAAGGAAACCCTCAATCTTCGACGGGAGTAAAAAGAAATATAGAATCATCGTAGGAAGCGAACATGAACGGTATGACTTACTAAGCGCTCTATTGATGTAGCCCCTCAGGTGTTATGTCTGAGCCCTGTGAGGGATCGATACAGAGGTACGATATGGGTAAAGGTAGTTGTATTGGATATGACGAGAATACAAGCTACCGAGCTATCTATCGGGTACGGGCTGGATCTATATACTGGGTGCCCAGGCACAAGCCCGGCTGGTGCCTAGATCACGTGAGGGCACCTTGGATCCGTAACAGGCCCTAATAAGAGCGGTGTCTGCTCAACTTTCGCGCTCCTTCTCTTCTTAGGAAATGGCGTCATACATCGTAGTTGCCTTGCTAGGCATCAATACAACCTCGTACCGTACCCACCACATTCAAACTCAGTATATATAGCTAATAATTTATCAAACTATCACCATCACATCAGCCAGTCCTGCTCATACCAGCTCCCTGGTGTGGTGGTAAAAAATATGCAATGTCGTGAGTAGTGGCTATAGTGGGAGTCCAGGTTCGAGTACTAGTAAGCTCGGTCTGCCCAGTACCCCTACACCTTTTTTTTGCCATTTTTTTTGGACGTTTTGAGGGAAGGCATGGGAATGTGCGGTTTGGCTTTACGTGTAATGTTTTCAGCGTCCGCGCAACACCACTCCTATCTGTCTCACTGCGCTACACTACATTATATAACCTCTAAATCACTGCGAGTGAAGGTGGCCGTTCTTTTTTGCTTTTTTGAACTCTTGATCGTAGTTATGGGCACGTGTCGCAAATGATGTTAGGAAGGTGCGTTGGTATGGGACTCTGTAAGCAACCACATATACCACAATATTCACCTCATGAATACCAACTACCTTTTTGTTTACAGACTCTTTGTAGCATAGGCCTAGGGATACGAAGCCATGTCGTCAAGATCGACATTGTCACACATCACAAAACTGCACTCGCAACGCGTGTGTGCCGTTCAGTACTCCATTGTCTCAGCTGCACTGCTTACCCGTCTTAGTTCCCCCCGTGCTGGGTGACCGGCACCACACAACGGCCGTGGTTATTATCCATCATCGCAGCGCCGACAGCATGTAGCATGTAGCCGCCTTGCCACTGATGAGGAAACAATACAGACAACCCAAACAGGCACAGCGAGCCCTCTAGCTTCGACCCCACTTGAGAGGTTATGTGCAGGAGCGTATCACCACTCATCTTCACCATGCGTCTTCACCTTCATCAGGGTTCCGCGCTAGCAACTGCGGCTAAATACAAGATGCCGCAAGCTACTCGGCTCTCCCCTCTATTCAACTACAAGACCACAACAGTACTTGCAACAAAGCTCGAGCGAGCCCATCATGACCTCTGTGGCGCTTCTCGAAGGCTTGGAGAGGCGCAAGAAAGCTGAGCTGAGCGAGCTCAAAGATTTGAAATTGAAACTCAACTCATGGGTTGGCGATATATTTAGAGAATGCTCAGATCAGGACGACACGCTGAACGATCTGAGAAAGAAAATAGAGGCGGTATGTTTAGCCTATGCGAATCATGCATCTCGAGCTAACTTCTGAAATAGGACAATCTGATGACGACCGAAACATTACCGGGTGGGAAGAAGGCTGATTTTACCACTTTCATCCTTGGAGCCATAGTAAATTACGAGATGGCTATGCGGACTAGCCGGGGCACGTATAAGAGAGCAGAATGGGAAGCGCACCAAGCGCAAGGCTACGAAAAGACAATCCTTGACGAAGTCGAATCCCGCATACAGTACCAAGAGAAGATCTTCCACGAAAGAGAGAAATTGCTCAATCATCTACCTATGAGTCGAGCCGTTATACCAGTCTACAATGCTTTGCTTGAGGAGCAGAAAAGAGAGCGCATCTTGATTGCGGAATCTTCCAAGGCAATTCGGGATCGAAAGGCGGACTTGAGAGAAAGAACAGAGAATCGAATAAAACAGGCGGATGAGCGATGCACAAGAGAGCAGGATAAGCACAAAGAGCGAATTGAGCGTATTCGTTATATGGCCAAGATTTTAGGAGTCGAGGTGGAGGATACAGCTATTGATGGACTAGTGGACCGTGACTTTCCCAGTCTCTCTATCTGCTGGGACACTGCAACATGCATGAATCTCGCCACTGAACCTGCGATCTCGGCCGAAGAGGTCATTGACAGAGTCGAAGAAGGCAACAAAGTTCAATTGGAGATGCTGAGGCACCTGAGAAAGGATCTCGGCTCAGACATCGACAACATGCTCAAAGGTCGCCATGATCATAGCGGCGAACTGATCAGTCTTCAAGAAAGCATTCTCACTGTACGTACATTGAAGTGCTACAACTAATTTTCGCTAACTGGTTGCACTGCAGAAACCTACCATGGTAGATTCCGCCCCTGAAACTTCACCGAACTTGAATCAAGAAGGCTTGGTCAAAGGCTTGCACGATGAAATTAAGATATGCCAGTACGGTATTGCAGAGATCTTGCACCAATGCGATAAGGAAGTCAAAGCGACTGACAGCAATTACCAACTGGACATTTATAGCCTAAAAGAAATGACGCAAAAGCGTATGGCCCAGAAGGTACGGATCGAGACGTTACAGCAACTATTGGGTGCACTGTGGGAAACCAAGCTACCAGAATGGGACCAAGCATGGACCTTGGCTCATGAGGAGCAGGCACATATCAAGGAAGAGCTGGAGGGCCTAGAGAACCAGATTGCAAGTGGCGAAGAAAAGCACAACAGACGCAAGAACGCCGTCGATAATCTGCTTAAGCAGCGAGTCGAATGATACAAGAGAGTGATATATCATGTGGCAGCTGAGGCTGAGCAGTGCGGAATCGCTCTTGATTTTGAGCTTGACAACGTGGCAGCTGACCTTGGGCAAGACGGAATCTCTCTTGAATACCCTGAATGAAGGGTCGACAGGGCTGTCGTCATCAGGAAGGACTTATATGAGGACAGATCATACACATTGGTGGATTAGGGATAACCAGCAGACTGGAAACTTCCATTACGCGGCCTGTTACCGTGATGTCAACTCAATGGACCCCTAAATCCGTAGTTATTCGAATGCTAAACATGACCCTGAATGCGGTACCAAAGTGGCAAAGTCCCAACACATGCACCAAGTATCCCACGATCGTAGATGATGCCCTTAGTTTGTACTCAATTCAAAGTCATGGCACTTCATCCTTCTCTCTCTTCCAGCCCTTGACCTGTTATGTAGTGTATTCTATCGACGCGACATCATGACTGGGGTAAGGCACACTTCCTACAACAGCTCAAAGCAATCGCGCTCCCTGCTAACATGACCTATAGCGCCACAGGACGTTTCAACAACGTCACTGCTCAAATAGCGACGAGGAACGAATCCAACAGCAGAGGCCTCTCCTAGAGCCAAACACCCAAAGACATAGAACCGACTCCCCCACCACCAATCCAAAGCAGCTCAAACCCTCCTCGTCACGTTCAGGATCGCCATTCCCTTTTCGCGGCGAACAACGGCGATATGCCACCTTACTACGAGACCAAGATACGCAAAAAGCGATGAACATGCCGTCTGCGAGTAACCGCCAACGCAACGGTGCCACCACAGCCGTGTCTCCTCCTACCGACCAAAGACCAAACACCACTCTAAAGACCGCCGCCAAGCTAGCCGTAGAAAACAAAAAGTCCGCCTTGATAAAGACCTGGATCAAGAAACTAAGCGACACAATAAAGCGGCTCCCCAACGCCACTGCAACAGTAGCATCAGCAGCAGCAGCCTTAGTACTCCCCACATCACCACCAGCACCAGCAGTACCCACCAGCCCCTATAAAGCACGCAGTACCACCCCCCCCTCGAAATACTTCACCTTACCACGAACCCTACGTCGACGCCACCACACCCTCAGCATGCCAGCCGCCGTATCCACCACACACCCAAAGAACACTCACAACCAAACCACCACCGACACCGAGACAGCTGCTTCAGACTACAATGCCAGTCTCACGCACGTAGGCCTTCCCATCCCACACCATTGGCGCATCGAGGACGACACGCCGGCTACGCCAGAGACGCTTGTGCTGCGGCAGAAGATTGCGCAGAGTATGCGTCTAGGAGAGCGGTATGATGCTAGCGGGCTGGAGTGGATTGATCCGGATGAGGAGGAGGATGTGTTGGAGGAGTGGCGGGTTCAGTATGAGGCGTTGGTGGAGGAGTATGATTCTGATGCTGATGCTGATGATGCTGGTCAGGATGATGGTGGTGATGATGATGGTGGTGATGATGATGTTGGGAGAGGGCGGCGGTGCGGGTAGAGAGGGTCGTGATTGTTGCTCACCGCACACTGCAGATGCAGATGTAAGCGATTGTTTTGCCGGGCGAGCTTGGGAGTACCTGGCGCATGTGGGCATACTTGAACTGGCGGGTTTGGGTACAGCGCGGCGTATACGGGTGTTTGGCGTGAAGGTGAAAGGGTGGACGTGACTCGCTATGTGAGCGCCCAGTCGTCTGCTATTGCGCGTTTTTTCTTCTTTTCTAAGCAGTCTAGTGCCCCATGCGTTATGGGCCTATTGTATCAGTCTTTCCTATTGTCGTGTAGTCTGCTATTGTAGAGGCGACAGTACCGTGGTATTGTCCGTCTAGGTGCACCGTGCACCAATATATAAACCGCTTCGTGTTCTTCTCCCCTCCACTCTCGTTACAAAACAGAAAAGTCTCTCCATTTGCAGTACCAGCAAAAAGCACCAGTACCAGCAACACCAGCAACAAGACTCTTCTTTTCTTCTCATACAAGCAACAACAACAACTACTACTACAACAACAACTACTACAACAACAACAACAACCCCACAAGATGCTCTCCGAAGAAAACCTCCAACGCCTCCAATTCGGCATCATCCTCCTCTGCATCCTCACAGGCTGCACACCCCAACTCCGCATCGCCATCGTCGTCCTCTTCACCTGGGCCTTCGGCCACATTCTCCTCCGCCACTTCCCTTCCTCACCCACTTTCTTCCGCTCAGCCTACAAAATCTACTTCATCCTTTCCTTTTGCCTGCTCGCCGCCTACAACGACCCCTTCTACGAGAACACGTTTGGCCGCGTGCTGGACATTTGGTTCGAGCGCAGCAGCCTCGAGCCGTGCGTGCCAGGCTCGGGTTTTACAGATTGGCACGAGACGTACCGGCGCCGCAACAAGGCGAGCATTGAGGAGGGTTTGGGCACGCTGCGTGTTTTGGTGGGGTGGACCCTTTTTTTGGTGGTGGCGTTTGTGGGGGCGGTGGTGTGGCGCGCCGTGGGTGGGGAGGAGGAGGAGGAGAAGACGACGAGGTCTCCCGGGGCGAGGGTGCGGCTGGAGTCGGTGCTGGACGCCGACTTTGAGTGCGCTGTTAGGAGGATGAGGCTGAGGAAGACCTTTGCATGAGCGCTGGTCGCCATGCGGGGTCGCGTGGCCGTGGTGGTGATGATGGGGGGAGGTGGTTGTCCTGGCGCTGGCCCCTGAGACCCTCTTGGGGGCTGCGAGGATAGATAGTTTCTTTGATAGTTTGGTCTGAATGACATTGTCTTACTACTGGCTACCCTACTCTTCTCAACTTACAGCTTGACAAATGTGTTGGTGACTGAAACTGCATCCCCATCCTTCAGAAATATTCAATCCATGGTACTGCTCGGGCGACTACAACATCACAACGACACGTATAAACTCACTAATGAATGCACGGAGGTAGGTCCTAAGTGCGTCCTGTATGTTGTGTCATTCCTACAATGTTCTACTCTTACCCTCTGGTTGTAGAAGATCTTCGTCAATGGACAAGTCCCACGGAATGTGACCAGTCACTATGCCAGAGGCAATGTCAGCCAAGGTAGCAGCGCACGCCCGAATCATCCATCGACCTACCTTATTCCCACCATTCGCCCTCTTGGACACCATCTCGACGAGGCCGTGTGTGCCTGCGTTGCCAAATCAGCCGCATGAGGTTCCTGACGTTCATACACTATACCCAATTAGGCTAACCTAATACGTCGAACGCTAGGCAGTATCGGGGAGTATGTACGAAGTACACAGCCTGGCAAGGCGAATTGAGCATCTCAGTGATATAAAGATGGGCTGTTGTGTTTTGCTACGACCGAGATTTCTGGTAGAATTTTCTGTTTGGTGTGAAGTGGTTCTACTGTAGAAGTGTCGAACGAAGATGTTCTTTGACATTTTCCAGCGGCGTCTGGGAGCGAACAGCTTGTCTTTGCCACTTCCTAAATGGGTAATTTTTGCGTTTTGGTAAAGAAGGTATGGATTGTAGTATCTGGGAGGACACTGGTTTTCTCTACGACGGCGACGGCGACGACGACGACAACCGTAGTAATATACCTTCCCATCTCCTCCTCCTTCCCAAATAGGCAATCTGTCAGTAAAGTCCCGTTCAAATTTAGATGTACTATAGTTAATGGGACTGTAGAGTCGACCCGGTCCTCGATGACGGCTGACTTTAGTAAGTTTTCTTCTTCTTTCTAGCTCCCCTGCCATGCAAATTGACTGATTATCTGCAGATAATCTCATTGGATAGCAGCAGAAGCATGTCGGCATGTACGTTGGGATGGGGCTTGGCCTTTTCGTGTTGTTCAGCTTAATCGCCATCTGAGCATTCTGGCGACACAGGAAGCGAAAACGAGCCATGAACAAGCAGTCACAGTACGCTCCCTACTAACAGGTCGAACAGCAGACTGCTGCACAGGAACACCTGTACAACAGCAATGGCAGAGGCAGGAAGCGGCAGTCGATGGGCTGGCATACCAGTCGGAACTGGAGGCGCAACACAGATCTGTGCAGTGCCAGGAGATGGACTCGAATCCGCATGTGAATCTTCCGAGACCACGTAGTGGAAGCGCAGTCGACACGCGATCCGCAGGAAATGCCGCTGACTTTTGGACAACATCCTCCACAGGAGATGCCGGGGGATACCCTGAGTGAGACTGCTGAACGCCGCTGGGCGTGACGAATACGCGATTAAATCAGCTTATCCAAGACTCATCCTACGCCTATACCAAGATTATTCCTCAGGTGATCCAAGGAATTGACGGAGAAGAAAATGTTGAATGTTCCAGGCTCACTGCGACTGCATATGTTTGTGCACGGGCCACCCAGCCATCTCCAACCACCATGATTTCCCGCCTTCAAGAAATTGCGCAACTCCACGCTATTGAAGCTCGCAAGCGAGGACCTACACTGTAGTTTCCACACTTGGGTCGCAGTTACGGTCAATTGTCGAATCCGTGCTCAACACGTTTCTCTACGTCTGTCAACCCGCCTTTCGATACAATGCTACTCAACGCGCGAGCACTAGCACTGGCAGCTCTCTTCTCGACGCTAGCTTCTGGACGACCTCTTGACTCGCACGACGTTCAGCCACGCGACAAGAGCTATGCCGTAGTCAATGTTGGCGGGGACTCCCCGACTCAGGCACCATCAACGACTACTTCAACTTCGACAGTCGCAACAACCAAGACTGTGGAAGTGGCTGGCCCGGCAACGACAGTCACTCAGCAGACTACCACGACTGTCGTTCAGCCCGTACCGGCACCTGCACCTACATCCAGCTGTAGCCCGACCAGCTCATCGACGCTTGCGTCTTCATCAACTCCGAGCCCGTCGACGCCAACACCAACACCAACACCCACGGTCTCGACTTTGGTGTCAACAACGCCCACAGAGTCGCCCAAGCCCATCTTTATTACTGTCACCGTTCCAGAGCCTACCGAACCCACAGAGTACTACGACGATGGAATGTGGCACACGCGCTATGCCATCAAGCCATTCGAGGATGAGGGTAATGCGGCCGTTGCGACGCCATTGCCAGAAGTGTGAGCTGAAAGTCTCTCGGTGAAAACGACGGGTTCTCTTCTATCCCCGGCGGCAGACTGGCTCGATTCGCCTGTTTCTTCTCTTCGAGTGTGTATTACGATGGAAATGAGTCATGGTCGCCTAATGACAACGGACGCGACGGGATGCATTGGGGGGGCGTTTGGGTTACTTTGGGCTAGCTATAAAATCAGCTAGACGCGTCGCGGAGACGTCTACATGTACGATAGACTAATGATAACTCATCAAGTATTGGATGGATGGACGTGTTGCAGTGAAGTGAAGTGACGATGGACCTGACTTGCTAGTGTACAAAGTAGGAGTAGTATGACGCAGGCTAGAGCTACGTACACGGGCCAGATGCCTGCGTGCTTGGCGAACGGGTACGCCCAAGGCGGCGGCGGTGGGTATCCACGACCAGCTCTCCACAAGCCCGGACATATCGCTCTCCTCGCACACAATGGCGTCGCCGCCCCCCGTAGAAGACCAGGCCCGGCTGCTCGAAGATGCCCTTGCCGTGGTGCGCCAGCAGACGCTGCTCATGCGGCGCTGCCTCGAGACGCCGGGCAAGTTGATGGATGCGCTCAAGTGCAGGTACGCAGAGGAACAAGTGATACGGGGCGTATAGCTATGGGATACGGTACTAACTGCCTCTCCCGCCCAGCTCAACCCTCGTTTCCGAGCTGCGCACTAGCAGCCTCGGTCCCAAGCAGTACTACGAGCTGTACATGGCCGTCTTCGATGCCCTGCGCCATCTGGCCGTCTACCTGCGCGAGAACCACCCGGTAAACCACCTCGCGGACCTCTACGAGCTCGTCCAGTATGCCGGCAATATTATTCCGCGCCTGTACCTCATGGTCACTGTGGGTACTGTCTACATGGCCATTGAGGATGCGCCGGTCAAGGAGATTATGAAGGACATGATGGAGATGAGTCGCGGCGTCCAGCACCCCATCCGCGGCCTGTTTCTGCGGTACTACCTCGCCGGCCAGGCACGCGATTGCCTCCCACAGGGCGACGGCGACGGGCCCGAGGGCAATTTGCAGGACTCGATTAGCTTCATCCTGACCAACTTTGTGGAGATGAATAAGCTGTGGGTGCGGCTGCAACACCAGGGCCACTCGAGAGAGCGCGAGCAGCGGACCAGGGAGCGCCAAGAACTGCAGCTGTTGGTGGGCAGCAACCTGGTCCGCCTCAGCCAACTAGTAAATCTTGAAGACTACAAGAAGATTTTGAACCCGCTGCTGGAGCAGATTGTGCAGTGCCGAGATGTGCTGGCGCAAGAGTATCTTCTGGAAGTCGTCACCCAGGTCTTCCCCGACGAATTCCACCTGCACACGCTCGACCAGTTCCTCTCCGCCGTCGCACGCCTGAATCCGCACGTCAATGTCAAGGCCATTGTTGTGGGTCTCATGGACCGACTGTCCTCGTATGCGCAAAGAGAAGCCGAGTCGGAAAGCCCAGAGCAGCGCAAAAAGACTGAGGAGGAATCCATAGCGCAGCTCATGGAGCAGATGCGCATAGCAAAGGAGAAGAAGGCGGTAGATCCCGAGCCTGCGCCAGCGCATCAAAACGGAGACGCCCCAGAAACATCGGAGACGCAGCCCAGCGACGAAGCTTCGGAAGATACATCAGCCCCAGCGGCTACGTCCGAGGAAACGCCACCTACCGAGGCGGATGGCGAGATTGAAAAGCGACGCGGTATACCGAACAATGTGAAGCTGTTTGAGATATTCCACGAGCAGGTGCAGACTCTGGTCAAGATGCAGCGATTGCCAATACAGGATACAATTGGGCTCCTGGTGTCACTCGCGAATCTTGCATTGTAAGTCCCAACACTGCGCTGGTCAAGACCATCCATGCTAATTTCTGTAGAAACATCTACCCCGAACGGCTGGACTATATCGACCAAGTCCTGACATTTGCAAACCAAAAAGTTGCCGAATACCAAAACAGCGCCGACCTCCACTCGCAAGCCACACAGAGCCAGATCCTCAGTCTCCTTCTTTCGCCCATTAAAACGTACATTTCTCTCTTTACTGCCTTGGCCCTGCCGACTTTTATTCCTCTATTACATTCACAGCCATATCCGACCCGACGGGCGGTAGCGGGTGAGGTTGCGCGAAGTCTGATGCGCAACCAGACTAATATCGCTACGGTGGAGAACCTCGAGAGTGTGTTGGAAATCCTAAAGGTGCTCATCAGGGAAGGCATACAACAAGCCCAGGGTTATCCAGGAGGGCCCATCCAAAGACGTGCACAGGAGACGGAGGAGACGATAGAAGAGCAAGGCTGGCTCGCGCGGATAGTACATCTCATCCGCGGCAAGGACAATGATACGCAGTTCAAGGTAAGTGGGTACGGTTTGGTACCTAATCACATGCTAATATGCTGTAGCTCCTCCAAGCTGCCCGCAAGGCCTTTGCCGACGGCAATGAGCGCGTCAAGTATACCTCGCCTGCCATCATCACAGCATCCCTCAAGCTCGCACGACAGTACAAGAAGCGCGAACATTTTAACGACAACTGGCAATCACAGTCCTCGGCCCTCTACAAGTTCATGCACAACACCCTGTCGACTCTCTACGCCCGCGTGACGGGCTCCGCAGATCTCTCCCTCCGCCTCTTCATCGCTTGCGGCCAAGTCGCAGATCAGAACGGCTTCGAAGAGGTCGCATATGAATTCTTCGCGCAAGCATTCACCATATACGAAGAGGCCATTAGCGACTCAAGAGCGCAGTTCCAGGCCGTGTGTGTTATTGCGAGCGGGCTGCACACGACGAGGAATTTCGGCAAGGAAAATTACGATACGCTGATTACCAAGTGTGCGCTGCATGGAAGCAAGCTGCTGAAGAAGCCGGATCAGTGTCGCGCAGTCTATCTTGCAAGTCATTTATGGTGGGCGACGGAGATTAGGGCGCTGGGCGAGGAAGACCCCAAGAATGTGAGTTAATACTCTGGATGAAGATGTGTGCGAGTTAATACTGACAAAGGTTTCTAGCTTTACCGCGACGGCAAGCGCGTACTCGAATGCTTACAACGCGCGCTCCGCGTCGCAGACGCATGCATGGACGCGGCTGTGTCGGTGGAGCTGTTTGTCGAGATACTAAACAGATATGTGTACTACTTTGACCAGGAGAATGATGCTGTGAGTTTTCTCTTTTCCATAGTCCCTTAACTCCTGTATCTTGCTTGGCATTTAACTAATCATGATAATGACACAGGTAACGACCAAATACCTAAACGGCCTCATCGAACTCATCCATTCAAACCTCCAGTCCAACGAGAACGCCTCGTCGCTCGAGAACCCGAGGAAACATTTTCAACGCACGCTGGATTATATTGCGAGTCGTGAGTATGAAGGTGTGGTTACGGCGGCGAAGTAATGTGGAGGGGGGAAAAGAGGGGAGTGAGGGGGCTGATGACTTGGCTTGGCTTGTATGATTATGTGGATCATAGGGTAGGAGAGGAATTCTTTTTGTACGCGAAGGGGTTATACCATGGTACATGTTAAATATGGAGAATGAAGATTGAAGATGGGGGAGTGAGATTGAGATTGGAGATTGAGATGATTGGTGTGTATGTGTGATTGTTTGGTGCGTGTGTGTGGGTGGTCATGTGTCAGTGTGAATGTGTCGACGTGTACATATCACATGTCATATATGACTGACTTGTCAAACCCCTCATACATTCACGTATGTTCGACCAGCTGGACAGATACGATACGTGCCAAGCCCAGCCCAGCCCAGGCACTGCATATACAACCCTCTCCCCCTCCCCCCTCTCTTCCTTCCTTCTCTTATCATCCTCTCTATCTCCCTCCATTCCATCAAAAAAAACAAGCGAGTATGGAATGATGTTTCTTTCTTCCTTCTTCTCTTCTTTCTAAAAACTACACAGCCTAGGACTTGTATATATACCTCCCCTCCCCCCTTTATTCCTTCCTTCCTTCTCTCATCATCTATGTCACTCTATTTCTTCAAAAAAAAACCAGAAAAGCGTGGGATGATGTTTTCTGACTTCTTTCTAAAAACTACCTAGCCCAGGACCTGTATATATATACCTCACCCCTCTGCTTCCCTTCCTTTCTTCTCTCATCTAACTCACTTCATTCCTTCAAAAAAAATTACCATAACAGTGAGCGATGATGTTTTTCTTCCTTCTCTTCCTTCTTTCCTCAAAACCAGAAATGCCACCGACCGATGTTGTTGTGTTGTATTTTCAAAAAGAACGTAGGAAGAAATGATGGGTGGGTGGGATTTTGTCCTTTCTGGGGGTCTGTTATCTAAACGTTTAAAATACTCAAAGGAACTGGTTTCAACTTACATGGGCGGGCTTTATCCTTCCTGTCTGTCTGTTATTTATTACTCTTCATAAACGACTAAAATACGCCGTGAACCCAGCAATGGTGGGCTGCCCTGCGTTGTTGTGGGTGTGGCATTGCTGAGGTTGTTTCTATCTGTCTGTCGAAACTTTTCCGTAAAACTTTTAATGAGACTGGAGATGGCGGACTGAAAATAAATGGATTACAGACCTATGTGTCTGTCTGTCCGTCTGCTTTCCTCTTTCTTTCTATCTTATAAAATCTAAAAAAATATGAAGAAAGAGTGGATGTGCGGTGACAGCTCTAAAAACCTTCAAAATCCATTGAAAACTCCCAGAGGTTCGCAATATGGGCGTTCCTCCCTCTGCCCTCTGTCCTTTCTCTTTCTTTACTCAAAAAACTAAAACTACGACAAATAGAGAAATTATGACTTTTGACTGAGCTGGGCTGAGCTGGATGGTATTTGTCTGGTCTAGTCTAGTAGTACAAAGAAAAAACAGTTATGCAAGAGGACTGGTATGTAGATTATCTATTAGTCTGTCTGTCTGTTCCCTTTCTCTTTCAAGAAATCCTAAACATACGAGTTCATGAAGCTGTGCATGTGCGGTAAAAGCTCTGAAAACTTTTAAAATCTATTGAAAATGCCAGGGGGCAAGAAAGTATGGGCGTTCCTCCCTCCGTCTTTTCTCTATCTATCCTCTTGTTTTACCGAAAAGCATCATCTAGGCTTCGTGATGGCTTTGTCTGCGCTGTGTTGGGTCTATGATAAAAAAAAGTTAGGCGGGAGGATCAATGTGCGGCGTTGTAGATAGGCTATGTACTCTACTCTATCTGTCTGTCCTCCCTTCTTTTCCCTGTTTTCTAAAAATTGAAAAAAATCAAGTAGATTCAAACTTGATGTGCGCTGCAGGCTCTACAAACTTTGAAATCTCATTGAAAATCTCGAAATATCGGGACCATAGCCGTTCCTCCCTCTGTCTTCTCTCTATCTATCCTCTTGTTTTACTTAAAACTTCTAACGATGCGCCGTTATGGCTTTGTCTGCGCCATGTCGGGTCTACCATAAAAAAAGAGTTTTACGGGAGGAGTTATGTGGTGCGCTGCGAGCTTAAAAGGGTTAAAACTATTGAAATTAGTAGAGGTAAGGATTTGTAGACATTCTTCGTTCTCTTCTTGTCTATCTATCCTCTTATTTTACTTCAAACTTCTGACTAGACGCGCTGATGGCTTCGTCTGCGCTGTCTTGGGTCTAGTTCTAAAGAATGAGACAGGAGAAGATCATATGTCGCGCTGCGAGCTCAAAAGCTTTAGATCTATTGAGAATAGTAGAGGTAAGGATCTATGGGTGTTTCTGCCCTCTCTTCTTCTCTCTATCTGTCCTCTTGTTGTACTTCAAACTTCTGTCTAGACCTGAGTATGGCTTTCTCTGCGCCATGTCGGACCTACTACAAAAAAGCTTCTCGCGGGACGAGTGATGTGTCGCGCTGCGAGCTTGAAACTTTTAAAACTATTGGAATTGGTTGAGGTACCAATGCATGGGCGTTCCTCCCTCTGTCTTCTCTCCGTCTTCCTCTTCCTCTACTGAAAACTGAAACCAACACAAAAATGACCACATGACTTTTGTTCTGCGCTGGGCTGGGCTGGGCTGGGCTGGGCTGGGCTGTATCTGTCCAGTCTAGTCTAGCCAGCTTAAAAAAGAAAAGTGTTATCAAAAGGTGGATGTGTCGCGCTGCGAGCCCAACAACTTCAAATCTATTGAGAAAGTAGCCACCAAACTGCGCATGGCGGCGTCCTGCCCTCTCTTTCCCCTCTCTATCTCTCTTTTCTTCTTCTTTACCAAAAAAACTGAAGAACTGAAAAACTGAAAAACTAAACACCACTATCTAGACTGCCGCATAGCTTTGTCTGCGCCGTGTGGGGTCCACCATAATAAAACAGTCACGCGGGAAGATTGATATGTCGCGCTTCGAGCTCGAAAAATTCAAAGTCCATTAAAACTAGTAAATGGACATTTAGATGGCGGCGTCCTGCCCTCTCTTTCTCTTTCTCTGTCCTTTGCCCTCTTTCTACCTAAAACTAAAAACGTACTAACTACTCTTGAATGGCGTTTTTTGCGCTAGGCTGGGCTGTATTTGTCCGGTCTAGTATTTTAGTATAAAAAAAAAGTCCTGAGAGACGACTGATATGCGGCGTTGTGGATAGGCTATCTATCTATCTAGATGTCTTCTTCTTCTTCTTCTTCTTTTCCTAAAGTTTGAAAAAGATACTAGAAAACGTGAATGTGCGCTTCTCGCTGCAAGCTCTCTAAAAACTTAAAGTCTAGTAAAACTAATAGGTGTAGCTACGCGCTATGGCGTTTCTGCCCTCTCTCCTCTGTCTTCTCTCTTTCTTTCCTTACTCAAAACCGAAAACCGAAAGTCCGCACTAGAATGACTTTTGTCTGCGCTGGGCTGTGTGTATTCGGTTCGGTCTAGTATGTCACGCATAAAGAGAGAAAAAAGGGGTATACGAAGGTGTCATGTGGGAGTTTTGGACGGACTGCCTTGTCTACTCTATCTTGTCCTCTCTTTTTTTTCCTAAAGTTTGAAAAAGTAAATTGGGAGACAATGATGTGTCGCGCTGCGAGCTCGGAGAGTTTAAAACTATTAAAATTGGCGAACACACGTCTGTATAGACGTTCTTCCCTCTCTTCTGCCCTCTCTTCCTCTCTATCTATTTATCTTTTCTCTCTATCTATCTTTCCTCTTTCTTTACCAAAAAACTGGAAAACTGAAAGCTTACTACTCTTCCCTTCTATGACTTTTGGCTTTGTCTGCGCTGGGTTCTGTATATTTGGTCTAGCATATATCGCATAAAAAAAGGATACAAAGAATTTTATGTAAGAGGATTAAGAGGCGGGCTCTTGGGGAACTAAAATAGCTGGATAACTACGGAGTACAGCCACGCCTAAATCCACCACGCCCGATTCTACGACTACCCCGGCGACTACAAGTAGTTTAGGATTTGTAAATCTGTAAAAAATTGTAAAAAGCCCAAGGCTCTATATTTGTACAAAACCTATCGCAGAGTCGCCGGGGGCAGTTGTAGAATTGGGTATGGTGAGTTTGGGCGTGACTGTAGTTGTCTGGCTATTCTAGTTCCCCGAGAGGCGGGTTATACTTATCGGCTGCCTGTCTGCTCTGCCTGTCCTCTTTCTTCTTTTATTAAAATTTGAAATAAGTAAAATGGGAGATAATAATGTGTCGCGCTGCGAGCGCTGCGAGCTTGGAGGGTTTAAAATCTATTGAAATCGGCGATAGGACGTTTGTATGGACGTTCTGCTCTCTTTCTCTCTCTCTATCTACCTTTTCTCTTTCTTTCTTTACTAAAAAACTGAAAAACTGAAGACGGAAAGTCTGTCCCGGTATGACTGTCTGGGCTTGTATTTAATCTATTATATCTCGCATAAAAAAAGGATGAAAAGAATTTCATGTGAGAGGATTGCTGGGCAGGTTATATCATATCGACTATCTGTCTGCCCTGCCTGTCCTCCTTTTCTTTTTGCTTAAAGTTTGGAAAAGGGAAATGGGAGGGCCGATGTGTCAGGCGCGAGTTCGAAAGCCTTCAAAACTACTGAAAGTATTAGGGAATGATCATATGGTCGTCCTGCCCTCTCTTCCTCCCTCTCTATCTACCTTCTCTCTTTCTTCTTTACCCAAAAAACTGAAAAACCGAGAACGGAAAGTCTGTATCGCTATGACTTTGTCTGCGCTGTGTCGGGTCCAGTACGACAGCATAAAAGTGGTCCAGTAAAGCTCTATGCAAGAGGATTGATAGGCGGGCTGTACTTATCGGCTGCCTGTCTGCTCTGCCTGTCCTGTTCTCTTCTTTTTACTTAAAGTGCGAAAAAGAGAGAAAGAGATGGTTATGTGTCGCGCTGCAAGCTCGAAAGCTTTAAAATCTATTGAAAAGAGTAGGGACCGCCCGTATGGTCGTCCTGCGTTCTCTGCCTCCCCTCTATCTATCTTTTCTCTTCTTTTACTTAAAACTAAAAACATTTCCACTACTGTCGTATGGCTTTTTCTGCGCTGGGCTGTGTCGGGTCTAGCTAGCACAAAACAAGTTATGCCAAAGGATTGATATACGCGCTTTGAGCTCAAAATCTTCAAAACTATTGAAATCAAAATCAGCTATCGTTACATCGATGGGCGTTTCTGCTCTTTCTCCCTCCCTCTTTATCTCCCACTCCTCCATTTTATGGCGTTTTCTGCGCTGGGCTGTGTTCAGTCCAGTATGTCACGCATAAAAAAAATATTATACCGATCGCCTGGTGTGTGCGTTCTAAACTGTGTATCCTACCCGCATACGTGAGAGCTTGTCTTCCTTTCTAAAATATGGTGCCGAAGAAGCTTATGGCTGGTGTTGTGCGCGCCCTGAGCCCTGTAAAAACTTTAAAACTACTGAAAGTAATAGCGACGAGCTGTATGGACGCTTCTGCCCGCTCTCTTCCTCTCTCCTTATCTATCTCTCCTCTTGTTTACCTAGAATCATTGTTCATATTGCTTTATGGCTTCGTCTGCGCTGTCTGGGCTGTGTTCAGTCCAGTATATTACCCATAAAAAAAGGAAAAGAAAATATTATACCGATCGCTTGATGTGTGCGTTTTGCGCTCCCTACCTGTCTTACCCGCATATGAGAGAGCTTGTCTTCCTTCCTAAAATCTTTGTCCGAAGCATACATGACTGGTGCTAGTCGAAGTGTCTGATCCAAAAATACTCTGACTACCTACAAAGTCAAGGTCTAGGCTATCTATGTCTGCGTGCCGTCTTCAACCTTTTCTACTACTCTAAAATAAAATACAATGCGATATAAGAAAGTATGTTGGTTGTGGCGCTGCTGTCGCGAGTTCAAAAGCTTGAAAATGTTGAAAATGGAACGATTCGGGAAAGGGATATTCAAAAAAGTAGAACGCATGGCTTGCATGTCTGTCCGTCTGTCTGTCCTTTTTGGTCGGTCGGTTGGTTTTAACCCTTTAAACAACGACAAAAATAGCTCTTATATCCGACTGATGGCGCGGTTTTGCGCTGTGAGCGAAAAATCTATTTCCTGTATTCTCCCCAAAAACCTTTGGACGGCAAGACGATGGCTGAGTGTTCGTCCTATCTTTCTATCCATCTATCTACAAAGAGACCTAAAAACAACCACATCTCGTGTTGCTGGTGTTGTCCTGCGCTCTTCTTCGCTCGAAACCTCTCCTACTCCATCTTTATCGAAACTTTTGAAATTAGGCGGTTTTTCATACATAACGTTCTGTCTTCTCCTTCTCCCCAAACTTACCTTTCCAAGCACGTATGACAGAAGCCCTATGCTTGGGAAGGGGATACAAAAGTCTCCCTTCCGCGCTGTTACTTTCTCTCTTCTTCTCTCCTCTATTATAATAACTTTGGTGTCCTTTTCTTAAAAACCGCCGCCATGACTATTATGGAGTTTGTCCGCCTCTCTCTCCTCTCTCCTTCCTTCTAAAAGCAACGAGTGTAATATGTATGGCTGGCGTCGTACGTGCGCTGGGGAGATCAAAATTCTCGACTATATCTCTATCAAACTGTTTAGAAAGCCCAGATGGCGGATACAGTTGTGTTTATCTAAAACTCCAGATCAACAGAGAAATGGCCTGTAGTGTGCGCGCGCTGGGAGATCAGATCTTCGATTATATTTCTATTAAAACTATTTAAAAGCCTGGACGTCGATATGATGCCTGCTTCACGGTCTGTTTGTCTTTTCTCAAAATTTCCAGAAGAGAGCAATAGCGACATAACTAGTGCCCCAAGCCCCGGAGTAGATTCTGTCGCCCCTTCGCTCCTTTATCACACTCAACTTCCGAACCTTTTTTTTGAAATACTAACATTCGACGCTGCGATGGAGGTTGCTTGTCTGCTCTCTTCTTTGGCCTGTTTTTTTCAAATCTAAAACTACAAGTTAATACAGAAGATGACCCTCTAGTATGCGCCTCGCTAGGAGATTAATTCTTCTACGGTGTGTTATCAAAACTCTATAACCAACCAACAACATGTGTGATGCCGTCCTTGGTCGGTTCACTTTTCCTAAAAATCTTAAAAAGACAACGATGGTATTACGTATGCCTTAGACTAAGCGTAGGAGGTATAAAATTTCCTCTGCGCTCTGTTTCTCTTTCTCTTCCTTGTCACACAGAATTTAGTATCCTTTGCGTAAAATGATCACCAGGAATTATATATGTGTGGTTTCTCCTGTTCCGTGCTCGGTTAGTTTGCTTTTCTAAAAATCTGAAAAAATACAACGACGGTATTACTTATGCCTTAGACTAAGCGTAGGAGGTATAAAAATCCGCTCTTGCCTCTGTCTCTCCTTCTCTTTCTTATCACACAAAATTTAGTATCCTTTGTCCAAAACATCGCAAAGAACGGACCAATGTGTAGTTTCGCCTGTTCTGTCCTTGCCTCTATTTTCTTTTCTCTAGAATCTTCATCGAAAAAATCAAATATCGAACACGCCATGCGCTGTGGGCTCAGAATATTAGCTGTATTTTATCGAAACTGTTGAAGCTAGCGTTGATGGGCTCGATTTGGGCGCTTTTGCTAGTCTGTCCTCCTTAGAGTTGGCAACAATCAATCAAATATCGTAATCTTAGTCAAAACTACAATCAAATCGATCTATAAGGGCGTAGTTAATTGATTTGATGGACGTAATTGCAGTTGTATCATGAGGCTGCTCGATTTGGTGATGCAGCGATCTCGCGATATTTTCTTATGGTAGTGTTAAGACAGCAGCTTAGTTAGCATATGCCAAAACTGTGTCTCTCAACACCAAGAAAATACCAGGAGATCGCTGCCTCACCAAAATCAGCAGTCTCACGCTTTTTGTACACCAATAACAGCAATAAAGAAAAGAGCCGTCGCTTTTATGTACATAAAGTAGAGCCAGTCAATTCACTCTGAAGAGGTGTTCTCCGGGTTCGTTCCGAAGTTGTGAGATTGACCAAGCCAGTAAGACGTCCGTAATAACGAGTTTACCAGTGAATTACGTTGACATTCAAGTATTCACTAGTAACCTCTGTCTTGTAATACCTTGGTTTCGTTGGTTGTTCATGCAAAGTTTTGCATGTTCTGCTATACAAAAAGTAAATCCATTTACTGTGTTGTGGTGTAGTGCTAGACGGTGCCCAAAGGGGCGGCTCTACCAAAGGGTGAACAAATGAGGGTGATATGATCGTAAGAAGGTGTGGTGGTATCTAGGTGAGGTAGAGCCAAAATATACATGGTACCCGCCTAGGCGCTAGTCCTTACCGGGTATGGTGGGCATACCCATATATGACCACAACATACTGCAGGACTCACTCATTCTTCTATCAACTTTCCCCCCAAGCTCTCTCCCTGTCGAGCCGGTATAATGAACTGCACAAAGGCAGAAACCACTGAATCTCTGGCGTCGCAGTCTGTCGCTACCCAGGAAGGCAGCCTTGACCACGTTCTTGACATCCTGGCCTCACACAATCATCCTTTCCTACTCGTTGGATGTGCGGCACAGCGATGGATAGGCTCGAACGGAACCATGACAGACGTATGCGAGATTCTGATTAGAAACAACGACATAGATACTATCGCTTCAAAATTGGCTGCGACAGGAAAATGGGAGATCAACAAGCTAGCACCAGAAGATTCTTATGGACATGATCCAATACAAAAGTGCGACTCCGACTTCGTTCTTAAGCGACTAGAAATCATGAATGATAATGAGTTCGCTTACCTGGCCCTCTGGTCCGAGAACAGCTATCACATCGGCGTAGATGAAGCGCCACCATAAAAGTTCCCGACGTGTATTGCTGGGAACCTATCCTAATCGAAGAGGATTGGCATCCAGCCATGCACCGAGAGAACGGCTAGTGGTATGGTCCCCGTGTGCATCCAGATACGAAGACGAATTTTCCGCTTGTTGCGTGCCCCAAAGCCATCTTCTTCCCAGGACTTCCAAGAGACAAAAGCGTCACACACCCGCATCCTATCCTTATCCCAGCTCTTACCACCTATATCGACGCACTGATATACCACCAGAAAAATTACAAAACGAGTAAACCGGGACTCTGCGCTCTTTCATCATGGCAACTCAGCAACTTGACGAGATATTTGTACTTGGAGCTGGACCATCAACAACTGCCGCTTCTTATTGAATTAGAGGAATACGAGTTTATGGAAGTCCATCTACGAAATTATGTAAGGAAGCCGCGATTTGTGTACGATACGGATGAAAAGGGCGAGTTTAAGGCGACGAGAGTGAAGGAATGGGATCTAGAGAGCTATCCGGAATGGTGTGGGACAAGGAAATATCGGAAAGAGAATTTCTCTTCATCCTCTCTTCCTTGACGTGGGGTGTTTAATACTATCGAAGTTTGATTGTTTACCACCTAGTGTATTACAACACGAAGTCGAGTAGAGGCATGAGATTGAGATTGAAATGATTTGTATGTATGTGATGTGTGATTGTGTGATTGTGTGGTGTGTGCCTGTGCGTGGTTTATGTGGTCATGTGTCCGTATGTGAGTGTGTGAGTGTGTGTGTGTGTGTCTCTTAGGGAACTAAAATAGCCGGACAACTACAGCCACGCCCAATTTTCACCACGTCCGATTCTACGACTACCCCCGCCGACTCTACAATAGGATTTTGTACAAATATAGAGCCTTACGACTTTTGCAATTTTTGCAATTCGTACAAATCCTATCGTAGAGGTCAGGGGTGATCGTAGACAGTTTTTATGGCTTTGAATCGGACGTGGTAGTTGTCCCGCTATTCTAGTTCCCTGAGAGGTTTGTGTGTGTGTGTGTTCCCACCAACTGAAATTGGAAATTACACGAGCCTTATACATCAGTCTCTCCTTCGTGCTTACCTTCCTCCTTGACAAACACCAGAGTATCCAAATCCAATTCTTCCTTGCGTCGTCTGAAACGTAGCTTGTTCCTTGGGTCAAGAACCGTCTGGTCGCCCACTACATGAAGTGGCTCCATGTTCGCTCCAGGGGCCAATTCCCAGTCGTACTTCAGCAAGAGATGGCAAAAAGCAATCTTGATCTCGTTGGCGGCGAAAAAACGGCCCGGGCATGCCTGAGACCCATGACCAAAGGAGAGGTTTTCTGGGCCAGTAGAGACTAGATGGGCCTTGTTGGCGGTAGCAGGATCTTGTCGCATACGGTAGTAGCGGTAGATGTCGAACTTTTCGGGATTCGGATAGATTTCCGGGTCCAACATGTTGATGCCGTCCACAACAACACGATCGCCCTTGTTGATCGTGAGACCATCTGGGAGTACGACTTTCCGCTTTGCCTCTCTTCTCATTGTAACTAAAGCGGCAATATTAGTAACCCAACTAACGCTGTGTCGTGGATTGAATGGGGGTGCTCACGAATAACATTCGGCTTTACCCGCTGTGTTTCTTTGAGTGCGCTATCCATCAGTTTCAAGTTGGAGAGTGCAGCTTTGGTAAGACCGTCTGATCCGATTACACGAATAATCTCTTCTCGTAGCTCGGCGATCAGGTGTGGCTCCTGTGCGAGACGCATCAAAGCCTGGCTTGCAAGATCCGAAGTAGTATGTATGGCGGCAAATGATAAAAGGATTTGGTATGTGGCAGGGTCGTATGCCGATCCTTGACTCTCTTGCTCTAGCCATTCGAGCATATCGTTGAAATTGGGGACTGATTTGCCACTCCGTTTGGCCTCATCCTTGATCTGATTTCGTTGGTTGATGATTGGCGCAATAACATTGCGCGCATCCTTCAAGTTTTGTGCAACCACTTTTGCATCCTTTGAAAACCATGGGAAGAGCATTTTTAATGCTGGAGGATAGGCGCTAATCTGCGTAGCGGCTTTGAAGCCGTTGACAGTATAGATCTTTGTTACTCGAAGCCAAGCTTCATTGCGGCATAACTCGTCTCCAAGGAAAACCTTTGATGACAAGCGAGCGATCAGTGAAAGTATGCTGTCTGTAATGTTCGTTTCCTTCCATTCTGATACATTGTTAGTTGGTACATATAAAGGAGTCGAAGCGTTATTCTACCTGGGTCTTTTCCAAATATCACGTCAACCGCATATGTAGCTTCCTTCGAGAGTGGTTCAGTTACCGCATCTTTAGCATCGTCGTTAGCCTTGTAGTATCCGCTGCATATTTTGTTCTTCTTACTCAAGTATTTGGTGAGCTGCTTTTTAGTGACCGCCTGCACTATTCTTTTCTGATGCTCAAGGCCGCCAAATGGTTCAAAACCATGAACATCGGCATTGAAATCCTGATACACAAGTCAGTCAGGAAGCCATCGCAACATTTTCTTTGTATCCTTACGCTGTAAATTGCTTTGGAAAAGCTTAGGTCCTTCTCGTTGCGAATAATATTCGCATATGGAGGCGGAAGGACAAAGCATTCACCCAAATCAGTGAGCAGCTTGTATGGCTGGTTACCATATAGTTTTCTGGCGTCCTCAATTATTGCAGGCCCATGTTTCATGAACTCCAATCGTTTGGTTAGTCGAGTCTCAAACCATCGTGGAGGGTTCGCCAGAGGATACTTCGATCTGTTGGTAAAGACAGCGAATGAGATTAGGGTTACAGCGACAAGCGTTATAGTGGTGATGACCAGTGATGAATGACTGATTGTATCCATGGAGATTTCCCCTAGATGTTTTGATGTGTGCGATGAGCGAGGAATCGACATGGTGATGGAAAGTGAAATGTTTGATGATACAGTGTAGCAGGACGAAGATTCTTATAGCAGGGCGAGCATTCTTACAGCAAGAAGAATTCAGTGGCTATTCTGTATGCATCAATATCATATTGGTTGTTTAGCTGTAAATCACGGATAGAGAACGACCCTCCATCCGAGGACATGGGGTGACGCTTGACCCTTCCTTGGCAAGTTTTGTTATTTATAGTGAAATTGTAAAGGTGGTACACAGTAAAGTGGCAAGGCAGCGAACTAATCGAGATGCTCTCCTAGGACGGAGGCTGTGCACTTCCGTGGCCGGAACGGCTTCTTTTCGTTCCTTTCTCGGCAGTTCTTTCTAGTACCATACGACGCGCTCCGCACTGCCATCACCGAGTCCCCAGGTTGCTGTTCGGAGGCCCAACAAAAACCTACCCGTTGCATATAACTGGTTGATGCATATGATGCGCGATAAAGTAGATGGTTATGTCTACCTAGTATCTTTGGAAACAAGCATCACCTCCAATGCGATCGTTGAAACGCATTCTCCGCAGCCGTTGAATCTCCCAGCACTAATACTCAAAAATATGTTCAGTGTCGAGAGTAACCGTGTCGCCATTATGGGCTCATGACGTATGTTACGTAACTCTTAACTAGCGGATCCGGGAACTGCGTTGGAACATCATACAGTACGGTACTGAGTATAGAAACTGGGCTTCCACCCTCAATCAGTCAAGGATCTTTTCTACCACATTGAGCATTACAACATTCAGTACCACTCTGTGTCCATGTCGCGCACAGATTTGGTACCACAGTGAATCTCTCCGCCGTAGTTGTGGTGCGTGTTCCAGTCGTGGACGTGGACGTGGACGACAGTCGTGTTGACCTTGGCGTACAGCGACTTGACCTTCTCGGAAAGAACGTCGGTACCGTTAATAAGAGAACCCCAGGAGCTGAAGCTAATGCACGTGTTAAATTCAGTCATAAAAATGCCGTTGAACACCCGGAAAGAAGGCGCCAACTTTGACCGTATTTGTCGTATTACCAGCGGGGCTTAGCGCATCCGTCCCATCCGTCGCATTACTGGAACAGTTGATGCCAACAAAGCTCAAACCACTTCTCTTGAACATCGCTGGCAATCGGACAATCTCATCGTCCATAACTCCGGTGGCTTCGTTCAGGATTTGTAGGTTGGCCTCAATGCGCTCGGCGCAGCTTTTCTGCACAGACATGAGGTCCTGATTGACAAGTACCTCATTGATAGTGGTGTCCTCGACGGGAATAGCACGGCAGCCAAAGTCGTTACAGTCATTCATTAGTTCGGTGTCGTCTCGCGTGAGATAGCACCCTCCGAACCATGTCCGCTGTCCGCCATAGGGTCATGGGTTATATGTGGGCATACCCACTATACCCGATAGGGAGTAGCGCCTTGGAGGGTAAGATGTACTTAGCGGCCGATAGCCTCACCTAGATAGATATCATCTTGTAGATAGATATCGTCTTGTACATCACTTCTTGTTTACCATACTGATGAACCGCCCCTATGGGCGCGCCGTGTGCATGTAGCCACGACAATCGGCCATGTTAACCAAACCACGAAGCGAGTCGACAGGTATGAACTGGACGAACTCATCAACGTGGCCTATTGCCCGCCAGTCGGTGTCAAGAAGAAGAGCGTCTTGTATTTCCTGAGCCTAGAAGAAAAGGAGCATGAAGTGTTCCTGTTCACCATGGTTACCAAGGATTAGTCGTCCAGCGGGCCAGGAAGTGTCGCTGAACTCATATGCAGGAATGGTTTCGATGTTTCCGCCAGATTTGATCTCTTCACGAGCACCACCGAGCTGCTGGACGGCACCGATGCCAGTGTCGTGATGATACTCGAAGACCTGCTTTCCGGCAACGCGCTCATTCTGGGAAGTACAGATCATGATCTGCAAACTGATGGGACTATCGGGACTGGGTAATGAAGCGGCGTCAGGCTCCATGAAGTCCTGAGCCCATATATCGTCTCTGTCATGGAAGAAGTAGAGTTCCCCTTCCAGGCCAGACTCGGTGACGGCTGTCAGGAAGTTCTTACTGAAGCGCACAAGCCATGGCTCGCTGATCTCATTACCCTTGACAGCGATGATTTGCTGCACAAGGTAGAGATGCGTATGAGTCCGCAATATGACCTTGTCGGACAAAGAGTCCAGACAGCTCTGGACATCAAAAGTGATGGTAACTGGATCGTCCCAGCCATCAGGACAATGGGCGTGGCTTCCATCAATACCGAAGACGAGATGCTCTCGGAGTGAAGCTGTGCTGAAGGTGGAGTTACCGTCAACATAGGCCTAAGTGCTGTTTGTCGCCTTGTGGAAGATTCGGACCTGATTGCGCTGCACGGGATCCTTTATGGAGACGCGACCAGAAGCGTCATTAGGAAGCCCAGGCATGGGAATTGTGCGGAGCGGAGCGACGAACTGCTCGGAGCGCATGGAATTATCAAAAGCGTCATTGCATTTGTCAAACTTCTCGTTGCTAACGGCAGGGCCCTTCAGGAGAGCGTTGGAGCAACGCCTGTTCGTGTCACCGATGTCAGGGAGGAAGATGGCGCCAGAATCGGCAGACCACTCATTCTTGTCATTGCTGTTCGAGAGGCCTGTAATATCGACTGTACTGTCGCGGTTGGTGTCAGTGCGGATGTCATCCTTGAGCTTGTCGGTCGAATTTGTGCTCTTATCGGGCCTTTTCTCCCACACCAACTGAACTTGGAGTTCACCTTGCCTTCTGCATGATCTCGCGGCGGGAATAGGCGACAGTAGTTAGTAGTAAGAGGCGATAAGACGCAGTGCAGTGTAGAGTGTGGAGCAGGACAGGACAAGCACCAGACCGTGCCTTCCAACTGCATTACCACGTCTACCACACACAACACAGCAGTTGATTAAGATCTTGATATACACTCCTATGCGGATACGGCCCTTCTTCGATGGAAAAGATGCATCTAAAACGTTTCCTTTGGAGGGCATATCCTTTTTAGTACCCTCCGCCAAGCCTGAAACATGTTACAACGCGCAAAGTGTATCAGCTCCCGCAAACGTGCTCCACTTGAAACATAGTGCAGATCTGCCTGGATATTATGGATGTTATATCTTTCTTCTTTTGGTGGCTTATTTCTTTTTCGAAAAATTGACTTCCCAGCATCATCAACCATCCTGACATACAATAAGAGCGAAGAACAACGCAATACTGCAACCTCAATCGCAGACGAGGACTACCTCTCCCCAACAGAATTTGGAGATGACGAGAAGAGTTGGGAAACCACGCACAGGAAGGCAGGACTGAGTAGGAGGACAAATGCGTGG
Source organism: Pyrenophora seminiperda CCB06 (assembly GCA_000465215.2). NCBI lineage: Eukaryota > Fungi > Ascomycota > Dothideomycetes > Pleosporales > Pleosporaceae > Pyrenophora > Pyrenophora seminiperda. Next base: position 155,860 of record KE747827.1, on the reverse strand, counting down.
GTCAAGACAGCATCGAGATTCGGCTGGGTGGCCCTCGTGGCTCTTGTGCTGCTGAACATATCATTATCGTTTTTACTGCTGCGTGATTTCCGGCGGGAGAATGCGTCGAGTACCGTGCAAGTGGGGAGCGACTTTAGTGGGACAGGACCTGATTGTAAGTTCTACTTGGCGCCGTATCCTTGATATCTACTAACACCTCGCAAAGTCCCGACGAAAATCGTCAAATTCAACGCAGACGAGTCATTCGTCCCGAAGAACTCATCGGAATTCTTCTCCGCGGAGACGACTGCACGATGGAATACTATGATGCCAGGTATGTTTAATCAGCATCTCGTGCTGAGCACTTGCTGATACATGTGCACAGCCAACGCAGGCTGGGACACCATAACATCAGAAACCTTCTTCACAACAACTATGACGCATCAGCTTCATTGTGTCGTAAGTCACTATGCCCTACTCGCCTTCTCGTCCCGCTCCGTTTCTCTCCGTTTCTCCCTGATACTCACTCACGCCTCCCAACATAATTCCCACTAACACCACCACAGTACATGATGACCCGCATGTACTCCATGCTTCTCACCAACAAAACGGATGGCCTCCCTGCGGACTACCACAGTCACTACCTCCATTGTGCCGACTATCTGCGGCAAGGGATAATGTGTTCAGCGGACCTGACCATGGAGCCGCACGGGCCGGATGACGCGGATGACAATGGGCCGTTGGATGGCAGTTGGAACGGACACCATGGTAAGAAACCCAATCTTGGAAGCAAGCTCGTTTCTGAGTGACTGATTGGGACTTTTTCTAATGCTCTGAGTAGTGTGTAAGGACTATAGACATGTTATTCCGTATCTGGAAGGTAAGAGGATGAATGAACTCGATATCTATGTTTTATACTGACTATGGCAGAACAAATATATATGGGGATCAGACAGGTGTTGCCGATTGATGACTAAGAGTGTGGACCAATTGCGTAGATTTCAACTTTTGATACCAGTTTATCTTGCCAGCGGACATGGCAGCGCATACCCGATTTTTAGATTACACTATGACAGCGAATTACACTTCCTGAGCCTCCCATGAACACATGAATTCCTTCTCGCCTCTCCAGTGTTCCCTCTATCCCAGTTCTGAAAGCTGCCGGTAATCGCCCGCCGACACACAAAAAACGCAGGCATGTTGGCACAGAGCATGACCATGTCTCTCGAGGAACTGAAATAGCCGGACAACTACCACGTCCGATTTAAAGCTATAAAAACTGTGTACGACTCCCCCCCGGCGAGCCTTACATTTTTTAGTAATTTTTAGCAAATGAACAAATCTTAAACCTATCGTAGTCGCAGGGGGTAGTCGTAGAATCGGACGTAGTGAATTTGGGCGTGACTGTAGTTGTCCGGCTATTTCAGTTCCCCGAGAGCATGTTCCACCTCCGAATTCGCAAGACCTACGGTATTGCTTCACTTCCCTACCGTTGCAAGAAACCCTTCTCATAACTTGACACCTAGTGCGCATTTTCCTTCCATGTGGTGCGTCCCACTGCAGCGCTGATCTGGCCTCGGCCAAAACTGCAGGTGCTGCCCGTGTGTCGCAGTATCGCGATGATCACTCTCTGTATAGTCGCTGATAGTGTGTATAAACGGGGTGTTTGTGCGACAATAACGACAGCATGCTAGAAGGTGGTAGACGGCCACGGGCTTTGTTTGATATAGAGTCTTCAGCCCGGTTAGTGTCTGGCTCGCTATAACCTTTATGCCACATGAAGCTCAACACTGTTACATTCTTTGGTGCTTACAGTATATAATACCTATTCTGCCCCACTCCATTTTCCGACGAAAGTAAGTAGATATCCTTGTTTAAATTTACTAACGTACCTCACGGGTGCGTGGCTCGCACGGGTTTGTGGCTTACTTTTGCTACGGCCCTACTAGAATTACCTACACTATAGTACAAAATAGTCTCGTTTAGCGGTATATAATGTTGATTAGAAGGATGAAGTAAGGCGGGGTAAAGGCTTCAATTCGGTAACGGCATTATAGACTGTGTCCTAGACGAATCTATCGGGCTGAAGTTTGAGGATCGCATTGAGTAAAGGTCGTATTCGTTCGGCGTCGAAATCGTCAGAGCTGACCACTATATTAAGCCACAAGAGGTCATAGAAGAGAACTCTGCTTTCATTGCGGGATGGTAGGAGTCGAGCGGCAGGGAGAGGTGCAAGACAGATATGAGAATAATTAGCTGATGTGGGGTTTCTAAGATAGCTTTAGAACCGCTCAGTAAAGGTAATCAGCTAGCACTACCTTCATAGCCTACCTCATCAAGCGCTTTTCGAAGTGTTGTGAAAGCCATCCACTCCTTCTGCTATTGGTTTAGAATGTACGGAGTATGATCTGCGATTGCAGTTGCTGAGACATCCTCGAAGAGGCATATGAGCTGCCGGCGAAATGCAAGTACATCGCGCTCACAATCTTATGTCGCTCGGAAAGGGTAAGATAGTCCAGGAGTGATGAAGAGAGGCGTGCGGCAGAAGTAGTGATGGTCGCAAAAGGTGGAGAGGAACTCGGAAGAGCACGGCACCTGAAGCCTGAATGGTCCGCGCGTTAATGACGCGTTAATGGCGCGTTTGTAACACTCAATTCAAATACTCTCTCAATTCACCTGCATAGTATTTTCTTGCTGTGATACTACTCCATCGTCCAGTAATCCAGTACGAGTCGTACGCCCAGCATGATGCGGCTTGCCACACCCAGATTGCCGATCATGACATCATTTCGCCTCCTCAATCTGATATTGCTCCTCGAGAGCCACGAGATCTCGGACAATTTCCGCGGCATTTTGGTATTCCTTCTGCCAACACTTCAAGGTAACTGTGCTGCAGGCATGTTGATCTTGGGGGAATTGCTTGGTCACAAATCTGTGCTCCACCTTCTCATGCCAATCGTCTTCACCGTTGATAATGTCAGGAAAAACGGCATGGCCAACCATAATGAAGTAGATAGTGCATCCCAACGCGAAGAGGTCTGTCGTAATGTCCGCGTCGAAAGCATCGTCTCGCGGGCAGGAGAACCTGCAAGACTCGCAGGCCCAGCCATCAAGAAGTATTTCACCATTCTCTGATAGATGTCTTCCCTGGAAGTCGGAAAGCTTGATATGGAGCTCTTCGTCAAGTAGAACATTTGTAGGCTGGATATCGCAGTGAAGAACGCGTCGAGCATGGATCCACACGATTGCTTCGGCAAGTTCTCGACACCAAAGCAACCGCTGCCTGAGCGAAGGGGATCGATCCGGATCAAGGATGTAGTCAGCTATAGTTCCGTTCACGGCGCGTTCTAGGTAGATTCCTTCCTCCGAGAAACCCTTGAGCGCTATTATGCGCTCGTGTCGTCCGACTATCTCCAGAATCTTCCTCTCTGCTTCCAGGCGGTTCACCTCTACGCCGGGCGCAAGAGAGTATTTGAAGACAGTTGAATCATCAATCTCTCCGATGAATGCGCTGCCTCCAGAAGTAAGTACTCGTTTCACTCCCTGGGGATAGTATTGAGAATAATGCGTAACGGTGGGTTCGCTATCGTTCGACATATTAAACTGGAAGATTGGGATAATGTCACAATCAACAACATCGGCTACTGACTTGGTATATTGATATTAATTGTGTTAACGGAAAATGCTGTTTTGATCGTTGTCGCTGCTAAGGTAGAGGTTGGATTATGCCCCGCTATGTTTGTGGCGCGGTCGGGTGGGGGTGGGGAGTTTTAGGCAGATCCCACCTTGCAACGCGCCATCCTTTTTCAACACCAGCTATATGCATGCAGTCGGTATAAAATACCTTCCCGTAGACGAAAGCGGAATTAACATCGTGTAGGGCGGATTTCACATTAGTTGAGCCACGAAGCGCGGAATTACATCGACTAAGACCCCCCACCAAACGCCGACTTACCTTGTCGGAGCCACAAAGCGCAGAGTATTTTGGACTATAAGCTCTCCTAACTATCAAAAATGGCGGACAAAGAAGTTAAACAAGTCGAAGTAGTATCAGAAGATACACTAGTATGTTTTGATCTCAGCGTACGAAGTACACCACTTGGCACTAACATCTCGCAGCGCAGTCGCTGGACAGATCTTCCCGACTCTGTCAACTTCGTCGAGGGTCGTAAGACAATGGAACTCATTAAACCCGTAGATCATGAGACGACGGTATATTTTAAGGATTGCGAGATTATCGCTTTCAAAACTTTGGAAGGAGCAAACATCTGGGAAACTAAAGGAACAGGGGAGATGAAACTTCCGGCGGGTGTCCCAGTTGTCATTATTCGAGGACAGACGATGGTTAAAGACTCCTAGAATAGGATGGTATGGGTATTTCATAGATAAAGGCTTTCGACCATATCGATAGCGGCATAGCAGTGAACACGCAGACGAATGTTACACAACCCCTCCAGCGCAACATAACCTGTACCTACTTTCTTGACGTAATTGACATCTCTCCCACATCCGTAGCTTACTCTTCTCGATTTTGAGGGTCTACAGGCGCGTACCACTACTCACGTCCCAGATCTTGACAGCCATGTCCCCCTGAAGCTGATGCTAGCTGGGCTGGATTGCAAAATTGCCTGTTAGTTATTACCCAGCTGCGCATCTGTCACAAAGTGCGCACCACCTGCACACCTATACCCACCCGCCTGCTTAGTCCACCTGTACCCCTGTACACAAACGCCCAACTTCCTCAACTTCATCTGGGCCTGGACTTCTTTCAATCTGGCCTCTTCTCTTCTCTGCCGCTCTTGCTCCATGCGTAAGCGCATTTCTTCAAGCTTTCTCATCGCCAGCTCTTTTTTGATTCGTTCAGCTTCTCGATGTCTTCGCTCTTCGTCATCCTTAGCATCTTGTTCTGCCTTTCTTAGTCTCTCAAGCTCTTGTTTGGCTAGAAGCTCTTCCTGTTCGATCAACTGTTGTTTGAGGATGCGCTCTTGTTCGAGGCGTTGATAATCACGCTCGTGTGCTTCTGCGGCTTGCTTGTCTTGCTGCAGTTGCTGCCACAGTGTTTCGTCAACTCCATCGTCACGACTATCGCCGGACACAGGGGTCAGCGCCTCATCAGTGGAATCATGCTTCTCGCTATCAGGAGTGGAAGGCGTAAGGATCCCTGGGGATGAAGGAGCAGGTGTAGCAGTATTGGTATTTGCTGATGCCTGGACATTGGAATTCGCCACATTTTCGGACTTGGACTGGGGAGGTGGAGACGTCCTGTCAGGAACACCTGAATTCTGCGTGCCGTGCCTGTGTGTTCCTCGAGCCTTGTCGCGGTGACTGCGCTCAGCAAGCATTGCATCAATGGCACCGAGGACGATCGATTCCGTGATGACAAGGCTTGTAATCGGTGGTATTGCCGTGGAGATGACCTCTTTGAAAATATCTTTCTCCATGGTTTGCACGTCTCGAGCATTTCCCCAGGACTTTAAAGCTGAGAGGTGCTTGAGCTTTCGCAAGGCCTCGTAGCGAAAATCAACTGACGGCGACGTCAGGACTGAGACGTCTAGCGGAGCTTTTCGCGCTCGGAGAAGATCTGTCAATAAACTGAAGCACTCCTCGCGAGTCAAAGGCCGGAAGTTTATCGTTTCCGGGAATCGGCTTGTCAGGCCTGGATTCATCGACATTAGACGGTTCATATCCTCATCGTATCCAGCCAATATGCAAATGAGCTTCTTTGCGTACTTTGGCTTGGTGAGGCTGTCCACAAGCTCGTCCATGGCTTCAGTGGCAAATTTCCCCTCAGCTAGTCGATAGGCCTCATCGATGAAAAGAACTTTGCCCAAAGCTTTTTCGAGAAGCTTTTGCACTTTTGGTCCTGTGTGCCCAATGTATTCTCCTACCATATCTGTCACAGAGCAGTCTATAACCTCTGCAGTAGACAGGAAACCCAGGTCATAGTAAACCTTACCCATGCGGCGTGCAGTCGTGGTTTTGCCTGTGCCTAGAAGTGTGCATAAGTAAAGTGGGCTAGCAAACCATCTCAATATAATAATTTACCTGGCGGTCCTTTGAACAGGAAGTTGAAAGGAATTTGGTCTCTCGGGTCCATGTTCAGAATCTTCATATTCTCCGCTGTCGTTTGGTACGCCTGGAGTTGCTTGATAACGCCTTCGCATCCAATTACGCCTTTGAATAGAAGCGGGAGGTTAGTAGAAGCCGCCGCACCTCTATCAAATTCAGGGTCGAAGTCAAATGGCTCGAATGTGTCCTTGAGCTTTGTCATACTTGCCGACAAATGCTTTTGGTGGAGTAGTTTTGCCTTGTCCAGAATGATGTCTACTTCGCCGCCGTTACCGAAATGTGGTCGATTGCGAGCTCGACGAAGTATATCCATCGCGACTTCTTTGGCTCGATGCGTAGCACCAAATCCTTGATCCTTCAGTTTCAACTCTAGGATCAAGCGCAGCTCGTTATCGTCAAAGTCTTCGAACAAGAACCCCGAATCCAATGGAAATCGTCGTGCCATACCAGGATTGGTATCTCGAAACATGTTTTCCATCTCGTCTTTGTAGCCCAACAGCAGAACACACCGATCTTCTCCAGGAGTGCTCTGAACCTCAGCGACTAATGTATCTATCACAGCTGTCTTGAAACAGTCTCCACTCCCGTTCTTACTAGGTCGGAGCATGTAAGCTTCGTCTATGATAAGGACTTTTCCAATTGTGGATGCAAGGATGGCCTTGGTAAGTGCTTCCGATTTGCCAACAAATTCGCCAACGAAGTCTGACGGGTTTCGAACCACAACTGCACTTTGTATAAGCAAAAAGAATATTTCATCATAATATTCATCTTACCTTCTCCATTGGAAAGCATCCCAAGGTCAGCCAATATTCTCCCATACAGTTTTGCGACCGAGGTTTTCCCCGTTCCGGGCGAGCCAATGAAACAGCGATTTAGTGAGTACTCGACGATAGGCTTCTCCTCCAGCTCACGTTGATAGTTGTATTGCAGAGTGTCGAGCAATACCTTTACAGCCTGCTTGACGGTCTTCAGCCCAACCATCCTCTGCAGCTTTGTCCACGCGGCATTGTTTTTGAGGGCTAAAGATGGTTCAGGTCCAATGAGATCTACCTTTGTGAGAAGATTGTCATCGGGCTGTCCGCTGCCCCTCCTTTCTTTCTTCAATCGCTTCGCTTGGCGTTCTGTGATTATGGCTAGCCTGTTCTGAACTTCACGAGCGTTACCAAACCCTTCTCTTCCTCGACCTCGGCCAATACGACGTGCAACTATCCGGGTGTAGAGGCCGAGCATGCCACCTTCTACCTTCATTGATGTGTTGTACCTTTTGTTGATTGTGTACTCCAGAATGCGCAGAAGCTCCTCATCCTCATAATCTTTGAACTCCATCGCTATAGGAATCCGACTGGGAATTCCTGGGTTGTGGGTGAAGAATGTTTCCATCTGTTTGTTATAGCCTGCGAAAACGAACGCAATCTTACCAGCCAGGTTCTCGATTTCAGTAAGCAGATAATCTAGAACTGCCTTTCCACCTGAGCTATTCCCAGAAACAAGCTGATAGGCTTCGTCGATGAAGAAGACACCTCCTCCGCTGTTCAGGATGCTTTCTATATGCTTTTTGCAAGCATTAATCCCATCGTTCGCAAGGCCGGATCCGGAGGTCTCCACAAATTGATCTCCAGGAAGCGCGCCAACCTTGCAAAGAAACTTCGCATAAAGTCGTGCGACAGTTGTCTTTCCTGCAATCACTCATTAGTGGGGGCCAATTTAGTTTTGGAATTGAAAATACCTGTCCCTGGATTTCCAAGCAACGCTGCACCGAATCTTTCCTTGCTTAGTGATGCATTTTGCCGAACCATAGCATCAACCTTTGCTTTGATGTCCAGAAACTTCTGTTTTACAGACTCAAGACCTAGAAGAGTAAATCAGAACAATCAACCACAACCACAAGCATAACACATCACTTGCCTATCATTGCCACCAAAGCATCGAGAGCTTCGTTGTCTTGACCTTCTAAGTTCTTCTGGTAATCCCAATCATCTCGTGCATCGCTTTGGTTCCAGAGAGTTTTGGTACCATCATCACTGTTATTGCTACTACTCGTATCTGATGTTTTCAAGATCGGTGATGGGTTCTCGGAAGTTTCTTGCTTTTGATCAACGTGCTCCTGTTTGCCAAGAAATATAGAAGAGCTTTTAGGGGTCCGGGAACTGGTTTTGTGGTTCTTTGTAAGCCCTTGTAGGTCTCTGAGGCTTATGAGGGGCCGGGAACTGGTTGTGTGGTTTTTTGCAGCCTCTTTTGCTTCTCTGAGTTTTTCAAGGTCTTGACGATGCTGCGCTAGGACATTTTGACGCTCTTGATCATCTTTTTCGCCCTTCATAAGTCGTTTCTCATGTTCAATCTCAGCTTGCAGCTCAGCGAGCTGGTCAGCGTAGGCCTTTTGTCTTGCTTCTCGTTCTTGCTCGAGTCTGAGGTCTCGTTGGCGCCGTTTTGCCTTTCTGCGAGTCTCCTCCTCACATTTTCGACATCCTGCCATTTCGTGGCATTTTCGCACCATGGGATGATTTTGTGAGCAGAATGACTTGATGAGGGTGAGACATGCGATCTTAGAGTGATTGGACAGATTATGGCAGTACTGAGGACACTTGTGCAAACCACACTTCAGCATCGTGCCACTGTTCTTTAGTTAGTATAGAAGTTAGACAAATCCAATATACTGCAGTGTATTTACCAGGGCTCCAAACAACCTCCATCTGGACATGTCGCTTCAAAGTCTTCTTTGCTGCTTAAGATGGCCTTCTTCTCTGTGTGTCTTGCACACCTCACAGGGAAGCCGCTGTATACGTGGCCAGCTTTCTTGAGTTGCTCCATGAGAGGTATCCAGACATCTTTACCATTGCGGCTGTTCGTGAACGTCTCTGCGTTCCCGATAATGATTAGTGCATTGCGTGCCCTTGAAAGAAGCACGTTCACCCTTTGTGGTGCAGCCATAAAACCTATTTCCCCTCTAGGATTGCTCCGAGTAAGAGAAGCAATGACAATGTCGCTTTCCTCTCCCTGATAATTATCTGATGGGTATTAGCTACTGTAAATAAAAAGAGTGGACAAAAAGGAGGGCCGTCATCCTCTAGCAAGATACCGGCTGATTTTACGTACCGATTGTGGAAATCTTAATGGGGCGCTTGGAGATGCCAGCAGCTGCCGGCGTAAGAAGGCCTGCACGAGTCAAATTCCATGAATCTAGGTCATTCAGGATGGGATCGTTATCCTTCATGAGCTTGTTACGAAGAAGGAACAGTTGGCCAAGATATGGAGTAAGGATCACGATTTGGTCTGTACGATAGCCTTGCTGACCAAGGTATCGCACACATCTCAGAACCATATCGGCTTCGTACTCATTTTCGCGGCTAGATTTTTCATTTCCGTCTCCACGATCAGCGATCCTTTCGTTGTTTAACTCAGGGTAGTTGTGAGAGATGAACATGACATTGTCTTGGAATCCGCAAAGACATGGTCTGTTCTGGGTCTTAGGGTCGTCTTCAAGTTCTGGATAAGTAAGGTGTCTGACTAGCGCAGAAATTTCTGGTCGCATTCTGTGTTGCGTTGTCAGTACGCTAGGCGGGAATCCGGACACGACCAGCCGCTCGAAAAGGGACATGTTGAGGTTATAGCCATCTCCCTTTTCTATAGTGAGAGCGAAGTTATCAACCTTGGGTCGAAGTTGCTTGTGGTCCCCAATCAAGACCAACTGCTTGGTTTTTGGTGTCATTGCTGTGAGAATATGACTCTCCAGAATTTCGCCTGCTTCTTCGACAAGTATAACACCTGGCGCCGCATTGCGAAGGCTATCAGTCTTCATGGCAGCTCCCGTAGTAGTGCAGCCAATGATGCGCTTCTCTTTGATCAAATGGGTGTCTCTTTCGCGATTCAATTGTTTTAGTTGTTCCTGACAGTTGTCGTACTTCACAAACAGAGTGCCGATATCCGATACGTTGTCTTGTAGGAGACTCATGACCCAGCGATCATAGAAGGAAGTGCGCGCCGGGAGATCCATCTTCCAGACGTTAGGATACTCCTGTAGAGCTGCATCTTTGAACACCCCCGGATCTTTTCCTGCGGTCCATTGGTCCAGAAGATAATGGGCGCCAATTGCTTTCCCCTTAGAGTCGACGATTGACATGCCGTCGGACTGCTCTGGAACAATAAAAGCATCAAAAAATTCTGAATCGTTGGAGAACTCAAGGTAATCCAACAGGGCATTCTTCGAAACCTGGAAGTTACGATATTCTGCGATCTTGGATACTAACGAGTCGTGGTACCCTTCGGCAAGACCTCGCAGATTTTCGATCGAGTTCCACATGGCCTTGTCGCGTCTGTACGTGTTGTTCTGTTCGAACATACTCAACGGTTTCGTTCTTATCGTCGACTTTGAGCCGAGCCGCACAATGGTGTCCGCGGCTATTCCGATATCAAGTAGATCCTCGAGAAACTGGTCGAGCGCGTGATTTGTATAGCAGATGACTAGTATCGTTTCACTCGTATATTTGTGAATCGCTTTCGCAAGTAACGCCCCAATGAAAGACTTCCCAGTACCTAGCTATGTTAGGGCCAAAACATGAGTGCGAGAAATGCAACGATAGGAGACGTACCAGGAGGACCCTGAATTAGACTAACTCGATTGGTCAGACCATTCAGCAAGGACTCCGCCTGAGGTTTGTCGAGTTTGATGGGCTTAGGGGTATCCAGCGTAAGGCCCAGGTCGTGTTGAGCGTCTTGTCGTATGCGATCAACAATATTTGCGGGTATAATCTCAGATTCACCTGTACTTGACCCGGGCTGCAAGTCGACTATCTGTTGTTTGAGCGGCAGTTCGGTCATCTTCTGGAGACATTTGAGGATGGGCTCGTATGCGAACACGGCAGTATCGACCTGCACAAAGCTTACATCCCCCGATGACTTGCTGGCCAGCAATGTCCTCGTGAACGGCTCTCGATCTTCGATACGAAGAACAATGATCGGAGGCGAGCGTGAAAGCAAGTCCTCATCTCGATCCACAGTGGCGAAAGCAAGCACTTGGCCATCGCTGATCAAGCATCCGAAAGACTGATGTTTGAGGAAATTCTTGTTATTGTTAACGTATCTCTCTCGTTCGGTCGCTGTGTGTAGGTGTACCATCTGGGGGAAGTCATTTTTGCAGCTTAAGGTCAGACAACACGCCTTCCGCTTATCCTCTGGCCCGCAATCGATACCGGCAAACATCAGATCTTTAATGATGATCTTCCTCTGATTGCCTTTCTTCTGCCCAGTCGCTGTTTGGAAATCATTACGCAGTTCTCCTAGCAGGTTTTCTCTCAAAAGCCGGAACTGATTGTCAAGGTGCACATCTCCTCGGACATCTGAATCTGCCGATGCGACATCGTCCGCAGTGCGATAGAATGGACGTTCCGTTGAAGCAAATTCATCTGCTGTAGGCAATATCTTGACCTTCCGGAAATCAACAAAGTCGTTATCATGACGGCCACCAGCCTAGTCGGGATAGAGTCAGCAGGTTGGTGAGACCAAAAGAGATACCATTTTAAGGGGGCGTTGTTTAAGTGGCATTGGAAAAGCGTGATTCAGGCGGAATTCGAGGAATATGAACGTAGCTCATGAAAGATCGCATAATCAAGAGTAGATATAATTGCTTACTGCGGATCAGTCAGTAAACGCTTTGGTGTTGAGCGGCTCATAGGATCTAGGATGTGACTTTGGGGTTGTACCAAAGTTACTTACCCTGGCTAAATTCTGTAGAGGTAGTGTTTAAGACGTGTTTGATTTTTTGTCCGAGAGTGCGGACCTCAAGCGCAGGTGAATTGATCAGAGACCCAGTTTCGGTAACCTGTTCAGCTATTGGTCGAACATCAGGTAGACCTTCCGAGCGGGAAGACAGAATTTCTAGAAGGAGCCATCCAAAAGCCTGATTGGCTCGCTCTGTAAGCAGTTGTTTTCGGTGTGCATCAATGAGAGCAATCCAGAAAGATGGTGGTTCGACAATGGACTCCAAGACACGATGGAGAAAGTGGCCGCTGGCAAGTTGCTTGAGAGATGGAGCGGAGAGGTACAAGAGGAGATCTGTGCCCGCACCGATGAGGAATGGGCGATCCAGGGATAGGCGAACCGCCTTGGCACACGCGTCCAACCCATTTGGTGCCGCAATAAGGGCTTCAACTCTCTTCGATGCATTGCTTTCGTCACAAAGAGCTCCGATAAACCGGGTACCGTCGGCAGCACTATTAAGCTCGCGTTTGCCTCTGATCGTAAGCTCGAAATACTTCGAAAGTCTTGCAGACCGACTGGACGCATCTTCCTGAGCAGCCATGGTGGGCGAGGGTAGGGAAAGATAGAGACAAATAGTACTCAACACAATATAAGTACGGGAACAAAGGTGTTTTGGGGAGAGGGTACTCTTGTGAAAGGTTTGCTGTCAAAAGAGGGGGAAACATACGACTTTAAGGACTAACGCAAGGCAACTGCTCGATACCACTGTGTTGGGATGGTTAGAAGGGAGACAATGTCTCTCATACGGCAGAGGCGCAGTAGTCGCTGTTTGATAGCTGCCTGTCTATCCAGACAAACTGAGACCTATCATTCTTGCGCTGTGCAACAAAAGGTATGCAGCTACCCCCACCACTTCCCCCGCTCAGCCTCGTCCGCTCAGCCTTGCCCGCTCAGCCTGATCTGTTCATGCAACATTGAAGAGATTGCCACCCGTTTTTGCTCACTCATTCGCTATTGAATTCTATTTTTCGGAGAATAATACTGGAACACCATGTCTTTCTCCCATGTGTTTGCAGTTCCTGAAAAACTAAAACCGGGGGCAAGCTGTCGGGATGTGCCGTGCCGTGCCTCTTTATACTAAAAAAATCTACACCGATTCATTGATGTGTTCGCTCGGGCTGTGTGGTAGGGCAGATGTTTTTGTCAAAATCATAGGAGTCGTCACATATGACTGGGGAGGCGAGGCGAGAGCGTATAAAGTCTCCTCTCGTCCGCCGCTCTACCTTTCTTCTTTCCCTCTACTTTACTCGAAAATCCACGACTTTATTTAAAATCCCGCTCGCGAACCTCATGCTTTGTGCCACCGGTGGTACTGCTAAAATATATATGCTGCGCGATTATGTCCACGGAGCTGTGCTGTTAAAGTACCAAAACTGTATAAAAATTGCTCTCTTTCCATAAAAGGCTTCGCCAGAGAGCTATGATCTGTCTCCTGGCGGTGCTCTTTAAAAAAAACTCTGAGCTTGACGTCGGATGTCGGCGTTGCTACCAGAGCGACAAAAAATTATAAACCGTCTACAACATTCTACATGGCACTAGGACAGCGACGGAGGTATTATCAAAATCAAACAACGCTTTGTCGCTCTAAAAGATCTATAAAACCATTCAATCTCACAACCCCAACACCTATATCTCTTCCATCATCACATCGTGAAAAAAATCAAAATCCAAGTTCTCATGTTTGATGGGGGCGGCCGAGAGCCCTGGGGAAACATAATCTATGTCTCGGCCTTACGATTTTGACATCTTACAAACCCTATCACCTATATTTCCATGAAAAATACAGATCAAAAAAATCGACATTACAAGGGTAAATGTTTTGCCGCCACTGTGCCTTTTTCTAAACAAGAGTTCTGTTGCTAAAACACATGGGTTCCGAGAATGGTGGAGGCGGGTCAAAAAGACGGGTGATTTTCGAGACTACTATGAGAAGGATATCAAAAACCATACCGCGGACAACTCATGAGACTAGTGGATGGGAGGGGAGTGATAAAAAATAGCCATGCTCTCGATTACGACCCCCCGACGTCGTTTCTCTCTCTCTTATCTAAAAACCCGAACCCAATATCTCATGTGTTTCAAAAAGGGGCTTTGCTACTAGACATGAACTTATTAAAATCCTGTGAGATTCTAAAACCTGAAGATCGTATCACTATCTCATATTTTGCCTAATCCACTTAGGGGGAAGACAACAAACCCTATAAAAACCCTCGCTCACTCCCTCCTCTTCTCAGTGTTTACACATCCAACCTTCTCTCTCTTCTTTCTAAAATCAAACTATCCCAAGGCCATGTCCAAGAAACTTCGACATTCTCACAACATGTGAAGGGGAAGAAAAGTTTATCTCATAGTTACTAAAAGTCCAACCACCTAGCACCATATGCCTAAAAACCACTACGTCCTTGTCCCATGAGCGCGGGCGGAAGGTTTATTTCATATTTACTAAAAACCCAACCTCCTAGCACAATATGCCTAAAAGCCCACACGTCTGCGTCCCATGAGCGCGGGCGGAGGAGTTTTATTCCATAGTCATTAAAATCCAATCTCCTAAAACTACATGTCTAAAACCCAACATTTTTGGGTCCATGAGCGCGAGTGGAGGAGTTATCCCTAGCGAAATTTACAAAAAAATGAGGTTGAAGTGCTCATGCTTGTCGCTAGCTATCTAGTATAAAAGTCTTTGCTCGCTCGCTCCTCTTCACGTCTACTACACTTCGACAGTCTAGTCTTAATCCTAAAATCAAAACATTAGTATAAAGCTATGATGTCTGGAGGGAAAAACCTGCTCGTACCTAAAGTCAACAGTCCAGTCTTGAATCTAAAATCAAACCATTGGTTCAAAGGCGCGATGTCTGCGAATAAAAACCTTCTTGTACTAAATATCGGGCGGAAAAGTCCATTCCTGTACAAAATCACGAAAACAAAATCCAAAACGTAGCAACTATGCCTCCCCTTCCGCGATGCTGCTGTTCCCCTTCTTTGTCCCAGTTGAAGTACTTCGCCAGACGTGTATTTCTACAGCAGACGTCAGCACGCCGGATTTGACGTGAAGCCCAGAAACCTCTACTAGATGGGACTGGTTTTTTTGCACAATTCTTGTTCAAAGATGCTTACAAGCTAGTGCTTTGCGTAAGCAGATACTTTGAAGATGTATAAAAAAAACAAGTACGAGTGCAATGATATTCATCGTGTACATCTACACCATAATTGACATGATAGTGTACGCCAGGAGCCTACGAGGTAGCACTAATACCAAGATTTCGTATCAGCTCGTAAGTTTACATTTACGATCAGACGAAGCCAACACCAAAAAAAAAGAGCAAAAAAGAAGGATCCTCGCATGACTTTCGCTAGTTGGCCATCCAACTAACCTTATAATTACTAGCATTATAACTAATCGCGAATGAGAAAACTAGAATAAGGTCCCCTTATACTAACGTTTTAATACACTCTAATCCCACATGTCGATGCGCCAGTCCTCAATCCGAATAAATACCATATGGCAAGACACGGCTATTTCACAAACCAACCATCCTCCAAGATGTCCTTCGCCGACGCCCTCGTCGATGGCTCAAAATGCAATAACCTACGAACAATCGCGCCCACACTAACGAGATCCTCTCGTGTAAATTCCGCTTTCCTCCCGTCATAGTAGTAAGTTTCCTTCAACCACTTCTGAAGGACGTTATCTCGCTTCTCCCCAGTCCACGCACGGTCCATGGTTTGCCACTTCTTCTGCCACCGCTCCGGCAGGTCATCGCTCGCATTCTCCAACATCTCCCGGACGACGGATACGCGTGTTGCCCCGAAGCTGTCAAAAGGTGGTCGGCCGGTTATGAGCTCAAAGATCTAGGTAAAAGGGTGGTGAGCTTGCATTCTTTCACCAGCCCATGTATGGCGTGATTCAAGTGGCTCGATGGATTCTAGTTGCTTACCATGCATCCCGTACTCCACAAGTCGACGCGATAATCCAACTTGTCTCGAAAAATCACCTCGGGTGGTCGCAAAACAACAGGAGTGTGCAGCGTTTTAGGAACGTCGTTGTTTAAGAAGGACTCGCCAAAATCAGCGATTTTGATGTGCGGCTGTGACAAGGATTCTGCTATTGGATAGCATATTGGCCCGACGAGATATGCAGGCATATTAGCTTCTAAAGGTTTACCATCTTTTCTCGTGACAGCTCCAGTTTCTGGGCTACCCAGCTTTTGGAAGAGTTCAGCTTCTGTAAGGGTGTGTAGGGAAGGGATGGAGAAAGTCAGCTGGCGCGTGTGCAGGTCTGGCGGCTATGTTAGCAGGCTGTTGCTAGGATGGGCTGAACAAATAACGGTACCTCCATGTGCAATATTATGTTTGTGCAAGTATGCGAGACCAACGAGGGCGTGTTGTATACTCGTTTTCGCAAGCGACCCCAGAAGTCTTACATATTTGCAGGGGAACCAACTATCAATAACATCTGTGACACTCGGCCCCAGAAATTCCAGTACCAGACACTCGTGCTTCCCATTTGGACCCTCGACATGAAAGTGATCAAAGAATTGCATCACATGCCGTGAGCCGTTGTCTTTCGAATTGAGCCCTGCTAGAGTGCGCAGGACTTGAAGCTCTCGGCGTTTTCCATAAATCTCCGCGACGGAGACTTTTAGTGCGACATATTGTTGCTTCCTAGCACACATATTAGCACCTTGAGCGTTCTTGTTTTATCGAGTTGGTGGTGGAGATTTTACCTTTGGTCTTTCGCAGCCCACACTGTGGAATAGCCTCCCCAGCCGAGCTTGTGCAGAACTTTGTATCTTCCGTCTTTGAAGACATCTCCGAGAGCTATGGGGTGATATCCACCCACTTCATAGCGATACCAAGGCTCGGCGTTGATGCCACAGTTGTATGCTAATGGATCCTTTCTGGGTCTCGTGGCGAATGTGTGGGAAACGCTGCGAGGCTGTACGCTGGGGTTGAACGGCTTTAATGCACACTTGAGTGCACGTGTACGCCTTAGATACATGCTGTCTATTGTGAGCACTGGGATGGTGAGAAAGTAGAGTGTATTATCTGAGTGGAAGTATTTAGGGTGAGGCTTAGAGGCAAGCTCGACAGGGTCTTCTTTCCCCGCTAAGGCTCCAATCGCTCGCCATGCCTGTTGATGTTAACTGCCCCACCATAGGCTTGAAGAGATGGCGGTGGGCTGTTCTCTATGTTTCTGTAGAATTCTATGGAAGGCACTCCGGTAGTATATCTGTGATATAGATACTACCCATTCCGCATCTCCAATACAGAAAACTTTCTTCCCAGATTTTTCCTCCTCCAATAGGTTCTGAGCCCTCGCGCAATATAATTACATCCTAATTATACGTTTCCAACATCCTCACACGATACAAACCTAACAGTTCAACATCGTCCGTGTGCATCCCATTCGAAAACTGGCTCTCTTCATCATTCCGCCACCGCGCACTCGCCCAAGCCAAGCTCTCCAACAACTCAAAGGAACAACCACACAACCCCACCACCACCTCCACCAACACCCATTTTTCACTCGTCAACAATGCTATTAAGCTATACCAGCACATCACGGAGCGCATTCAGCGCGAAAACAACCTAAACCTCATCGTGGCGGCAACAAAAAAGCCGGCCCTAAGGCACTTCACACACGCCTTACTACAGTAAGTATTTATATTGTAAAGCACTTCTTATAAGTTGTAAAGCGCATTAGATATTATAAAGCTAGTTACTTACATAAATCTTAAAAGAACAGCTTCGCATAGAAGCCCAAGCGATAATAAATGGCACGTTACTGCTAAATTCGGAACGAAGTTCCAATACAAAAGAAATCGGTGCAACGTCGCGCATATTTACCACAACAAGAGCTTCCAGTATACTGGATATTGCATGTGGGGGGAGAGATACCATGTGATACACCATGTCCCGAAAAAGCGAAACGACAACTACAGCTCCGCCTAAATCCCCCCCACGTCCGACTCTACAACCTCCCCCGACAACTGTAAGCAGGTTCAGGTATTTCTATGAGGATAGAGACTGACGCTTTTAGCAGTTTTTTTTCCCCGCTTCTCACTTAATCCAAACTGCCACACCACTGCTAAACTGCCAGACCATGGCTCCAATCCCTCTCCGCGCAATCAAGCTATACCAGCACATCACTCCAACCCCGGAAAGACTCACTCATTTGTATATAAATTGTCAGGAACGAGGGTCATCGTTGGCCCGGCACGCGGGTAGCCCCACGCATGGGTGGAGCTAGCCAGCCCAGGATGGGCGGACCTTTGGCTATATGGTCCTAGAATGCGTCTGTTCTTCTCAGGTAGGCGATTCGTTCTATCTTATACAGAATTTACATTGGTTATATTTCATCGGTGTTTCTTCATGCAGTATCGATTGCTGAGTACTTTCTGATAATAATTTTACTGGAGATTACGCATATCTCGGTTCGGTCGTCAGAAGGAGGAAATGACTTGGCACACCACACAACACATACCCATCTCATCTACTTACACACACTCTCTGTCTATGTATTCACCTTACCTGTATATATAGCGACATTTGAGATTTCCTTAGAGCCAAAAAAAAACTTTCTCGCTAACGTTAAGATGGTTGAGACACACACAAAAGCCTTACGGTGTTATATGTATGTTCAGGTTCTAATGGATGATATTTACCGAACAATGACTTATTTAGTTTCTGTCCGTGGTGCGCGGCGCGGGGGCAGAAGTTGCGCAACAGGTTGAAACCAAACAACTTACTTTGTTAGTGCCTTTTTAATCGAAGCGTTTACAGTATTACTGGTTTGAATTTCAGAAAGCTGGGGTTGCGAGTCTGGTAAAGGGCAGACGAAGCGAAGGCTACAGTAGCTACAGCTATTCATAGATGAGGAAAGCGGAGTTTTGCAGCGCGTCGCGTAGGCTGTGCTCATTCCCTAATGGCCGTGAAAGCCACCACTCACTTGGATGCCAAGCTCTCTACAAGGAGAACAACACCAAGCGACTCCAGGATATGTAGGAGCCGATCATACCATATCCGCTTTTCAAATAACACACACGCAGGTAAATCCCCTCCTCGCCCACCTCAACACGAAACGAGAAGCACAAGTTATACTAGCCCATACACTATAGTATACCCAGAAGACGGGATAAATAATTCGAAAAAGCCATACGATACGATACGTAGAGCTTCGTGTTAGTCGCGCCGTCCACGCGCACACACACACAGAGAGAGAGAGAGAGTACAACCTTTAGTAACACCCCCCAACCCAGACCCAAACCCAAATCCAACCCATAAAAACCACCACAAAACGCCCCCAGGTATACTCTACTCTTACTCTACTACTCCTTCACAACACCTTCAGCAGCGGCGCTATAAATCCCCCACCCGCCTTGGCGCACTGTTTAGGAAATCTCCCCGTCTCCCTCACGCTCTGGCGCAGCTTACCCCAAGAAGAAAATGTCTTGAGCGGCGCCTTGCCAACGTCTGGATTACGCTTGTAGTCGATGAGGTGGAAGAGGTTGACTTTTACCGTTCTGAGAGCCTGGTGCAGGGGAGTTAGTTTTTTTTTTCTCCGAGAGATTAGTGAAAAACTTGTTGCCGACAATATGTGTGTGTGGGCTCAAGGTAAGGAGAGGTAGGTAGAAGAGGAAAAAAGAGTTTGGGATTTTTTTTACCTTTTTGCACTGGGTAACGCTCTTGTAGTCGTCAGCACCTGCAAGACCTACGTCTTTGCATATCTGCCGCCACTGCGTCATCGCGTTGCCGGTGTAGGGGTAGAAGAAGTTTACTTCCGAGGCGAGAAGGCTGATGAGCTCGCCGCGTGCGCGGCTCGTGCTCCAACTACAGCAGCAGGAGACGCGGGAGAACTCGAAGAGGAAGGGGGCGGTTGGGTCGTGTACGAAGTGTTCGTGAGGGTCGAGTTTGTCCCATTCTGGGTTGCTGTTGGGTGGAGTGGGGTGATGAAGCTCATGGTGCTCTTGCTGAAGCGCTGGTCTATTATCTGCAATGCCCCAGTGTAGTTTGAGAGACTGCAACGCGTTGTTCAAGTCGGCTGTGTTGCATGTGTGGACGCTGTTGTTGCTGTCAAGCGAATCCTGGCGCGATGCTTCTTCAGTGTTGTTGGGGACAAGTTGGCCGTTTTGAGAAGAGGAAACGCTGTCTGAACGTGCTTCTTCTTCTTCTTCGCTGTCGAGTGACCGCACGCGAGCGAGCGATTCAGACTCCTCTGAACCTTCTTCGCTATCGAGTGACCGCACCCGAGCGAGCACATCGTCTGAAGCGGACGAAACAACAGTGTAAGATGATGCCTGCGACAAGACCGACAGCTCGCGCATATCCTCTGCCAGATCTTCCACATCCCCACCAACACTGTTCGCCGACTCACTCGGTAGTATCGGTGCCGCTATTCCCAACAATTAGCAACTTTTGTTACATAGGTAGTTATTATCCCCACGCATTTGCAAGTCCACACTCCCTCCGCAAATGGCAGCGATTTCGAAAAAAGAAAAGCCAAAACTTACGAGCGGATGGATCCAGAATGTCCTCCTCAAACAACATCTCCCAGCGCTGAAACAACTCTTTATCATCCCATCCCTTCACGTTTGCCAAGCGGCGAAACTTGTTCTCGATAGAGCCGTCAGTAGTCAAAAAGTCACACTTGACACCGCTCGCCCATGCCTGCATAATCGCCACTTGCTTGTCGGCGGACCTCATGGTGGGAGGGGGCCGTGGTGGTAGGTTCGCCCTCGGAGATGTGGTGGTGTAAGCTTAATGTTGCGGGCAGCCGTAGCATTCCAAGACAAATCCAGCGCTTGGGGTTACCTAGTGGTTCAAGATTGCGCGTGGGGGATGCGGGATGCGGGATGCGGGGGGGAAGAAAGGAATGTTGAGTTGGAAGACGCGTAAGGCGTGTTATAACTGAGGGAGGGGGGGCTGGCCACGGAACCGTGATTATGCGCCGCGCTCACACGTGGTTGCGCAACAACTCACGCACCGAATGTGGTTAGCGCGTGAGGCTGAACTATGGTACATATATATCTCGTTATGCGGTTGCTCGTCGGCTGCGCGGCCCAGGGTCTCTTCATTACTAGCACACTTACACATACATACGCGCTCACGAAACACCGAACCGACACCTCAATGCTTCGTATTTCTTCTTCTTCTTCGGGTATTTTGCTGATTGTTATTATACAGGTAGGAGTGCCAAGGTCTCAGGGTAAGCAGAAGACTAGGATCAACCCCGGTGTTCGCGTTACAAGTTCGCAATAAACTCGAACCATGTCCATCCCGTCCTTTACGGTACTCTCGCCAGAAAGCTTCGCTTGTGGAAGTTGTTGACTGTTACTCAACCCTGGAACTCACTCATACATACAAAAGTATACGTCTGTCTCTCCCTGCAGCAGCCAAAGTGCGGTTCCTGCGACTTTCTTAGCCATGGATCAGCTAGAACTCTAGCTTACGAGATCGCATAGGTAGGGAAAACTCACACCAATATCTCGTTCTCGGCTGCTGGGACGTCTCCGTAATGCTGCGCTTTCGTTTGTGTTTGCCGGTTTTCTTGCTCTCTTTACCTGTGCCTGAAGCACTTGGAGGGCCAGCAGTTTGGTCGCTCGTAATGAGTTGAATCCCAAGTCTCTTAGCAGCTGCACGGGTTCGTCCGCGGCTATCAACGATAGCCAAAGGCTTTTCAGCGACAGCTTGATCGGAGTGGACAATCTCGTCTTCGTATTCATGTTCGCCATCTTCTTCATTTCCAGCGTCGTGTTCGCAGTTCTTTTCAACTTCTTCAAGGTCTCCGTTCTCTAATGCATGCTCCTTTTCCTCGTGCTCACTTCCTTCATCATCATCGTCTTCTTCTTCTTCTTCTTCGTCGTCGTCTTCGACCTCATCCTCTTCAACATCGCTCTCGTCTTCCCCCTCGGCGTCGATCTCGTCTCCTCCGCCAGTCACGTTATCTCTGTCATCTTCATCCTCAAAGATTTCAAAAGTAGGTCCGGCATATCCCACGACTTCAGCTCTAGCCTCAACTTCCTTGCGAGCGCGATCCAACGTACTTTGCAACGGTATGATCGGAAAGCCCTCTGGCTGTTTCAACTGGAGCTCATCCTTGCGCCAGTCTTTAGGACGAAGCGTGGGAGACTCACGACTCCTTGTAGAACGTGAGCTTTAGTCACAATAGTTATCGGGTGTGTGCCATTGCTTACCTGCACAGAGCTGAGCTGTCTGGGGCTTTTTTGACACCAGAGGACATTCCGATGCCCGAGTCAATGCTGCGCAAGTCCTGGCGCGGCGCCTGCGTTGCGATGTGCTGAAGACCCATCGTTGACGGTGGGAGGTTGTAGGAGTTTGCGAGGCGAAAGGTTGTGCTAATTGCTCAGGCTAAGGTAGGTAGAAAAGGACTCATGCTACGTCGCGTAAAATTGCGAGGTATTTTCAATCGCGCGTGCGTTTGAGGGACGCGCTGCGTGTCGGCACGCGGTGATCGTCCTAAATAGGATATCGGGTGAAGGTGGAAGCGAGTGTGAAGTATCCACTTCGTCGTCCGATCTTCATCAAGAAGTGCTGGACTGTTGCGTCCTTGCCAGTCTTTCTAGAATGAACTTGTCTCTCGAGATAGGTACGATCCAAGCACCTTCTGTAGCTTCTTATAATTAGTATCCTCTATTCTTATTAGCCGCATTATCGTACTGACTCCAAACAACCTTGGCCTCGAAGGAGCGCAAAAATAAACACCCTCAAACCAGGTTCTATCTACGATTAATGATCGAGTCATGCAATGACAATCTGTACGTGAGACTGTCCTCCAAGGACTGGTTGTTGCACGAGGAGAGACTTTATACAAACGCCCAACAGTTCCTCACTAAAAGACCCCCGCCTTCCCTGAGCAAGTTCTCACCTTCCCGACTTATAACGTCACAGTAAAGCCAATGCGCAGTGGTACAACAAGTGACTGGGTATGACACGAAATACACAATGAAGCAGTAAAGAGCATAATTGTTAAAGTATACTTTTATGTGCACACGAGCACATAGCCGTATACCTATTGTGATTTTCTAATGAATATTACACAAAACAAAACACTTTTCTATCCCTGTTGTCGTAAATAATATTGCATCCAAGTAATCTCCATCAATCCAACTAAGCACTGAAAGCATAAGCATTCCTCTTGGCAGCGGCGGCGGCAGCAGGAGCAGCAGCGGCAGCAGCCTTCTTCTTGCCCTTGCCCTTGCCCTTCTTT